>JAOXJM010000001.1:183420858-183436472 GCA_026413425.1 Tringa solitaria
GTTGTCCCTGCAGAGCAGATGGCATCAGGCATTAGAAAGGCGGCTGCTGCTGGCCTGGCTGTGCCAGCGTGTCCCCAACCATGGGGGGAGCTCACCTGGAGCCACGGCAGTAATTCACTTGACCCATCTTGCTGAGCTCAAGAAAAGCTCAGGACAGTGCCCAGCTGACCCAAGTGAGGCTGCCAAGGGGTCTCCCGGTGCAGACAGACACACAACAGAAACGCTGCCCAAGAGCTGGACTCTCCTGAGCGCCACTCTGTGCTGGAACAGCACCGTCTCTGCAGGCGGTGGGGCTGTTGCTGGGCCAGCGGTGAGGCAAGCACTGTGACACCAACAGTCGCTTTGGGGGGTGAGGGGCACTGAGGGGCTCTCCCCAGTGTGCCCATATCTCCCATGTACTGAGGAGCCCAGACCTGGCCACAGCGCTGCAGGCACGGCCTCACCAGCACTGAGCAGAGAGGGTCACCTCCCTCCAGCTACTGGCAAGGCTTTGCCCAGTGCAGCCCAGGCCACTGCTCACTGCCACCTTTGGGAGAGGGCACCTTGTGGGCTCCGGCTCAACATGGTGTCCACCAGGGCACCTGGGGCTTTCTTTGTCATGTTGCTTTCCAGCAGCTTTACAGAATCATACACTCATAGAATCGTCTATTTTAGAAGGGACGCCTAAGATCCTCAAGTGCAACCATCAGCCTAACGCTGCCAAAACCACCACAAAACCATGGCCCTAAGCACCACGTCTAGCCATCTTTTCAATACCTCCAGTGATAGCAATTGCACCACTTCCCTGGGCACCCTGTTCCGATTTTGATAACTCTTTCAATGACAAAATTTTACCTCTCCAATCTAAACTTCCCCTGGTGTAACTTGAGGCTATTTCCTCTTGTCCTATCACTTGTTACTTGGGAGAAGGGACTGACCCCCACCTCACTACAACCTCCTTTCCGGTAGTTGCAGAGAGTGATAAGGTCTCCCCTCAGCCTCCTCTTCACCACACTAAACAACCCCAGCTTCCTCAGCCACGTTTAAGACTTCCCTAGACCCCTCAATATCTTCTTTTCCATTCTCTGGACATGTTCCAGAATCTCCAGAATTTGGAGTAAATATTCTTTGCCCAAGGACTGCAGGCACAACAGACCAACTGGCTGCTTTTTTCTTCTGGCAGCAGCAGCTCTGAATAAAATTTTTATCATGGTTGACATTCAGGGTGGAGCAGTTTTTCCTCAGCACAGCACACATCTTGAGAGCTCAACTCCTGTCTCAGCCTGTATATTTTCTTTGAAAACCTCATTTTGCATGCAGCAGCCCTCCTGAATGGTGGTTGTTCTCTTGCACCGCTGCTATGAATGAAATCATTGACATTATGCCGGGAACTATTTTTATAACTTTTGGCAATAAAGTGGGAGTTTCAAAATGTAAACTAGTCTATCAAAATATTTTATAAACTCATAGAATTATATCACCAGTCCTGAAGGAAATAAAACAATTCTTCAAGATTCCAGGAACTTTCAGTGACATTATTAACATTTGTTTTCACTTAGGTTATCTTAAAAAAATACTTTTGTGTAAAAATTATCAAGGATAGATACTTGCTATCAAGGATAGATGCTTTATGGAGCATTTTAGGTATAATAATGATGTCAACTGAAAGGTCAAATGATGTATTTTCTAGTATTGTGTATCTTTTTCTATACATTAGTAGAAATAATTGGAAAAGAGGAAAATATTTGGTTTATGTGGAAAAAATTAGTTAAGTTACCATTTTGAAAATCTAACTTCAATAAATAAATGTGTCCGAGGTCATGATTAAGTTGCCCCTCTGAGACCATGACAGTTACATTCAGTGGAGCTGAAAATCCAGAAATGCTTTGTCATTAAACTCCACTACAACAGCAGCTCAATTCTCTTAAAGTCAGTATGGACACTTCCTTTATGGCAAGGAAGTACAAAAGGAAAGAAAACTGAGATACCTCTGATGAAATGAGGAATGTGGCCCTGAAGGTAGATCTTGCTCTCTGATAACTGCACAGAGAGCCCAATAGCAAGGCTACACTAGACAGCTAATTTTCAGATTGATATATGCAGATTAATTGAATTTCAGTTTAGAGGTCTCTTACATCACTTTATTAATATCAACCTTATATCTCTAACTTTTGCAAAGTTTTGACTAAGGAAATGCCTGAGAAGGAGACACCATCTAAGTACAGGCATCATTTGGATTCACAGTTGTCCAAATCTCGCTTGCCAAAAATATGAGGCTGGATTCTGCTGCTCTGTCTCTATTAACCTCTACTCAGAAAACCACACTATCGTTCAGCCAAGGGGCTGATCATGTTGACAGTTCCCATTGGCCTTGGAGAGTTATTTACGGAGTTAATTTCTGTTTACGCAGTTATGATTTCCACAGAAGAAGTTACTTGTTTAGAGAGGAGTTAGCGTATAGCCAAGGGTCTCATAGTATCAGCTTAAGAATGTGCCGAAGTTCCAGGGTCAGATCAAATGCAGTGAGAAAAGTAAATGAGCAAGTATGAGACGAGGACAGACAAGAACAACCTTGAGGGTCTTGCCGATGAAGGATGATGTCATTGGAAGGGAAGAAAAGTACAAGTCATGTAAACTGGCCCAGTTCAAAAACTGTATAAAAACTAAGTGACATTGACCCATAAAAGTGGAACAAGAAGTTTGAATTTGTTGATAGCACAGTAGAATCTTGTGGGTCACAAGCAAGAGATATGATCTGTAAACCAGTATTTTAACCTGTATTAGGCAATGGTTCATGTCAAAAAGACACGAAGGAAGAACTTTTCCTGACAGCACAGCTTACCTTCTGAACTGTTTTTTAAATCAGGAGTAGAGTACAAAGACACCTCCAGGTCTGACCCTTGAAGTTTTCTAGGCTTGAAATATTTCACTATTTTTCTTTGCAGGACTACAGCTTTATCTACCTTCTTGCAAAACATTGAGCATACCTTTACATTTTCCACTGAGAAAAAACCAGATATCTGTTATGTAATTGTGACAGGTATATAAGGTTATTTCCAAAATTAAGTATGTATGTTCCTCATTAGAAGATGATACTAAGTATAGAGTGTATCTAGAAGAACTTGTGCTTGTACCTGAATTCCTTGAATAATGTTCTAGGAAAATAATTAAATCAACTTTGTAACATTTTTGCAGTAGTTAATGATTGCCATATGTGTATGTCATAAATGTCAGTAACAAATTTGGAGGAGTGCATACACGTAGAATTTTATAATGTAAGAAAGGGGAAAAGATGACTTAAACCAACTTCTGGGCCAAAAGCAGAGCAAACATGATGGCTCTTCTGCACTAATTTAAATGTGATTTCATTCTTGTTATTTTGCATGAAGATATCAAAGTACTTGGCATGTTGAAAAAAAGTTTGCTGCAGATGTGCCTTTTTTTTTCATAAGCATGTCTCAATTTCCATGTATGCACATCTCAGTTCTTCCCTTGTAAATCAGAAAACCTTTACAACACCATTAGCAGAGCAGCTAATACAGATGAAGACTCTCCTATACATAGTATACATAGACTACATATACATAGACTACAGAGTTCTGGGGACTAGAGAGAGGCATGGAAGCTAAGGTGAGTTTCTCCTTGGTACTGCCAGTGGCGGGTTCACTTTGGCTGGCTGCCAAACGTCCACCACGCCACTCTTTCACTCCACCACCTCAAGGACCAAGGGGAGAAAATAAGATGAAAAAGCTCATGGGTCAGGACAAAAACAGAGATGCCACTTACCAATTACCATCATGGGCAAAACAGACTCCACTTGGGGAAAATTAATTTGTTGACAATAAAATAGAGTCGGATGAGGAGATGGGAAGACAAAACTAACAACATTTTCCCTGCACCTCTTCTTTCCAGGCTCAACTTCATTCCATTCCTGACTCCTCTGCCCCTTCCTCCTCGTGAGTGGTAAAAGGGGAATGGGAAGCTCTGGTCAGTCCATAATGGCTCCTCTCTGCTGCCCCTTCCTCCTTGCACTTTTCTCATGCTCCAGTGCAGATACACCATGGCCTGCACTTCCTGCCAAGAAACCTGCTCCAGATGGGTTCTCCAAGGGCTGCAGTTTCCTTCAGGGCATATTCACCTGCTCCAGCATAAGATCCTCTACAGTCTGCAGTGTGCATAACTGCTCTGACGTCCTCTCCATAGGCTACAGAATGACAACCTATTTTGCCATGGTCTTCCCTATGGGCTGCAGGGGAATCTCTGCTCCAGGACCTGGACCACCTTGTTTCTGTCCATCTTCTCTCATCTTGATGTTTGCAGGGTTTTTTCTCACACTTTTTTTTCCCTCTCCCCTCACTGCAGGTCAGTATTTTGGCCTTCCTTAAATACGCTTTCCCAGAGGTGCCACCATCTTGGATGAGGGGTTCAGCTGTGCCATGTGATGGGTCCTTTGGAGCTAGTTGGAATCGGCTGTGTCCAGCATGGGCCTCACAGAGGCCACCCTGCACCTTCCCTGCCAGTACTCTGACATCCAATACACTATCCAATGGGAAGGGCTGGGTAGGAACAGATCCATCCTATGGGGCAACTCCTGGATGTGTGATGAAGGCAAAGCTTTGGCTTTTATCGCTATGTGGGTCTCTGAGCAGCTTGGTTTAACTTCAGAGTTAAACTTGCTTTGAGCAAGGTGGCTTCTGGAAGACCATTTCAACCTAGATTCTTTTACAGATTTGTACTTTATGCAGTTTTATACCTGACACGAAGAAGGATTTGTCTGCTGGAGACGTTGCGTCTGTCCCCCTCCCCCAGGTATAGCAGTATGTCTAACAACAGAAACTACCTCTCCCTACCTGATTTCTCAATGATTTATGTAGTAAATTTCCTCTTAATATCATGAAGAAATTGATTACTGAAAATCATGAGAGAAGCACAGAGGTATTGATATGAGATGAAGTATACAACTGCCACCCAATACAGGCTTTCTCAGCAGCAGTTTTCCATCTTTGGTTTCAAGCCTGATATCCCCCTATATATCTATCTTGTGTCTTTTATCTACTACCTGTACATACCTTCAACATGATTATCCTTATCCTTTATCCTGAGGTAAAGACAGCTAATATTCACCTTCTAATAATAGAAAACAGATGAGAAAAATGAACAGAATAAACATTCACATGAATAAAAAATGGCTCATTAACATTCTTTAACTTTCATTAACAGTCTTTGGTTTTTTATTATATTTTCAGTGGAACATATACTTCAGATATTTAAGCAGCTCAGAAAAATCCAGTCTTCTGTCATTATGAAACATGTTTATACATACTTCAAGTTTTCAGTGGAAAATTGCATTAACGAGAGGTGAATCGGCTATGTATCTTGTAAGAAAAGTTATAAGCATAGGGATAAGTCCTAAGTCATAAGCATAAACATAAACATACTACTATAATTTACATCCACAGCTCCCTTTGTATTATTGCATCCAAGGGTACATTCCAGTAAACCAGAAAATAAAACAGGATCTAGGAAACCAGGAAGGAATACAAATAACATCTCTTTTAAATAATGGCCATGTCAAATCTAGTAAAATGAACTTTATATTTTTCTAAGGAAAAATGCTAATATTATTTATCAACTTCAAACATCTGTTGTGGCTGTGTGTCGTGGAGGAAGAAAGAAATTTATTAAAGGTCTGTGCAAGCTCAGATAAGATTATGTACAGAAACACATAAATGATAACAAGAAAGACAATCAACCACATGAAAACCATATGTGGAGTTAAAATGGATGCAGTGTGTTGGAAAGAAAACTATGAAAGTTTTTGGAAAAAAGTTTCTCGTTAAGACTAGGAAAGCAAAACTGGTTTTAGTTATAACTTTGGTCACGCATAGTGCCCATGACCTGAGTGGACCTTCAAAACTTGAAGCCAAGATGAGTGAAGTAACCAAATTTTTTCCACTTTGTTGAATGTGTAGCACTTGGCTTTTTGGAATAACAGTTCAGGTGTATTCGCGTCGTCTAACCACAGGCAGCTAAATTAGGAACCTATATAAGGAACCTCAAGTGCCTGTATAGATGGTAAAGCTTCCAGGGGAAAAAAAAGGCAACTCATATTTTAGTAACTCACCCCCTTCATTTACTGGAAAAGAACCAAAAATTTAATTCTTGAAGTTACTTCAAATCTCTTTGCATTCTTATCGGCCCACCTCATCAGAAAATACTCTCATTCTTTATGAAGGCAAGGCTGCATTTTACCTCAGTCTTCTGATCCACTTGAATAAAAAACCCATAACATTTTCTCACAGTCCTTTTGCTTCCAGTTCTCATATTAATGATATAGTTTACAGAATTCTTTTGGGATTTACTTTGTCTTATTTACTGGTAGACAGATTTTCCTAATCTGAATTATGTTGCTGCATCAGATTTGACTTTGAAAAGCAGGTGTGGGAAAAGATGGAAACAGATGATTTCTAGGTTCTGTCATGTCGTCTTATTCAAATATGTGAGGAAGAGATGAGAGGGGCCATCTGACTGATACGGCTTTCAGGTTAGAGGTTTTCCCTTTTATTCTTGGATGATATTTCCCTGTGAACTGACCCTAACACAGAAGATAGCCACTTTTTATCTTTGACTAGCTCTTATTTTATGTCTTTAGGTACACAAAAAGCAGTTGGAGTGATGAGACACCATTCTTCAGGTTCTTGACTCTCTCATTTTAAGGCTTAAAACATCCAGTCAACAAAATAAAATTGGGCATTTATGGAATTTAGAAAAAAAACCTATAATTCTTTCTGGTTTAATATAAATAGATTTTTATTTATTGTGTTTCATAAGCATAAAAATAACATTTTTGAACTTTTATGCTATATCTTATATATATAAACATTACAGATTTGTTTATTTGTACAGGAAACAAAAATTAGCTAATAACTTCAGCATTGCAACACTGTCTGAAAGTTTATGCCCAGAGAAAATTTAGAATCCCAGTGGTTTCATAGTTAGAACTCCTGCATCAACATCCTAATATTGACTGAAGCTCTACCGAGTTTTACCTTCAAGAGGGTCTGGATGATATGTTTAATGAATCATAACATCAAAGACTGCCAATAAAGCACACTTGAAAAGAAATCCCATTTCTGTAGGAGTGGCTAAGAAGCAGGCCCCTCCCCTTTTACTTCTAGCAAAAATGTTTTTATTTCAGTGGGTTCCAAACAAAACCAGCTATTTTCCCAGCAGAATAATTACACAAAATAAAATTGCGCATTATATTCAACAGCAAAATATCAAACATTTTTATTTACTCAACACAAGGAGTCTTTTGAAGCCTGCTATAAAGGTGGGAAAAAATTGATTTAGGTCTACACAACTCAAATTCCATAGAGAGATTAATAATCAGAGATTTTTACGCAATTTGCCTTCTAAAACCAGGATGCAATTAACATGACACTACCTTTGGTGGATAAACAATTGTGTCAACCATTGCTAAACTCCTTTCCAGTATCCATATGAAAAAGCCTTTTCTGTAAGCCAAATTTTAGACAAGCCAATATTATTTCTGTTTTTTTATTTGTTTATGGTGTTTGTGAAATTCTAATTTTTACTATAGTGATCTATCTTGTTCACTTCCACTGCCAGATCTACTACTATAAAGCATGGAGTAACTGCCTTATAAAACTCGTATGCCAGACTGTTTCCTGAGGACACTTCCTGTAGTAACTGCCTTTCTTCAGGTCCCTCCAGCTCCTACAGAGCATTTCCATTCCCATTTGCAGTAAAATCCTTCCCAAGACTCTCTGATCAAGAATAGAATTTCTCAGTTATTTTTCCACAGCCTCTGCTGTAGCCTTGTTCATGGTACAGTACTGTGCAAACCTTGTCTTTTACTATGGAGGGCCACTGCAAGTGTGATTACCAGGGAAATCATTAGCAATCTTCACTGAGTAAAGGCCAAGCGATCACAGGTAAATGCAGCTGGATTTTCATCAGGAATTAATCTTTCATTGACAATGGACAGGTTTTTCACTCTACTATACCTACATACAAACATCCACATGTTTTATTTTTGACAATATGAAAGGCTATTTCCAGGCTTTCCATTCACTACAGAGGAAAATGGGAATAAGTTTATAGCAAAATCTTATTGAACTGCCAAAACCCCAAGTAGTTTGTTTTATAAACCTTTCCAAGGTGGTAAAAAAGACCCACTGTGTTGCTTTTCCATAGACATAGTCATTTACTCCAAATATTCCACTCTGTTCAATCACAACCCATTTCCACAGCTGAATGACTCATTTCTGTTCCTAGCTCACCACCCTGTTTTAATTCTTATTTCTTTTTTGCCTGCTGTATAGGAGTGACAGAGAAAAGTTAAACTGTGTGGAATGAAAAGGAAGTGCCTTAAACAGAAGTGTATACTCAACAACATGTTGGTGAAGTCAACCAGCAAAACCTACTGAGTTCAATGAGATTACTCCCACTCACTTCCACAAGCACTGGACAAGCAGGAGATATGCAAGGACTCTTAACAATGCTGCTAAATGATATCTCCAAATATAGTATGTTCTTCATATAACAAAACATTCCTGCTCAAGTTTTACACCTAACCAGGAGCTGATATCCAAAATACATTTCTACAGCTGTACAAATACAAGTAAGTATAAGTAAGCAAATCCATTACATATGACCAATGCAATTTTTCAGATGTGTTCAAATTGTCAAGGTCCCAAACTAATTTCAGACCATCTTTCTGTTAGCTTAAACTGGAGGTAAATATGTAAAAGAAAGAGAAGTAGTCTGTTGAACATGGACTTTATTTCAAAGCATATAACTACTCTGGCATTTGGCATTACCTCAACATGGCCATGGGCAGGCAGCCACTCTGCAAACTTAAAGACATTCTGTGAACTTAAGCTATAATTTTGGAAACAGCTTGCTGCTTATCCATTGAAAACTAATACTGTTTTTTTCCAGTGTGCTGTTCATTTGCTGGAAAACTCGTCTCTCCCTCACATAAGGCCAGAAATGCTTCTATCTCTCTGTTTTGTCATTTCCCAAAAGCAGAATGGTACATTGAATGGCAAAATAAGTAACATCTGCAATCCTCAGATGGAAGAAAAGAGAACATTCCCCATAGCATCCAATATAAATATCTGCAATAAACACCCCTTGAAGGGCTTAACTGGGGAACAATATGAGCATTGCAGTGCAGTATTTTGGCTTTAGGTATTCTATGGTTCAAGGGAAAAGGACACCTCTTTGTTCCAGCACATCTCAGGTTTTTGGAGGATAGATCATAATAGAAAGCTAACATTTAGCCTGAAGACAACAACTTCAGAGTTGTACTTGTCAGTTTTGTCATAGTTGTTCTTTCGAACAGAAATGTCTGTCCTGGTTCAGCCTTGCAGTTCTCTGAAACTGCAAAATCACTGCTCAGTCCAAGGAAGTGGTGGGAGGAAAATATTTTATTTATTTATTTATTTATTTATAAATTTACACCTCTATGACTGCATAAATACCATACATTAATTTGGAGTCATAAAAACTTTAAGCAATGGGTGGGGTGACCATGCAAACTTTGCCAACTTGTTTTTCCAAATATTTAAGGTTTGTGTGTATGAATTTGTGTTTTCAAATTATTCCAAGCTGTGGAAAGACTTACACTTTGTTTCCAGAAGATTTAAAACCATGATTTTTTTTAATATCTTCCATTATTCTAAGCAATGGTTTCTGATAACTCCTATTCCACTCACTCTTCCAGACAGCACAATACAGATGACAATGTCATTATGTTCGCAACTCATTGGTTTGATTCAGCAAGAAATATGTCAATACAATAGTGCTTTTTCCCCCAAGTTATTCAAAGAGAGTCAAAGTTAAATTTAAAGGTTTATTTTGTGAAATGTAGTCATATTTTGTGACATACAGAAGGGGACGGACTTTCAATTGGGTCAAGCCAGCATATAGGCCACACTTTTGTGACCAGAATGGTCTATGCTAGTTACCTCAAAGGAAGGCAAGAGATAACACATTCTTGTGAGAAATTTCTCTGCAGGGAAGTCTCAACTTTCAACAAGAATTTGCTTAAAAACTAGGCAAGAGAGTTTCCATTCCTTTCCAAACAGTCACTCATTCAGTATTTCCTATTAGATCTCTTGAAAGCCTTGTACTCCTCCTAGTGCAATCATGTAACTGGTATAATTTGGGTTCATAGAGGTTAAGAAACTAATTGCCTTCTGGATTCCCATTAGAATCAGAAGTTCAGAAAACTCTGACCTGTGAATGCACTTCTCCCTAGTGTACAGAATCTCTGGCATTTGGAGTTGTACATTTCAGTTGTTTCGTCAAAGGATAAAAAAAACCCCATCATTTTCTCTTTGGCAATCCAGAAAGACACACTAGCCAAAATATGTGATATATGTTCCTTTACATATAGGTTTCTGGTCTAACAGGGTCATTTAATTTTTGAGTTTTGCCATTGATGAAAATGAGTAATTTTTTGTTGCTATTGTTTTTTTAACATACACAGTTCTTCTTACAGCCTGCCAGTGTGAGTTATCTGGCTAAAAACTTTTACAAAGTGAAAAACTAGTTTAAGTTAGTATTGCAGGCTTACTCTATCTCTGCTCGAAGTAACTCACAGGGCAATTATTCTCTCATGAGATAGAGTCTAATGGTACAGTTTAATGTAACAGAAAACTCTGCTTAACAACAAGCTGCTGCCAGCTGCATCAAGGCTCACCCCCTGTCCCTAGACAATCATTCCTGCCCTCTTTCTTACATTAATGCACATCTGACTTTCAGCGAGCCAGTCTACAGAGCTGAACAGCAAAAAACCTCAGTTGTTCTTCTTTGAAAAACTAGGATTTGGGGGTGGGCGGGGAGTTTCACTCCCAGAAGCAGATCACCATAGGGTCAGAAAAATACTAGTGCTCATCTAGGGGAAGCAGTGGGAGTATAGAACAAAGAGCATAAGTAGGAGCAGAGAGAGTACACTAATGAAACATTAGACTGCCTGAGTTATGTATAACAGAAAACAGCGTTGTAAAATGTGTGATACCACCTCTATACCATGAGGTAGGTTGGAAACCAAATGTGAAATAGACAGTACTTATTTCTCTACCTTGACTATTGAGGGAGCTAAAGGAAAAATAACAGCCAACTACCCAGAAATCCATGGTTAGAAACTCTTCTTCGGTGACTAGAGCACATCAAAATTCAAAATTTTTCATTTTCAGGAAACAAAAGCATTTTGATCTTTTGTTGTAAACAGAAAGAAGATTTGAAAAATAAATAGAACATATTTTTGACTTGGAAAAGAATCAAAATTATACATCACATATTTTAAAGTGAAAATTTAATTCTGTTTTGTTTTGGTTTTAGATTTTCCAGAATATTTTCTTCTTTAAAAAACTGTGCTTCAAAGATTTTTTTGGAAGAAGGATAGATGGGTTTGGTTTTGTTTTTTTTTTAACAGATACAAGATCACCAGAAACATATTTTTTCAAAATGTTACATCAGATCTCTACAAAACAGTAAAGAATTATTTATAAGAACTTTTCTTATTAACATTATTAGTGAATTCATACATGCTTTAGCAATTACTAAGAAGAATGAAGAATCAACTTTGTTACTAGAAGAGTTTATTATTTCTCCAGGCTACCACATAAGTAAAAATAAAGGAGCAAATTAAATCACAAATATTCTCTGCTTTGGGGTAATGCACTCTCTTGGTGCTTTGGTTTCCATAAAGCATCTTTTCTGAGGGGTAGGGATCATTGCCAGGATATTTTTACTATGTTGTTACACAAACTGCAGTGATTAATCACAGAATCATAGAATCATCTAGGTTGGAAGGGAGCTTTAAGATCATCTAGTCCAACCATCAAGATTCTTCAAGCTTCTCATACCTAGGGATCTTTTTACACCTTCTCCAAAAATAAGATTATAAATATTATTTTTAAAACACATCCTTCTGAAAATTAACAGGAATGGTTTCTTGGAGTTCTGTCCCCTTTTTGAAATTATTCCTTCTAGCACCATATTGAAGTGGTTAAATTTTGTGTTGTGAGTAATGACACATGGCTTCAATATCCCAAGTGAAATGTAATTAAACAAGGAAGTAAATGTTTGCAGGATTGATGTTTTAAACAACTTTATAAAAATAAATTTAGAAGAAGATTGTTTCTTTCCTTGCATCTTTCTTTTTCCTTGGAACTTAAGGGAACCACCTGTGTGACTCCACTGAAATGTATATAATTTTATGAAACAGGTTTTGTTCCACAAAACACATTATTTACTAAAAATAAAGAACATTAAAGATGACCATCTGAATCCAGCTCTGTTCTCCTCACTACGTTATTGGCCAGGCCTGCTACACCCTTTAAAGTACAGTCTGAAACATTTGTACAATCTTTTTTACAGCATTTTTTTTCTTTTTTATTTCTTAGATTTCTGAGTTTAAGTTTCCCAGATCCATGACTCCTCATTTCAACAACAGCATTGATATAATTTTGCTAGTCTAAGACATTTCTTCACCTTTGATGTGTACATATGTCATGTGAATATTGTCATGTGACAATAATAATATATCACTCTCTGAATGACTTCAGCACTATCAAAGCTGTTGTAAGCTAAGGAAAATTAGGCACTTAAAAGTAACCATCTTTGGCATGGCTTGGGGTATGTTAAAAGCAACGTACAAAACCATAAGAAATTAGTGTATCTGAAATGCAACACAAGAATGTGACTCTCATATCTCTGTGTGTTATGGAAGAACAATTTGTTACATTTTTCTCCAAACTGAGTTTTATTTTGATTAATCATTTAAAAAATGACAGAAGAAATGAAAACAATGCTGCACGTGCACCTTATATTTGGCACATACAGAAGTGTTTCTAAGACCGAGGTCTCAAAATGATGCCATGTGATCTCTCTGTTTTAGGCACAAAAGCAGGCCCAAATGTATTCCTATGTGCAAAAATCATCATAACTTATGTCTTTGACTGGTAAGTCTGTAGATGCATGGGATTCATAACCTGAAAATTTGGCTGGTAACACAAAAACATCCAAAAGTATACCTGAAAATGACATGATACTGCAAATTTTTCTCTCATTTTAGATTTCAATAAAGAGCATAATACAATATAAATTCTGATTGCTGTATAACTAAGGAGTACAATAGGGCTGGGAAAAATAAATAGGAAAAGTCTTAAAAAGGCAAATTAGAGTAACTATAAAAAAACCCCCTAATAGTCCATTCTTCATCCTAATGAAATGCATTTTTCTTAGTAACTGAACGACAGTGCTACCCTGGATTAGCATGTTATTTGTTCTTTATACACTTTTAACAGCCTGGATCTAATTAGGATTACCAGTTGCAAATTAGCTATTGTTTTCATTGGTGAACTTATCAGATTTATCAGATTTAATGGTTATTTTAACTGAAAAGAATGTTTTCAGTTCTACTGATGGGTGAATGAGTAGATTTAAATACTGTGGTTTGCAATTTCTATTTTAACAGGCAAATGCCCAAAAAGGAAAATATATGTTCCATCCAGTCCACAGACAAAATATTTCTGCCACAGTTCATACCTGTCATAAATGTACCTAACATTCAATTATTCTGTGTGTTGTAACAGAAACACCATCCTTCTGGCAAACCCATCCAAGGGTAAGGTCCAGATGAGCACTTCAACTTGTGCTTCAAAGGAGCAATTCAACAGGTGCAAATTAGGCCAACTGTAGCCTCTAACATGAAGTACAGAAAAACTAACAAAGAAACTCTGCCCAGTTCCACAGGTTTTTGAAGTGCACCTCACATGTCTTGCAAACAGTATTTTTCCTTGCTGAAAGCTGAATCCAGAAGCTCGGCTTTTTTTATGTGGAGCAGTCACAGGAATCTATCTCCTGACTTCTCATTTATGACCTAAAAATTAGGCAGCCTTACTCCCCATTTTATTACAAATCCTGCTGAAATCACACCGCAGACATGGATTGCATTGGGAACACCTCTCTCAGCAGTCTTTAATTTACTCCTGTTTCCCTCATTCACATTGCATAACTACCAGTTCTTTCCAGGACTGTTTCTTGGAGCAAAACACCTCGTGCCTGATAAAATTCAACTGTGGATCTGAGGACAGTTCTCTCAGCAGACTGTCCTTAAAGGAAAGTGTGAATCTGGCATGGTCCTTTCAGCCCTATCCAGTTCTTCAGTTCTATTCAAGCTGCCTTGTCCTGTCCTTAAGTGTTTATCTCTAACAAGATGGAGCTGACAAAGCTTCATGCCTTCTTTGTGAAAACCTGACTTCAAAGTGAGAGCCATAAAAGAAAACAGTTTGCAGCACATTGTCGAAGCGGGTAATGGAGGTAGGAACAGCGCTGCCCAGCTGGGGTGTTTCTCATCCCTGCAAACCAGAGGCAAACATCAAAGCTGAAGAAGTATGTGTAGTCCCATCACTTCAGTGACACCAGTAAACCTCACTATACTAGGCAAGCAGAAGTACATGGAACAGTGAATAACAACAGAGATATTTAAAACAAATATGTCATCTCTTTTTTGGGGGAAAAAACTATTTTTCAGTCAGTTTCAGCACATGAGTAGCACGAGAGGCACAAACTTGCAGTGCTAACAGCTCTGCAGCTTTTTATCTCACAGTATTTGGGCTTCTGGAAGGCTGCAAATGTCACTCCTACTTTCAAGAAGGGAAAGAAGGAGAATCTGAGAACTACAGGCTGGCAAGTTTCACCTTGATCACGTGGAAGCTGACGGAGCAAATACAGCTAGAAGATATTTCTGAATATATGAAGAACAAGAAGGCAGTAGTTAGCATGGATCAATGAAGCGGAAATCACACAGCCAACCTGATCACCTTCCGTGATCAAATGAACAAGTTGGTGGATGGAGGGGAGAACAGTGGATGTTGTATCTTGATTTTAGCAAGGCTTTCAACACTGTGTCCCATAAAATCGTCATATACAAACTAGTTAATTGGACAGTCAAATATATTTAAAACTGGGTGAAATGCCAGGCTCAAAGGACTGTGAGGAGTGGCACAAAGTCCAGCTGAAGGCAAGCCACAAAGGGATCAATAGCCAAACCCTCAGGGATCAATATGGGATCATTCATTTTTAACCTTCTCATTAATGACCTTGATGACAGGGTGCACCCTCTACATTTGCAGATGATACATACCTAGGAGGAGTGGCTGATAAACCAGAAGGTTGTGCTACTACTTAGGGGGACCTCAGCAGGCTGGAGAAAAGATTGGACAGGAACCTCACAAAGTTCAACAAAAGGAAAGTCCCGCATCTGGGACTGCACAGATGCCGGGAACAGACCAGGTGAAAAGCAATTTGGCAGCTGGAGTCCTGGTGATAACAAGCTGATCATGAGCCATCAATGTACTCTCACTGCTAAGCCAACAGCCTCCTAGGCTGCATTAGCAAAAGTGTTGCCAGCAGAGTGAGGGAGAAGTCTTCTCCTCTTCTCCACTACTTTGGTGGTGAATGGAGTTAAATCCAGTTGGCGTGCGGTCACAAGTGGTGTCCCACAGGGCTTGGTACTGGAGGCAGTTCTCTTTAACAACTTTATCAATGATCTGGATGAGGGGATTGAGTGCACCCTCAGTAAGTTTGCAGAT
>JAOXJM010000001.1:183436572-183448939 GCA_026413425.1 Tringa solitaria
AGGTTGATGGTTGGACAAGATGATCTTGAAGGTCCCTTCCAACTTAGAAGATTCTATGATTCTCAGCTCTGGTAAGACACATCTGGGGTGCTACATACAGGTTTGGTCTCCCCAGTAAAAGAGACATGGCCTCACTGGACAGGTCCAATGAAGGGCAACTAAGCTGATTGAGGGTTTGGAGCATCTTTCATATGAAGAGAAGCTGAGAGAGCTACGACTGTCCAGCCTGGAGAAGAGAAGTCTTAAAGGGACATCCCTGAGCCTAGACAAAATGTGTATAATTACCTAACGGGTACAAGACAGAAGAACCAGAGATATCTTGTCAATGGTGCCCAATGACAGGACAAAAAGCAGTGGGCAAAAACTGAAATACAGAAAATTTCATTTAAACATAAGAAAAAAATTTTTATTGTGAGGATGGTCAGACATTGGTGTAGTGTGTACACAGATGTTGTGGAGTCTCCACCCATGGAGGTATTCAGAACCCAACTGGGCACAGCCGTGAGCAACCTGCTGTAGCTCACGGTGCCCTGAACAGAAGAATTAGACTGGATGGTCTCCAAAGGTGTCTACTAACCTCAACTATTTAATTATTCTACCATTTCGTAAGTTTTGGGTCATTGTAGATGGCAATGTTCTACTGATCATTTCCATTTTTATATTAATAAACTACCACTACTGCCTAACTTCAGGCAGTAACCAAAGGTTTTATCCCATGTGGACCTAACAAGTTCCAGACACATGGGCAAGCTGGAAATGCCTGACTTGCTGCAGGGAATGTGGTTAACTATGGTTAGTTCTCACTCAAGTAACTAGTCTGTAAATTAAATGGCAGATTACTGCTATCTCTGAGACAAACCGAAAGCCCATTAAACTCTTTCATCAAATTCAACTATTTCTGAGTCTGGAACTTTCATTCTTATAATTAATTTATCAAGCTAAAAACAAAACCTCGCAATTAAATTATCTCTGATTTGAAATAAAATGTCAAACTGCATAGCTGGGGGATCTACCAAAGCATTTGTTTCCCTCATGGCATTGTTCTGTGACATCTGTTAATATGTTGTCATGATAAATTTTTGCATCATTCAGGAATTTTGATAATCATAAAATTATGGGGTGTGGATTGGCAAATATAAGTAAAGATGCGTGCTTTGGGAGCGGGGGAAAATAAATTATAAAAACATAAAGTATGACCACATATTGCACTGAAACCAAAAACCATTATGTGTGATATAGACAAGCTGGTATACAACATAACAAAGCCATCCATGGATATTATTTGAAACAGAAAAAAAATATATTAAGTGTAATTAAGGTTGGCTTATTTCTTTTTCAACCATATATTACTTAATTGCTCTCTAAAACAGCATGACTTAAATATTGTTTAGTACTTACTGTAGCAAAAAAGGTTATAATAAGGAGAAAAAAAGGCAATTATAAGGAGCTATTTTCACAATTCTAGTCATGGTCTGCCATATTTTTAGGAGTAATGACATGTAGAACATTTTAATTGCTCTGACTTTCCTAATGTATTGAGTTTTCATCCTCGCATTAAATTCTGTGCTAATTGTCTGAACTGTCTTTGAATTTGACTTGGAAGTTTTTCTTAACTTGAATGATTCTCCTATTACAGGTGCATCTTTTTTCATCTCTTCTTTCATGTACAAATTCAAGTGCCAGGCTGTATTAAACCCTCCTTTTTTTTTTTTTTGCATTCCAGCTGAAGTGGAAACAACAATGAGAGAAATTGCTGCAACATTGTTCACATAATAAGGAAAAGGAGAAAAAGTTGTCAGACAAAATAAAAAGTAATTTTATTTAATCAACATAACAGGCTTCCTGGAATTGAAATTGATACTGATTTGTAGTCATGTGCATTTACCTTTCTCCTCCATATCGGTGTATTTTCTCTGAACTCAGTAGAAGTACTCACCTGGAATAAAAAATCTGTAAAATTACAAACATTCACAAGTTTTTTATATCAGCAATTAATACTAGCAAATGGAAGCCATCAATCTGAATATTAGGCATATTTTCTATTTCATAAGGATGGTGCACTGTAAAAATTGCAACAAAGAATTATTATGATACTTGATTCATTTTACTACTGAAAGCTATTTTCACACTTGTATTACAATTAGAAGCATACAAAATAGAATCCAAATAGAGGAGGCCAGGAGAATTTGAGAAAAACTTTATTCCCAGAGATGGAAAGAAATATACTAAGTGAAAATTTGGGCAGAAAAAAATTATGAGGAAAAATAAATCTTTTTAGGATGAACAAAGCTGGCACATTTTTGTTTTACCACCTGACAATGGAACTTTTGGGACTGAACACACTATCTGCATACTTCTATTTGTTACAACAGTGGATGGAAATAATACATTTCTAATGGTGTTACAGTTTCCTCAATATCTTATTTTACAGAGCCAAACTATGGGTTTTGGAGCTAAAATTTATAATTAACTTTAAATTAATAATTTTCTCATAACTTAGTTATGTGCTATTTAATTCATGGTCGTGCAGAATTTTAAAAAAATGTAGCAAAACATAAGTGTTTTTCCATACTGTTTGATGGTGGTTGGTTTACTTCCTTGAAACTTCATGCTGTTTTATAAAGTATCTTTTAATCATGATGTCTAAAGCAGAAGCCAAATCAGTATTATGAAGTCAGTCATTTGCCGCACCATGGGACCAAGTGGTTGACATACTAAGCGGCAGGCAGGTTCTTCCACAGGACAGAGTTATTACTGAGGACTGGCATTCTTCAAACTATTCTCCTTTCATATCAGCAACACCTTCAGGCCCGCCTCGGATTTAATCTTGTTCAAGAGCCGGTGAGGGGTCTGAATAGCAATACTCCTTACAGCCAACATAAAGATAATATACCTACAACAAGCAAGTTTCTGCAGCAGCAGTGTCACTGGAAGGACCTTAATTTACTCATAATTTAAACAATTATGTTTCTTGCTTAACGTGACACTCAAGGAAAGGCAGCAACGGAGCTGTGTAAGAAGCCGCTGCACGAGCAGCTGGCTTAGGGCTGGACCTCCACTTCCAGCACTACCTTCAGACATAGGAATTTTCTTCTGGCAGAGCAACAGGTCTCATCACACGGTACACAGCACAGGCCAACACTGAGAGGAAACAGCTCCAAAACATATGACTTTCAGTGCGCTGAACAGACAAGGTCACAGGCAATTGATTTTTTGCTATTTTTCACAGAGTTGTATCTTCAGAACCTGTAGATCTGTCCCAACAGACCTGCCAGTATAGGAGCTATAAATCATGGCACTAATAACTTATTCCTAGCAGTGTGCTCTGGCTAGACTTGGGAAGTTCCACCACCCTTACTAATTTCCTTTAAAAACATGAGAAACAAAACTGAGCACAAAGTTTAGTTCCTGTTAAACAATATTATGACCATGTAATAACCAACAGTTTGAAAAAAGATTTTTTCAAGTTCTGAGGGAAATATCTGTTTTGGCCCTATTTATCAAGGTACAATTAAGTTAACGAAATATGCTTGCCTCAGACATGCAGTTGTTTCAGTTATATTTTAAATAGAAGACAATAGCAAATAAACATTAATTTGGGAGTAACATTGTGCCAAAGTAGTTGAGACTGTGCACTTTGAACAGCAAAGAGGAAAAGTCTTGTAAAATCTAAGAAATAGCCTCATTCTAACCATATAGCCATAAGCACAGAAAGCAATTTAATACTCCCAAGAAGAGGTGTGTGTATCATGGGAGAGTGTGGGGTGAAGGATTATGCTGTTTCCATCAGCCTTTGAGTCAAATGACGGGCTTGGGTCACCTCAGCTCATGCTAGTACATAACAAGAAAGTTCAAGGATCCTTTTGCTCTTTTTCCCATAAATTTACCCCTCAGAGTGTATAGAACTTTTGCAAGCATATTGTCATGAGGAAGTTACAGAGATAAAAAGCCAAAGGGATTTGTGGGGAAATACAGAATAGTATGTTGTTTCTTAGCCCTGTGTGGACTGACATATCCACCTTGAGTTGCCTTCTGTTTTTCAGAGTCTGATGGAAAGTGCCCTCAAGTGTTTGGCTTTGTAAGACAAGTAAATGTAGTACTTTTTCCTTAGGTACAGAATTTGCTTAAACGTAGGGTCTTCAAACCCTTTCTGGTTAAAAAAAAAAAAAAAAAAAAAGTAATAATTTAAAAAAAATTATTTAAAGTCAGATAGAAGTCAGAGATCAAAACATCCTCTAACTACTATGCTGACATCAAAACAAGTGAATACTGGTAATTAAAAGTCCATGGCACCAACAAATAACTTGCTAGCACATAATCTCAGTGCTACACATCTTGGCATACACCTGTGCACTGTCCTTAACCTTGAACATGCAAGCTGAATAGCAAGGGAAAAAAAAAAACACCTTCTGTTCCAAAAGTAGGGGAAAAGTGTTGCAGAAACATGCTGAAACAGACATTTCAATAAATGCAAAACTAACCTAACCTAGAAATATTACCTCTGGTACACTCCGAAGAGGTTAATTTTAGAGAAAGTTACTGTGCAATAACTTTGAGTTTGCTAAATCCAGTCTTTGCCCTATACCTGGGAAACTCCATCCTGTGACCGAGGTTTCAGAAATCCTAGACTAATTCAAAGTATTTCCTTTCTTTTCTGAAGCAGAATTACACTCCATTTATTTAGCACAAGTTGAGATGTCTTGTCCAACCTCATTTATCAGACTCTCTCAATAGTCAGCAGAGTGATAGATCTCTTCTCAGCTGCCTAAAATAGTTGGGATTAATTGCACTTGAGGGGGTCTGTCCTTCTCCATTTGCCGGTAGACAAAACAATTAGCTTAGACTAGCCTTTTTAACAGTTGGAAAGATGAAGTGAGATCAGACAAATCACCTGGAACATTTCCCTGGACACAGATATCTACTGTAATAGGGACTTCAGAAGTATTTTTTAAACAGATATTTCTCATTTGTTTTTTGTCAGCCTGGTCTGCACTGTCTGCCATAAGTGATGAATTGTAAAGGTAATGATTAGCCAGTAACTGCTAGTTACTCCTGACAAAAGGCTGAAGAGATTAGCTAAACCACAAACCTTCAAATGTATCAGCCTCAGTGTAACTTTATCATAAATTTGAAACCTATAGAAAAGCTTGTGGCAAAGTCTCTCTCACTTCCATACATTAGTGATAGGACTGTCTGTGAAAGAATATATTGATTGCGAAAACATTAGCTATGTGAATAAATATGCATATTTAAGTGCTGGAAGCATCACAGCCTAGTCCGATTCCCACAAAAAATTCTCTCTTTAAAGAATGAATCATCAGCTTTTTTGTGTCATGGTGGGATTAATGCTTAAACTGATGAACTGATATTCATTCATCATTCATCATTTATAAATACTTGAAAAAAAAACATCAAAGTACACCTATAAGGTGAAGTATAAGGCATCCACCATTCGAGCCAAGTTCCGTTTTCCTTGCAAATATGTGCATATGCTAATAACTATAATCAATCACATATGTCAGGGTATACCTAAATAATGCATATTTTCCTCATTGCATAGTTTCAGCAAAGATTTTTTTCCATAAATGTAAAGCACAGGAGTTTGGACCCAACTCAATCTATGCATGCCTATGTGATCACGACTGGCTTTTCCCACAGGAAGGGGGTAATCAGATCTTCTAGTCTTCTGATATTTCCATTCTAGAGGCTAGATCCTGATCCTGGTTGCATGGGGCTAAATGAGGAATGCTGACACCCAAATAATAAAATGCCTTGGGTTTTTTCAGGTTGGCCAGGAATGTTTTGGGGTTGGTTGCATAGTTTCACTCCATATCACAGAACAACCAGGACCCATAAAACATATTGATTATACATTTAGAGAACAACATCAAAATAGGTAGAATCTTAATGACCAGGTCAGTCATCTGGGAAGATTAACTCAAAGTTTTAGCTCCTCTAAATTACTCTAAATTACTTCTCTAATAAGAGGAACATTCATGACATATAACATAAAGTAATTCCAACAGGCTTCATTCTGCTTTGCAGAACACAGTTTGTTATTTAAACCTGAGCAGGTATCTAGCATGAAAATTTTGACAACCATCTTAACAATCTACTTTCTCTGTTCGTTCTTCATGTATCTATACTGTATCTGATGTATCTGATAAAGCTTTCCTCCTTCCTTCCTGGAAAACCACACATTTCTAACCAAAACCCAACTTTATAGTATAAATAAAATTAATCAGATAAGTTAGCCAGAAGACTAAAACAAGTAGATCTTTACTATAGGTAATAGTTCCAAATGATCAGATTCTCTGAAGAAAGTTCTTCAGAATTAATATCCAGAGCTTTGGACAGACTTTGTTAGATTGAATGCAATTTAAAGAGTACAAAAACATACTCAAAGTGATAAATAGAGTGAATCAATAATGCAATGAAATATTCAAACATCAATCTGAAAGTTATGCTGATAATCTTCATTAAAAACAAACAAACACTGAAACCCATATTCACACCTTTCTTAGTCAAAAACGTCACTGAAATCAGTTCAGAAAACAACAGCTTGTCAATGCTTTTCTGAAGTAAAGGTGACAGCTTGTTGAAACCTGAATAAAAATCAATGTGAAGCTGTGCTGTGCCACAGGGAACTTCAGGACAGTTGTGGCAGTGATGCTTTCTTGTTCTCAAACTACGTTTTGTCACCATACACATTATAGAATCAGCCCATATTAAGAGTCACCTCCAGCCAAAACACAGACCCCCAGCAGTGGGGACAGCTTTTTCCATTCAGCACCTCAGCTCAGTCTCAGATTGTCATTTGCATGAAAAGTATGGATCTGGCACAGGAGCAACCAAAGTGAGGATGCCACCTGTCCGAACCTTAGCTAATATTGTAAGCCAACATGGTCTGGGGCCTGGCCAGCAGCCAGGAGAGTACCACGTGTACAGGAGTCTTGGGCTCCAGTTCTTGTTTCACTCCTGGGTGTAAGGCTACCCAGTTTCGTAGGATTTCCAGACACTCCGAAGCAGTATTCAGTCTCCTGAAGGGAGCACTATATAATCCCCTCTCATGATAGATTTGGAGGCCTGTCAGCTTCCTGTAAACCCATTCTCACTGTGGCTGTATGTAATTTAAGGGTAAAGGAAGACAAGAAAACCTTTAGCTCCCATATAACTTATAAAAACAGCGGGGAGTTTCTTTTTCCTTACAATTTTACACCTCTATAAAGCACAGTCCAGTCAAGAGTCAAGTGCATCCCCAGGAGTGTTTGCAAATGTATGGGCAGATATTTATGAAGTCAGAGACTGTCCCAGGTGAGTCAAATGAGATTCTTTTATTAGCTAATCTAAATAAAGATGCATAAAGGTTATCCTTGAGGGGAACTGCACTCAGCATTCCTTACGCAAGAGTCCAGTTTAGGAGTCAGATTTTGCTTTCCTCATATTACCACCTTCTGAAAAGACAGTGAATGTAACATTTCAAGGTTGGAGAACATGGCACTGTCGTTCAAGCCGTCTGAATTTTTGCCATCAGAGCCATAATCTCCTATTTTTTTCCGAGAACAGTAGCACTAAAGACATGAAAATGGTCATTTTCAAAGCAAGCAAAGTGATGAATATGTTTCCTCCAAACTGTTTTTGTTCAAATGACAATATTGCAGCTTTATTTTTCATTATCAAAAGCCTGTTTCTCATTTCTGGAAGACTGTGTTTGTGTCAGATACATTTCTTAAACGTTTTTTTTTTTCAAATTTAATACCTCATAAAATTCCAACTTGCAGATGGCAGTGAGAATGGGGGATTGCTAGGAGATTGTGTTTTCTTGGATTAAAGTTAAGTTTTTCTTTCCTAACATTATTCTGAATTTTCACTCAGACTACTAGCTCACAGTTCCAAATTCATCATATGACCTCTTGGAAAGCATGGAGTGCTAAAGGATAATATTATATTGTGAGTCTTCTCCCTTTCTCCCCCAGGAAGAACTACAAGTGGTGCAAAACCATCCTAAGCTTCCCATAGAGATGACTCCATATGCTGATCATGTGGTGACTCCATATATTGACTCGTAGATCTGGCAGATGTAAAGCATTTAGCTGAATCTAAGCACATACAAATTGAAAAAAGCAATCTGATCTCGCCAAGCTGGCAATTACTGACAGCCCAGGACACTGTGCATTTCCAGATCTCCGCAGGGACATAAGTGGCAGTTTAGAGAGAAATATTCTGAATGAAATCCTCTCTTCACCCTGTCTGTTAAAGAGGAACCAGTCTGCAGAAAGATACACAAAACTCAGCAACAAGGGTAGGATAAGTAGATCAAAATCTCGCTTTGTAGCCCATGGATAAGGATATTTCTTTAGGAAAGATGATCCTTTTAATTTGTCTAGGGAAATGTTAAAATTAAGCAAGGAGATTTCCACACATCTCCAGGAGAAGCAAGGTTGGCAAATAGACCTTCTTAAACATTCTCTGTTATAATCTCTGTCTAACCATCACACTACTTTATGGTTTTACTGGAAAGCTTAAGTTGGAAAAAGCAAAGTGATTTGGAGCTTATTCTACAGTATGGTATTTCAAGGTTTTCTGAACATGTCAGTACAGTAGGCATGAAGACACTTTTTCTCACTGTACTTGTTCATAGTGAACAAGTTCACTTTCTTTTCTTCTTTCATGCATTCTGAAGAAAGACTTGAATTAAAAATCTCTTTCGTCATTTCCTTGAAAATTACGCATATTTTGGAAAGATTTTTGTGTTACAGAGAAACAGATAAAGAACATAGAAGATTAGGCCAAATGAGCAGGTGAAACTTTTTATTAAGTACTTAGCAAATAGGGAAATATCTAGTTGAAATATCCCTCCTTGTTCATCCATACAGGCCTCCTGCTACCTTTGCACAATATATAGGGTTGAAAGCCTTCCCAGAGAAGCTGTGGATGCCCCATCATTGGAGAAGTTCAAGATCAGGCTGGATGGGGCTTTGAGAAACCTGATCTAGTTGAAGATGTCTCTGCCCACAGCAGGGACATTCTATGATTCTAGGTTCCTATAGTTTATTGAAGTCTACTGAATGCTTCATTCAGTCCTGAGATAGAAGCCTGAGCTACTCTGAGTAGAAGCAACTCTCTCAATATAGGAACTCTCTCAATTTTAATTTCAGGACAAGAGCTACAACTTCCCATTATTGTCACAGCACATTTTGTTTGGCTGAAAGGCCAAATTAACTGTGAATTTTAAATCTACATTTGTACTTAAACTGCTTTTCCCCCACTGAAACACACACGTAGTTTCTTAACATATATTTGTTCAATGGAATTAACCCAAAACATATCTTCAAACTGTAGAAGTTCCCAAGAAATCCAGGCAGAAAGTATGAAAGGATAGCCTAACAAGTCAGAAATCTATTCTTGTATTTTAACCTAACCAGGGACTCTATGATGAAATTGGATGAGCCAAACATTCTAATTTTGTTTTTACTATAAAACATGGAAAGAAGACTCTTTCTCTTGTTATGCTGGATTATTGAATAACATTACACTCCCTTAATCTTCCTCCTGCAACATAAAAGACCTGGCTGGATTTACCATCTCAGCAATACTATAACTTTTTAATAGCTCTGTGAATTCCTCTTACCAAGCTGTCCTTATGTTTCCTGTGATCTGCTGATTTACCACATCCTTCTTTAACAGTGACTCAGCATTTCAGTGCTAATGCAGTCACTAGATTAGAATAATTAACTAAAGATTATTTAACTTAATGTTAATTTTACCTATTTATCTCAAAGTAAGTATGTGGACTAACTAATAATTTAGGCTCCTTCTGTAAGCATCTGAGAGAGATTTTCTAGAGTATGACTTTGCTCCCTCTGAAATATGTGCCAATAACAAGTGGAAAGAACTGTTTCCTGGATGTACTTTTTTCTATTGAGTAGTGCAAGAGCATAAATATTTACCTTAGACTGGAATTTAACATTTAGAGTAGATTTTAGGATAAAGCTGAATAAGGTTATCTCTACCCTGACTAGAGAGAGAAAAAAAATTAATTTGTTTTCCATAATTGCACAGTAAAAACACCCAGCATCTAAAATACTTTGCCTTGGCCGCTCCCTCCAGTAAGTTAGGAGACTAGTTGAACAGTTAGTCTAACTTTAGCAATACTTATGTACTTATCATCAAGAAAATGACACAATAAGAATTTTCTCTCATTTGCTATAGAATTAATTAACTGTTAATAGGCATATATGGCAACATAATGTCTTAAATGCATAAGGAATCCACACTGGATAAGAGCGTCTTACTCTCACTAATGTCTGGTCTTGAAGCTTAGGTCCACTTTCTCTCCAACCATAGGAATGAAGGAAATGAAGACAGGCACTTCAATGTTTGCACAATAAAATGCAGGTGGTGTTTGTTTTATGTAGAGATTTACTGGATGGAGCACCAGCCACACCTCACATCTGGAAGCAAATGTGCACTCGAGTGTGCAGTTTCTTCCACAAGCACAACAGCTGCCTCTTCTTTACCAATATCCTCACCAGTATCAATGAAAGTCCTTAACCTCATAAGGTTTGGGAGGATTAAAAAAAGAGAGATGATAAGGGTGAAAATTCCCATTCACAACATCTCCTGGAAGTCCAGCCTTCAATCAGTTCCTATAATACCGTATGGCTTTTGTGTGCAGTTCACAGAACTTTACTTTGGGACTATTGTTTGTGGTCTGGTTTTGTTGTCCTATTTTTCATTTTCAAGAGTGTTCTTCAAGATTACAGTGGGAAAACACAATGGACCTTATTTGTAAATTGTGTTGGGGCAGGGGGAAAGAAAGTGCCATTTGTCATAATTAAGCATGGGGGAAAATTCCCTGTAGCAAGGCACTGAGATTAACTATATATTCAATAAGGACAATCTCCTCCAAAGTAAAATTATATTTACCCCTTCTGGATAATTTTGCAGGCTGAAATGTTAGACAAAGAACTGTCTGGCAAGCATGTCTTCAGAAAAGACAACAGAGCCAGACTGAGAAACACACCTGGTTCTGATCTCTCTGATGTGGTTCTTGTTTGAGAAATATTTAGGTAATTATGTAATTAGTCTGAGATGCGTGTATATATATATATATGTATATATCAGTAAGTAGCTTACATGATGTCAATAGTAACAAAATCCCCATAATTACATATGGACTGAAAGTGATTATATAAAGAATAAAATTAAAGGTGCCCTTGCTAGAGAGCACAAACTAGAAACTGCCTCCCAACTACAGAAGTTTGAATGGTCAAAGTGGAACTACTTAAGTATTCTGTTTTTAAGTATAAACCTCAGTACCTCATCAAATGGAGAAAGAAAAAAATGAAAAATTAAATAGTAGATCCAAATGAAAGAGGGATGCTGACAACAGAACACTTTGCAGAAAGTATGAGATATTCATACTGAGAAAGGAAAGATATTTTGAAACTTGAATGACTGCAATAGGCTGTGGCTTTCATTTTCCCTGATGTTTTTAGGTTTTATTTTAGATATCAGAGTATGAATTTATGATCCAAAAGACATAAAACCTGTGAACCAGAGTTGCAGTGGTAGTTCAACAGGCACGACTACACGATCCTCAGCTGTACGCTGAACTTGGGACTTCTGTGCTCTGAGCTTTGTGTAGCTGAGCATTTGGCAACATTTCTTTGGAGTTTCGCCTTCTCCCAGAGCTGTAAGCAATCTCTCACCTGCTTCACTTAATGAACTCACCCTCACTGCTTCATTTCATCAAAGAAACCTCCAGAGAAATCTCATCTTGATAGAGTCATTTAGGAAGTTTTATGTATGAGGGTTTAATTTTATACTGTTTTTGTCTTCCTGGAAAATTTAGAAAATAGCTTTCAACCAGCCTAAAGTTATAATTGTTCCCTGATTATTTTCTCCCAAAACTTAGAAATGCTGCCAGCTTTCCCAAAGGGGTAAGAGTCAGTAAGAGTCATGTCTGAGCTCAGACATGGATGGCGTTTGACAGCTTTATTTGTTCAGGCTTAAGAAATTAGACGTTCTTGAATGTTGCTATTTGTTTGAGTTGTACATAACAATAATGAAAATTCAGCCTATTCCAGTAGATTCAGCAGATCATACAAAATACTGTGTTGCCTGTAAGTTTCTGTGCTTCATGACAGGTTTTGTAAGCTTATAGTGACACAGACAGACCCTGCAAACTCCCAAGGAATACCCTTCTCATAACTAAAAAAAAGTTATGCTGTCATAAAAAAATTACTTTTTGGGAAGCAGTTTATGTATCTATAGTAATTGCTACACTGAGATCAACAATATTTATTCTCATTTTTGTTTCTTACAAGTGCAGTGCATGTAGAGGAATTCCAGGAACTTCAAC
>JAOXJM010000001.1:183456408-183478466 GCA_026413425.1 Tringa solitaria
CTCAATGATCTCAGAGGTCCCTTCCAACCACGGAGATTCTGTGATTCTGTGATACTTCTAAAATAATTAATTTTTCCTTTTAGTCAGAGACATTGGTCATAGTCATAGAAAGCCTTTACTCAATAAAAATCGTAACATAAACAATTTTATGTAGTTGTGGTGAGCTAATCATATACACAAGACAAGATCTGTCGTTGAGATTTATAAAAAAGGACTGGTTTTGTTAAACCAATTGATGTTCTGGAGATAGAAGACTGAGTTTCAGATCCACTAGTTCTTCTTCATATTAGGACCCCACATCATAGAATCATACAATGGTTAAAGTTGGAAGGGACTTTAAAGATCATCGAGTTCCAGCCTGCCCTGGGCAGGGACACCTCCCATTAGACCAGGTTGCTCAAAGCCCCATCCAGCCTCTACTAGTTATCAGCTAATTTCACAAATGGTCTCAAAACATCAGTGAGTTTATCTACACAAGGGATCTGCATACCAAAGACAATATGAATTTACAATGCATTTATTAGTCTATATTTGCATATCATGATTTGGATTCATTTTAATTTAGCCACCTAAAAATTAGGTAATTACATGCAGTGGGGGGAGGAGTCTCCTCTGCATGTAGGATGTGCAACTTTTTCTAAATAAATGAAAAGGATCCCCATTTTCTTCTAAGTATCACCTACTTTTTAAGTGTATCATGTAGCACAGCCAGTGAGGAAGAGAAAGACTTGGATTTAACACCCTACTCAGTCTCTCTTGCAGCCCAGAATAAAGTCTACTCACCCAGATCATAGTTCAGATGGAGAAAAATTGAATGGTCCAGAAATTTTCTGTCCCATACTTAACAGTATTCCACAGTAGGGGAAATATTGCAGCAAAAGCAAGAGAGCAAGCATAGCCCTCAGTGTTTGAACACTCTTCAGAGAGAAAATAATTCTGCTAATTTCTCTTAAAACAACTCAGTGACAGTTCAGTACTTTCTCGCTGGAGCAGGATTGGGACCAGAGGTGCTGCTTCTTCCAGAAAAGCACCATATTAGCCATGTTCAACTTAATGCTTTTTTTCTCTACTTTTCCCTAGCACCAAAGTTACTTTCCATTATTTCTCTTGCACAATGGTGTATCTTCATCAGGAGGAGGAATGACTGCCAAAAAGATGCAATAGATTGGTGCCTTGAACTACCTTTTGTTCCATGGCACTGTGGTCTTAAATCCTCTGAGGCAAAGGCAAAGTCCATCTCCTCATCACTGCTGAACCACCCAAACACACAGGAACTGAACTGAGAGGAGATATCATTTCTCTTCTTATGGTATTATATTTTGAAAGAAAGAGTGATATCTTCCATCGCTTATTTATCTTTTGACAACTTTTGAAAGAAAATACTTAGACAAACCTGACTGAAAGGAGGGGTTTGGCAGCTGTGTAAATAAGTGTCCTAAACCCCAGAGAACACACCTGTTACCAGCCTTGCTACCAGGGGCTTGCTCAGCAAGTTGTTTTTTGTGGATCCCAGTCTCAGATGTAATAAGCCTCCTCATGTATCCTGCAAGGAATCGTAAAGCTGAGGTAAAGGCTGCAAATTCTACACAACACTTTGATTCCTAATGGTTAGAGGCAATGGAGCAGTTTAACGTATACCTCCTCCTGGTGCTTGGTCTAAATTGCCAATACGAGGCAATTTCTGGACCTTCGTTCTAAAAATTTTCTTTATTGAAACTTCTAGATAAAAATTTTCAGTAAGGGATAGTTACTACTAAAATCATCAGCCTCATTCTTCTTAGCCATCTATACACATTTATAATAGTTATTTACTTACTGATAAAAACTATACACTTAAGTTATGGCATTAAAAAATGGTTCTACAGAATAAGCAATGGATGTTGAGATATTTCTACAGAACAACAGCAGGACATATCCATTCAAATATTTGAAACTTTACAGTCTTCAAAGGTCCTTGGCAAATCTCTTCTGCTGAGTCCTGGTGGGTTGGTTTGAAATCTTACCCTGCACAATTGTGACATTGTATTTATTACCTGCCCCACAGTAGCAGTTACTTGTTCAGGGCAGTGAACTAGGGTGGCTGAGACAAGGAATCCCACCTCACCCTGTGACAAGGCAGTAACCTCGGGGAAGACAGCATGCCAGGGAAAAGACTGCTACCATGTTTCAGGTAACTCCAGGAAGACTGGGGAGAGAGACTGCTATTAGCCAACAGAGGAGGGGAAAACAGAAAACAGTGCCAAAACCCACATTTTGATAACTTGCTATGGATTAGCTTTTGGATTACAGAACTGCATCAACAAAGACAGGAGAGGAGACCTGCAATCTCTAATATCCTGCTCTGATATCCTATCTTAGTTTGTGATGAGGTCTAGTAAATCAAAGAGATTAATGAAGACCAAAGAGGGCACCAGGTAAAGAAGAGATCAGCCAGGAGGAAACAACAGACCACTTCTCTTCAGTTCCCACTAAGATCCTTAGCTACTTGGTCCTGGAGAAGAGAACTAGATTTTCCATTTCTTCTAGTAGAATAACTTCTTTTGTTATTATTAATTCAAGTTTTGAAAGACTGACAAGGTGTCAAAGCAAGTCATTGTAAAAGATAAAACACAGATGTTAAATCTTTGCCTATGCGCATGCTTAAAACAGTACACGTCATGGTAAAATGTGCTAAATATCTTGATAAATAAATAGAAGTATTTTAACTGGAACATGTTTTTTTATATAACAAAGTTGTTATTGGATATAGTTGCCTTTTCAGTTCATTTCATTAATAACTTAAGCTTCTCAGTTGTATCTAGATCAAAAATGTGCCCCAGCGTTCCTCCTGGGCTATTCTTTCTCTTTAGTTATCTTGCTTTTAAAAGCCTTTTTTGGCACTCTTTCTCCTAGATTTAGAGTATTTTGTGAATAACATTTTACATTGAAGAGCTGGGTCATTATAATGCTTTGTTTGCACAGCCAAGGAGTTTGGGACAATGGTAACAGGATAATTCATACCAGCTTTCACCTGGAAATATGTTTAAATTCATTAATAGCTCCATCCATTTTGCTGGGGTTAGTTGCCTGCTTAAAACTGAGCACATTGCTGGATACAGGTCAAAGTGCTCAGGAAGGTTTTTTTTGTGTATACCATAGCCATATAATTTGACTAATTAAAGGAAAAATTGGAGAACAGAAAGAGCAGAAGCACAATACAAGGTGTCAGGTTTTGTGTTGAATTATCAAATTTGTTCTCCATAAATTACCCAAAAGGGGTTTCTAGCAAAGCTAACCAGTTCTGAGCGAGAGGCTGCAAACTAGAAAATGGCTAAAACACAAGAACAAAAGAACTCTTCAATTTTGGTGTGCGTTTTTTTTCCTAACTTCATGTTGGACTTCCAATAAAACTGAATAAAGGTAACAAATATATATAAATACATATGAAAGAGTTTTCTGATGTGGCAGGGGAATGAAGAGAGAGATGGTGCAGGGTGCTTTCTGGATCTATATAAGAAAGGCCCAAAAACAAATGGCTTTTGTTAGTTTTAATGGTTTTAATAAGGTAAAAAAAAATCTGGAGGAAAAGGTGTATAGCTAGTGAGTAAACCTTAAAACCATTCAGATGCTGGGAATCCCACATTTGTGCAGCATCAGACAGATTCTGTGGGGGATTTTCCCACGGCACACTGCACAGACTTCTTCCACGCAGAGGTTCCTTCTCCCTCCCATGCCACAGTGCCCTTTATTTTGGGTAACAAACAGAATCATATATCTTCTCTTGACAGGTTAGACTGTTATCACAACACCCACTTGTGCGTAGTGCACACCAGTAGTTTCCCATACAGCTGACATACAGGCTGCTCAGGCTCTAAGTGTAATGCCCCATAGGGCAGACATAGCCTGTTCAAGATCACTAACTCCTCAAATAAAAAGTCATCTGTGAGGCTGCCAATATAAACATTTGAATCAGAAATGCTGGTATAAAAGTCAGATAAACATTTAGATTCATTGCAGTACTAGGAAGAACTTCCTTGAAAAGAGATTTGAGCTACTGAAATACTCTTTAAGAAAAGTGGTAAAAGATCCATAATTCAGCATGCTTGTTTGGACATGAAAATTCTGCAGAACAGTCCTATATTGACAAGAAGACAAGCTAGAATAAAGAGCTAGAGGCCTGTCATCCATGATCTCCATAAGTTTTATGAAACCTGTAATTAGCCCTGACTGTGATCTGCATGTTCTGTAAATAAACAAGAAGCTACACTGCTGTAAGGCCACATGGGACTCTTGAAGAGGTAAGTATTGAAGGTCTAAATTAAGTATTTGCAGAAGGTAATTTACTGTAGCTCTTCAAAATGTGCTGTCCATAGTCCCAGGTAAACTTTCACTGTGATTTATGCATACCCTGCAGCCATCTGCATCAAGAGTTTTCATCTCAGTTGTGGGGAGGGAGGTGCATGAGACCTCATGACTCAGAAATGTGAGGGCTTGGTGTTTTAATCCCAAGAATGGGCATTCTAGTTCCCAGAATAACTGTAAACTTTTCAAAGCTTGGTTTTACCTTTAGCTCACATGCAACCACCCTGAGGTTAATCTGCTCAAAGATTGATGTGGTACAGATGCGAGCTGAGCAAATCCAAGATGGTATTATTAGTGGGCAACAGGCATTCAACAGGTAAAACACTTGGAACTACAGAAGCACAGGAACACTTCTCATTATCTGGCTTTCATTTGGACCAAGTAATTAGGCACAAGTTAAAATCACTACATAGTTTCCCTTTTTGTCTTATGGCCTTTAAGTGACTGGCACTAAATCACAGAATCACGGAATGATATGGGGTTGGAAGGGACCTCTGGAGATCATCTAGTCCAACCCCCCTGCCAAAGCAGGTCCACCTAGAGCAGGTTGCACAGGAACATGCCCAGGTGGGCTTTGAATGTCTCCAGACAGAGACTCTACCACCTCTCTGGGTAGCTCGTTCCAGTGCTGTGTCTCCCTCAAAGTAAAGAAGTTCCTCCAAAGTAAAATTCCTTTCCAAAGTAAAGCTTCACCTATCTCTAGGAGGAATCAGGCATCTTTTAGGAAGATGCCCTCAAAGTGTCTTCAACCATCAGAAGAGAAAAATAATGTCCCTGATGTGGCCACAAGGCTGGTAAATGTCATGGGTGGTGAAAACGAAAAAGATTTGAGGAAACCTTTTGTTCCTGTGTGAAATGGAACGAGTCAATAAAAGATTTTTAGGAAGAAAAATTTGTTTCTGTGTTCAAAAGGAAGAGAACAGCTGATGCCGCTAGGTTTAGGGGTGATGGCACTTCAAAGCAAGCATCATCACAAGTGGCAGCACCCAAGGAAATGATCTAAAACCTCTCTCAGCCCCAAAGTATCCAAAGTATACCTTGGGGAAAACAATCTACAGTACAAAGCAGCTTCCAGACTCTTTCATCTAATAAAAATCAGGGTACAAAAAAACACAGGGTGAAGTTAATAATCTGTTAGTTTGTTTCATGATCTCCACATATATTTATGTTCCCATGCTGTGAATGGAAAAACATCCAAAGCAGAAGTGGCCTTTGCTGTCCCAGACTGCTCACTCACAGTTAATTCTCCCTCAGGACACAGTGGTTTTATTTGTTGATTTTAAAATGCACATGATTTGGAGGAAAGAAAACAGGAAGGAAACAAAAAACCCCCATAATGACATGTGGTTGTAATGTTTTGAATTTTTTTTGTCTGTCGTAAACATCTCCAAATGGACCTGTATGTATCTACGAGTGCCTTTTATAAACTTTACGAAGAATGAAATGCAAACTTTGCTATAATGTCTTCCTAAATCTCACCTGCTCTTTCATCTTGTTGAAAATGTTTAGAAAATAGCTTTTTTTCAACTTACTTTCCTAAGTAAAAATGGATTATATCATGTCTTTCTAGATGTATGAACCTCACAAATAATTTCTGAATACATTGGCCCAGTTCAACCAGATTTGAGAGAGATAGAGATCTCAAAGGTATAAAGTTTATGCATATTTCATGAGCAGAGATAGCCTGGTATACCTTAAAGAGAACATAAACACCCTTAGTGAAGTAAAGACAGCAGCATGAACACACCATTTATTAGACAATGAAGAGACTAAGGGGGAGGGAGGTGTTTTGAACACTCTAAATGCAGGAAAAGCCTCATTGGATGTCAGAAAAGCCAAACACAACATTTAAAAAAAATATTTAAAAATCTGTAAGCAACTAGATTTCATTAGTTTCACGGTGAAGAGGTGCACAGGGGAGAACTGAGAGAAATCTGTGACCTACAGCTGAAAGCATCCTACCAGCTAAACACAAAGCTCCCATAATGGATCTGTGAAGCAAACTCTATCCTCCTGCAAGGGACATCGAAATTGAGATATCAAGCCTTCACAAGCATTACTCACTGAAAGCTGTGCTTTAGTGAGTGTAACAGGAATCTATTTCCATTATCACCCATATTCCATCATCTCACCACATATCCTGCAGCCCAGTCATCTGGAACTTGCCCTGTGTTCAAACCCAGCATCACTGCCATAGAGCAAATGCTGAGAAGATGCAGGAGCCAAAAGCTACCACCTTCCTTCACAGGGAAGTCTGTCATCACAGGTCATCTGCTCCACCTGCTCCATAAGCACTGCAGATCCTGTCTCTGAAGCCATGCAAAACACCTTAAGTCTCTTACAGACCTGTCAAGAAATATTTGCAGCACATATATATCAGCATGAGATGTATATACTGTGGCATAGATATAAATTGCTAGCAATCTATTTGAAAATGTTATGTTTGATGTGAAATTGCATTCAATACCTTTATGATTAATAAATATTATATAAATGTAAGATATTCTGGGGCAAAATAAATCACTGATGTGTTTTTATTTTAGCACCTAGACTCACATCCATGTGCCTAAAAATTCTTTTTATGTCCATAAACATTACCCTGTTAAAGCTGCATCTTGGTGTTAGTGCGTTTATTCCATCCTAGTCTTCTCCCATTCTTATTTTACTATTACACATTCTAAGAAAAAAGTTACTTAACTTTAAGTTATTTTATGAGTCACAATAAATATTAAATCCAGACAGAACATCTTTTATTTTTTGATGAAATAAAATGTTTTTCATACATGTTGTCTTTCCTTACTCCCTTCTCTTTTGCTTACATGTACTCAAAATTTAGTTGAACCAAGATTTCTGTTTTGAATTATGCCAAAGCTTTACTACTTCATTAAGTAAACTGATTTTCACACCTATGGAAGATTCCACTCTACTTAATATCTTAAAAAGAAATACTCTGATTAAAACTGAAAGGAAGAATTTACCTTTAGTGCACAGCTCTTTCAGAAAATCAGTGAATAAAAAAAGAAAACTGGGAATATTCTCCCTAAATTTTTTTTTGCAAACAATTACATTGTCTAAATTAAACACGACAGGAAAATTAGTCTGCTTATGATATCAGTGATATGAACCTCAAAGGGTATTTTCAAACAACACTAGACTTTTTTCACACTTCTACAGCATGAGGATAAAACAGAAAATATTCTCAAAACACGCTTGACAAAAACAATAGCATCACTAAAGACAGACTGAAAATATTCAAAGGTGTTTATTTAGTAGTTATCTTTCTCAGAGCTCCTGTTGTCATCTAATTTTTGGTAAAGATGCATGAAATACTCAATGATCTTTAAGGTCCCTTCCAACTCTAACCATTCTATGGTTCTATGAAATTAAATCTGTTATATTTTCACTTAATATAAACTCTTACCAGTCCAAATTTGTAGTGCATGGCAAAGTGCCATATAAAGCCTGCCGTGTTATACCACTGAAGATACTGTCATTATTAATCAAATTCCAGATGTTTGGGATTAGTGCAGGTCCTAGCTCACACTAAGTGCAAAGCTAATCACATTGGCAAAAATGTGAGCATCTACTACTAGACAGCAGCTCAGGAGACAGATAAGACAGCCTTTTGTGAGCAGAATTTCCAAGACAAACTCATGATAAGTTTAAACTGTCTGATTGCAATTCCCTACTGCCTTTCTGGATCTGACCCAAAGCCCATTTAATTCAGCTGGAGCCTGTCCACTGACTTCATCTGGCTCAGGACCCACTCCTCTATAGTCTACATAACAATGAGATTTTGCTCAAATTTACTGCAGCTGAAAATGCTGCTTTCCCACCATTTTTAAAGACATATATTAATATGGGATAATAAAACATTCTTACTCCAGGGAACACTGAGTTTGACACCCTGTTGTGCTAAACTCAGTGGAGGTGGAGTGCAGACAGTTACACACAAACCTTAGCAGGCAAATGTTTATAAATTATTCAGCACCTTAATTTTCATTGATTTCCCCAGGAAATAAATACATCTAATAACCCACCTCATGCAGTCCTGCAGACTTTGAAACATCTTTAAAATTTGGCTCAGAGAAACCTTGGCATCTTCTTTAACACCTGTTTACTTCAATGGGTGACCGAGTTTTCAACAGCAGACAGGATCAGGCTTTTGGTGTCACCTGTCCATAGGCAAAGCTAAAAGCAGATAATTTTCATTTATCAGTTGTACAGTTCCCCCGTTTCTCATGTGACAAACAAATAAGTACACATCTAAAAGAACTGTTACACCATTGATCTGCATGTTATATTTATACTTGAGTGCATTCAGAGAACAGCCTTTGAGAAATACTCTTATGTGTTTGTAAGAATGAAAGCAGGGCTTAATGTTTAAATTCACCATTTTGCAGCAATACCTTCACTGTGCAGAAAGGAAAAACTAGTTACTGTATCTACTTCTAATCCTTTTGTGAACCCTTTTGTTGCTGTTACATCCTAGTCTCCTTCCAGAATTTTTACTTACTATCTTAAATTCACAGATGTTCAACAAGTGGTGGCTTGTAATTTTGCTTAGATGAGCATTCTCAGATGCTGTGGGAAAGATTTCAGATACTGTGGCTATTGGAACTAATGGGAATATATCACTGTAAACCCATCACGGTGAACTGAATAAGACTTTACTTTCTTTTGGAGAGCACTCAAAGGAAATGAGTGCAGCTGTGTCTTTTCTTGTTCCACAACAATGGGGACTTCACAAAGCACGTGGTTACTATCTGCTTCCAGACATAGGAGATATTTCATGTTGTGGCCACACAGGCTCCATTATCACACAAAATTTTCCTCAAGGCATTTGTCCAGCACAAGATGGTACCCATGTCCAACCTCAGCTCTAAAGCAAAGTGTAACTGGACAAAATGTCTCATACACCACCAGAGAGGGATATTTATCCAGCTGGAGAACCTCCCATGAGATGTCTTCTAAACTACCTCCTTCTCATCTCAGACGCTTTCAAGGCCCCAAGCTCTTTTCCCTTCCTCCTTTTCCTTCTAGCCTCTCAACTGCCTTCCCACCACTGCACCCACTTAGCTCACCCATGAGGACCTGCAGCTCCCCTTCATGAGACAGCAAGAAAAACAGCCACCCATAAAGATTTGGCTAATCTTAATTCTTTATTTCAGACATTTTCTCAGTCAACCCTCTATGTGGCATTACTCCCCGAGAAAGGTGAATCTAATTCCAAATACTTGCTTAATCTGGCAGGAAGATCTGAAAGTGTGTGGATACCCTGTCCTTGGTGCATCTTCTGCAGAGAAACTCATCTTGATGATCTGTTCTGGCACCAGATGATGGAACGGCATCATATATTGAGCAGTTCAGTGTACCACCATCCTCCTAATCATGTTTGGTAGGGCTCTGAATGAAGATACAAAGACAAAACCAGCTCAAGCACATCAGAATTGGGGAGAGGGGAGAAATGGAATTTCACCCCAAAGAGGATGGCCCAAGTTCCTGCTGTTTTAACTAAGTAAAGGGCATCCTGTGAGGAGCAGAAGTGATGCAGTTGCTGATGAAGTATATTTATGTATTGCCATGTACTCCTGCTCCTTCAGCAGTTGCAGCACCCAGCAAAACTTCCCACACCCTGTAGAGTGTATAGAACAACTCTGGATTTTTTGTTTTTGCTGATGATTTACTGTCAGCCGCCAGCTGCCTACCTTGCCCATGCTAACTTATCTGTGAGAAAAAAGGTTTCATGCTGTGTTTTTATAATGCTTTGTTCTCAATCAGAAATATGGTGGGACAAAAACAAATAGTCACAAGGTGGGGTAATTTCTGGTTTTTTTGACTTTGGCAGAAAAAAAAAGGTTTTTTGAAAAAGCATGTATACTTCTCTGAAAATTATTTAGTTTTTTGTGAGGTTTTTTTTTTATTTTTTAAATTTCAACAATATTCAAGTTAATAAGATCTGATTACTGAGAATTCTACCTCCCCTTAGCAGATGGATCTTTCATTGCTTTGAGAAGCAACACAAACAGAAGGGTTTCAGTTTTCCCATCTGAGCATTGCATAATTGTAAAGAGGTTTCTTTTCCTGTTTGTCCTCTCTGGAAAGGAACTTCTACTATCAGCTATCCTACGTGAGCAATGATACAAGTAAATACTGAGGAAGTTCTGGTTAAACTCACCCTGCCTCAGCAGGATAAGAAAATGGCAGTAAGACCCATCCGCCAACATACACAAATACAGAAGGTATACAAATGCACACTCCTTTCTATTGGAGGGGAGGTGCAGGGGCAGAGAAAGACTGAAATATGGACAGGCAGATGCAAAGAAGTCAAAAAAATTAAGATTAATTTTAGAAATCTTTAAAGAAAAGACACAAACCATAGCCATGAATATTAATTGCATAGTCCTGTATTTCAGGTAGAAACTGATTTTGAACTACTGGAGTTCAGAATTGGTCTTTTCCAGAGGCTGTTTTGCTAAAACCCAATGCACTGAGTTTCTCTCTTTTTATATCTGCAAACTCAGCTACAAAATTAAACCCAGTTCCTAACTTCAGATGCGTGGCTTTTACTTGGCTACCTCTATGAAAAGTAATCTCCAGTATATCCTGGTACCTTGATGAAATAAGTAGACTTAGCTCCTAATTGTGATCTGAAATATCCTGGCTACCCACGTTACTTTGGGGGTAGTGAGTTCCACATCACAGTGGATCATCAAGAACAAAACAAGTCATCTCAAACCCATGACCTCAGGAGTCCATGCAGCACCTCAGCCAGGTAGGTACCACTCTCCTTTCTCCCAAGCATTCAGAGTTCACAAAACAAATAGAGAATTTCCCAGATTTTCAGCTTTTTATATAGCCCCTCTGTGCAACCCCGAGTATTTAGGGAGAGATGCTCAAATGGGTAGTTTGAAAATCCCACAGCAAATTAGTGTGCTGCTCATCAGCTGAGGCTTGGCAGTGACATAAGCAAGGACAGGTGACAAAAAGTGAAGCCGTGGCTAACACTGTAGGTTACATCTACCCCGATAAAATGACACAAGTTCAGAGTGAACTGGAGCACTGGACCCCTGTTTTACCACAAAATTTAACTTTTTTCTCCCTGATTCTGCTTTTGGCTCAGCATTTAAATGTGTTAAATTTTCAGAAAATCTCTGAAATTTTCACTACAATTTTTAAAAAATTTGGATATATAAAAGTTGCAGTTATTGAATAACACATCCTGCATTTGAATTTCAATCTTTTCTGAGATAAAACATCTCACTTTTGATGCATAAGCAATGGGCCCCAGTTCTTGTCTATCTTTGCTCCCTCACACATCTTATATCAGTGAGTGGTGCAGGACAGACTGCTGTGATTCATGTCTTGCCACTAATTACATATACTATAGCCCTGAGCCAGTTAGAGCTAAGAAACGTCACATGGGATCTTGTACTGAAGCTCAATGAAGTTGTTCCCCACTAAGTAAATCTTATTTTAAAGTTTTTCATGTCTAAAGAATCATGCATGTTTCTTTGGGCTTCATTATTAAAAAATAATATTAAAAAATAATAATAAAAAGTAAATTATGAATGATCCAAAATGGGTGTCACATATTGGAAACCAAACAGTAAATTAAATGGGTGGAAAGAGAAATCTAAAAATTATCAGGAGACCCTATCAAAGTTTATAAGTATTCCTTAGAGTTCTTGTGAAATGGGATAATAAAATTTCTCTAACTCCCTTTCTTCCACTCTTTTTAAGACCTTCTGGAGCACTGAAGACATTCAAAAGGTGGAATAAGCTGCCAAACCCATCAAGAATAAAGTGGAGTTTTCTAAAGGAAATCATTAAATGCAATTTCTGAGCTTGTAGGTCCAGTGAGAATTCCTGAAAGGAAAGTTTCTTTCAGTGTTTCAATCACAGACAAGTTACTTGCAAAAATAACAAATTTGTGGAGTGGTTATCAAGATAGAACAAGAGAAAGACATTGCTTTGGCCCTCACATTGCAAATGCTCCTTTGTTCAAGACAAAAATAATTGTGGAAGACGTTCCAGTTCCTTTTAAAAAAAAACAAACGTGGCAGCCCATTCCTCCAGCTTTCATCCACATTTAGGTCTTATTTTTGTTCCTTATGAAATTCATCCTTCTTGCATAGAGTCAGCACAAGGAGCAGGGACACTCAGTACTAACATGACATAGACACTTGGGGCCCAGTTGAGTGCAGTATTTATCGTGGGCTTTAAAGGAAGGATCTCCACTCTAAGTTGGATTACATTATGGCTAACCGCTAAGAATAGAACTGCTAAATCTTACACTAAAAGGGAGTCCCTCTAAGTCTGATATGACTGCTTCTATATGGACAGTCTATGATTCCAATTTGAACTCCTAACTTGGCTAAATACACTGTATTTATAAGTCAAGTGAATGATAGGATTTTTTTTTCTGCTAATTTCTGTTGTTAAAGTAATATGAAGGGCCAAAAATCTTCCCCTTGATTGTGCAAGTGTGTTGCCAAACAATGGTAAAAGAAGTTCAATGCATGATACAGTGAAAGAATAATATATGAGTCTGGAAGCCAGAAAGCCTGTTGGATAAGCATAAGGGTCTATTGGATAGGATTTGACACTGCATTTTTTTATTCTCTTACTGTCTGTGAGAAGCTGGAAAACAAGTACATGTTTTCATGGACTCATGAAAAGGATTCAGGTCTCAACATTTGTTAAAATGGTCCACCTGGACAGCAGAAATCAAGTTCCCTATCTAACCAGAAGCACATGATTCATCCACATGCCTGTGACTCAGAGGACCCTCTGCCCCACGTGAGCGTTACTTTTATTTGTCAAGTTGCTGAGTTTGGAATACAGGGAACCCTGGCAGAAACCCATCTATGGTGGCCAGCACATTTAGTCTCTTGAAGGACTGTATCATTTTAAAATTGTTGTTATGCACTCACCAGAAGATTCTAATACAGCCAAGTTTTATTTTAATGTCTTTTAGCCCAGTTATGAGCTACTGAGAGCCCTTTCCCATTTGTACTGGTGGGAGAGATACCAAGACATCTTTTCTCACTTGCTATTCCTTCTAGACTAAACCATCTGATTTAGATCCTTCCTAGCACTTCAGCTGAAGACTGCAGGAGTTTTGTGGGAACAAAGACAGAGCAGGAGCATTAGGGTAAATTTCTGTAACTGGAATGGAAGCAGACAGTGTTGCACTTTGCTCAGTGTTTTCCCCAGTGCAGTGTGTGAGGACACAGGACCAGGCACCATGCTTTGCATCTCATTGTTTACACTGTAAAACAAGAACTTCTAAAAAGGCATTGACTTCATGGGAGCTTTCCCCTGGCTTCGGGTCAGACAGCTTGAGATCACAGGTTTTGCCACTGATCCAAAGTAGCCCTGTTCTGCTCTGTTTCTTTTTAAACCTGATAATTACTGTGTACAAACATGACCCACCTGAGTCATTAAATACACTATGTCCCCAGGCTCTTACTGGGTTCCTCTGAATTACTCCACAGAGGTCTCAGGCTGCTGAGGTGGCATGAAACCTTCTCCCCTGCCCACCCCTCCAAACAGACCCTACATGTGCTGTAGAGTCCAGCAGTTAACTCGGTGTCACAGTAACAGGCCTAGTTTCTGATGTTCCTGGACTGTCTTGGACCACTTGCCATCTAGCAGCCAGACACTTCTCTTTAAGCAAATTACTTTTTATTGAGAGAAAAAAATGTTTGAGGGAAAAATAAAAAAAATTAACTGCATATGTGCAGAACTGACTCCCTTAACCTTTTCTGTGGAGATCCCAGCAGACTGGTCAGATGGTCATGCCAAGCTGCTCCGAGGTCAACTCTGGCTCCCTGCATCCAGGCTGTTTTATGCAACGTCACATCTTTCATCTCTTCAGCCCCTTTGAATCAGGGCAAGGTAGACTGTGTTTCTTCCATGTTGGAGAGAAACTTCAAAACTCTTCAGAAGAAGAGATTTGCATTAACAAGTGCTTTGAATCTGGGCAGGGGATGTTTCCTATCTCACCCTTTGGGCCAGGAATGCAATCATTTCTTAAATTAAAACAGAGTCTGAATTTTATTTTATGAATCTATGCTTCATTAACAGTCTCTTATATTAGTTTTCTACCGGTCCCACTCTATTAATGAGATAAACTAATGACAGAAGAAAGACAATTAAGTATGCAGTGTACCAAATGAAAACTTAGATTAGAAACAGACCAGAGAATTTCCAGGGATCAAGGAAGAAATTTGTCCTAGAAATATAACTTTGCTCTTTGTCAAAGGAACTCTATTTTGGTTTTTTGTACTTACTTGTTACATTTAAATACTTTTAGGATATGCTATGCCCAAATCCTATTTGCCTTAATTAGTACTTAAGGTCCCTCTGTATATGAGAAACTTTAAATCTTGCCTTTAAAAAATCACTGGTTTCTAAACATGTCACACTCACTAACAATGTGCTATTTGTACTAGGAAGATAGGAAAGTCATTTTGATCTGGAATGCCTCTGTCTTCTAAAAAGCGTTTCTTGCTTTGCACCGAGCCTTAAAATGCTCACAGATCACATATGACTAAAAAGTCTGAAGCTGAGTAAAAATTGATTCATCTGGAAAAACAACCCTGTTCCCATCAATGAAAATGAAAAGACAATTTTCAAGATGAATATTCCATACCAACTAAGGGAAATCAAATACTTAATATCATTTAGTCTCTCTATGCTATTTTATTACTTTTATGGGTAAGATCTACAGTCTGGAGAGCCTATAATGAACTGTAAAACAATATGTATAAAGGCAGACTAATTTGAGGTCTTAAATAAAATTGGAAATTCTATTTCTAAAGTGGCCAAAAGAATGCATTGGAAAATTGTTTTTCATAATTCACTTCTTAGAAGCCACATTAATTTAATAATTCCTAGACAATGAGTTACTAAAACGATCAGTATAACATCTAAAAAAAGTGGATCAACTTCTCCTAATATGGAATAGAAGGGAAAAGGCCTCTTCTGCTTTATAAGACGCTGGATGTCAGGGAATTTCAGAGTAGTCTGAAATTCAGAAGAAACTTTGATTTTATGAAATAAGTTTCTTTGATGCAGGCTTGCTTATTCACAATGCAGCCTATATGAACCTTTGCTAGAGTGATTTCTAACCATGCTTTCCTAATCAATCTTTTCATCTGTCCCCGAAAAGATGCCTTCTTTCCTGCTCCACTTACTGTTCTGAGTTCCCTCACAAAACTACGCTTATGTTGCTTCCTTACTGTCTTTTCTTCTCTGCTTTCTGAGCCTACTAACACATACTCAGAAAGCGTATATTTTGACAAGAAGCTGGTTTAGTTGCTTTAAGATGTATTCTGGCAAATATGCTAAAGCAGCATAATCCAGCACTGCTGCAGAAGGAAACAAAATTAATCTGGCATTTACTCCTGCTCTGTTATCAGCTTCCCTTGTTCCAGCTAGTCCATGGATCAGGGACCTCTCCCAGCTGAAAAATAACTCTGAAAAGTTATTCATTTTCATTGCTCTAAAAAGATAATTGCTGTGTGGCAGCACCAATGCTCACATCATCTCAATGTTGGAGTGGTACAGGGACAGAGAATACTCTACTGATGGCAGGAGAAGGATGGATGGTGTCTTTTTGTGGATGTGTCATTTCACAGGACCTTGAAGTAATCACCCATCTGCACTTAAGTCACTAATTCCTTGGGTGGTCCAGAAACTCCTCAGCTCATCATTGCATAGATGAGATAATAGCCTGGTCTGAGGCAACAGATCAACCTAAAATTAGATGATTGATTGAACTGTGCTCTACCTTCACAAGTGTTTGACTGGAGCTCTCTACGCGGGAACTTCAGGCACATCTGGAGATTAGTCAGGTAAGTCCTGCTGTGTTGGTTCAATTCTTGTGCTTTAATGTGTTGATAAACATCCTGAGTGCAGGATCACAGAGATTCCCAGACAATTACTGCTCCATAATTAATAAAATAGGGCATAGATTTGTTATTTATGAACAGTCAATAAAAACTACTCCTGCATGTCTTTTGTATGTAGTTAGGATAGTTAGGATATGTTTCTATGTAGTTAAGATAATTGATAGGAATGAATTATAAGCGACCTGGGTTGGTCATGTAGGACTATGGCCAGCAGGATTATGAGAAGTGAGCAGAACAGGGATTTGTTTAATCTCACCTGATCAATCTGAAGGCATCATTGCAAGGACTCCTTTTGACACCAAACAGTGACCAATCATTTTGTTTGAAAGATCTAATTCCCTGTGCAAGCACTACATTCTGCTTGGAGCTTTCCAGTAACAGGATTAGAGTCCTACTAACCTTCATGTGCCCTTAAGTGTCTGGGAAATTGTCTGGTTTTTGCCGCCCCCAATTTCCTTTTTCAGAAGAAATGTTCATGAGACTGATGCTATGCTTAATATGGTAAATTCCCTATTTGGGGATTAAAAGAATAACTTTTTGAGTGTTCAGTTTCAGCATAGCAGCCCATCACAGGCCATTTGTATTCTTAATCACATAAAAACATTGCTTTAAAGGGTCAGAGGCCAAATGTTGTGGTGAAAATTGATTTGCCCATTCCTTTGAATTCAGTTCCTCTTGCCAATACCCACTGTCAGTTTCCATTAAAAATTGATGAACCTGTCATATAATTTTTTGTAGCAGGGGATAAAAATATTTTAAAGTTACTTCATATGGTTTTCCAGAATCTACAAGTAAACAATTGCTGCCATCTCCTTGCTTAAGCAAAATTACACAGGTCAAAGACCAGACTGTAGTCTCCAACATGTCTTCCTGATACATTTAATGGCCCCTGTGGTGGTCAGATTAAATGTACAACCACAGCATTAATAATGCTCAACAAACAGACTTTTCTGAGAAATGCGGAATTTCAGCAGAATGATGAAATAAATCCACAGTAAAATAGAACAACATTCAGGAAATAGAATGTGGGCAAAGATAAGAAATGGTCATATACCCTACTGCATAATTTCAGAGCAGAAAGACACCTCTGGAAACTAGTGTACATTACAGGAAATTGTAGCACATCCTTCAGTACTATCTTTGTAGAATACTGAAAATGCAAAATCTGGAAAATCACAAACACCCTGTTCCATTCTCTGGCCTGGTTACACAAATCTGTTCTCCATAGCCTGCATGATCTTACTACCACGATCAATATATGACTTTTTATAACCACAGAGATTTATACTACTGTAGAACATTTTCCTAGGAAAATTCTTTTTAAGAATACTGGGAAGAATTATGTGAGCTGGACAAGCCAACTAATAATGTACCTGAATATTCTTTAGGTTTTGGAAAGTTGGCAGCATTCAGCACCCCACTTCGGTTTCAGTTACAGAAAAGGTCTCTACAGTATATTTTAGTCTAAAAATAAGAATATCTGTTGAAGTGAAAGTTTTCTAAGAAGTGCTATAAAATAAACTGAAAGGCCTCAGAATCCCATCGTTAATCCAAAGAAAGAAATCTGCATCCCATCTTTCCTACATCCCATCTATTCTTACACACACTCCCCTCTATGGAGAAAAGAATACTCCACACAAACAAGAGTCCACAGAGAAAAAGCAATGCAAAAGAAACTTTCTAAGCAGTAAAGGTAATGGAAACTGACTTTAAGAGATGAAGACTCTTGCTTTGCTTTGCCTCTGGAAGAAATGAGAAGGTACAAACCTCCAGAACTGTGGCACAGAAAAGTGATGTCTGTAGTAACCTTTGGAGAGCTTTGGCTTTAACAAAGCATTTCAATTACTTGATGATTTCACCAGAAGATAGACCTAATCCAATCCTGATGTAATTCAACTGAAGTCCATGGAATAATTCATTTGTACATCTCTCTCCCTTGCTCTTTTCTCACCTTCTCCCTCCCCTCTACTTACCTAGACTCACTTACCTCTCTAGACACAGCTCTACCCAGCACTCACAGTGCTGCAGGAGCTATGCTTTGCAACCCCCCCCCCACTGAGTGTGTGTGTGTGCATTTAAGTATTTACTTAACAGTTAACTGATTCGTATAACCCTCTCTGCTTAAATTAAAACACTTGGCAAATAATGCCAGGCAAAACAAACAAACAAATAAAAAAACCCAATACCACCCAAACAGTACAACAAAATCCTTTCCTGTTAAATCAGTATTGTGGCATATCAAATCCATTTCCCAGCTTTTCAAGTATATGCCTTCATATACAACACACTAGTACTCTATAACAAGCTCTTGACAGTAATTTTGACTGATCAAAGATGTATATAATTTATAGCCTGTAAGGGCTCAGTATTGCTGAGCAAGATCTGCTACTATAACATGGACACTGTCTCCAAGACAGTGTAGTTGAAACACTTGTGTAACCTTCATGTGGTGTGGAGAAATTTACCCTCATGCAGATAACCTATGTCAAGGTTAGAAGGAAAAGGGAAATGAAGAAAGTGCTAGCAAGATGGTGCCACAAAATAGACGTGTAAAATAGGAAAATTGACATGATCAGAAAGGCAATGCAAGAACTGGGATAATAACAACAAAGGACTAAAAGATAAGAAGAAACACCCTACACATTAAAATAACTGGAAAGAAAATAAATGAGGCAATTTGCAAATCAACAGGAATGTCAGGTGATACTGAGACCCTTCATGGGTTTTATGCCTTTACCCTTCTCCCAGTCATTCAGTAGAGATCTGTTAGGCAGCAAAGATGTTTAGCAGCACTGAAAAAAGATGTAACTAAACCATCAAGAGGAAACGTTACGGCATATTTAAGAAAGTTATGTATTGGCTGAGCCCAAAAAAATTTATCAAAGCAGATAAAAAAAATGGCTCATGTAAACCTGACATCACTAGCATTTCTCTTTGAGACCACAGAGGATGACAACGCTTTTCGTTAAAACGTAAGAAATGGAGGAATAGAGGAATAATAAGCCAGCAGGTTTAACACTAAATTTCAGAAAAAAAGAGAAAGAATCCTTTGTAAACCACAAAGGAAAGCAAGGAATTATCTTTGTGCACACCAGAAGACAGAATTCAAAATTACTTTGACAGGTGAATTAAATGTTGTGAAAAAAAAAAATATTTATGCAAGAAAACCCAAACCAAATTCCTACAATGTATAGGAATAATAAATTGCACAAGTATAGACAAACTCTTTCTGGGATTGTGAATGGGCAAATGCTGTGTATAAAATATACAAAGTAATTCTTCCACATTAGTCAGTGGCATTAAGGTATCAAATGGTGTACCTTTTCTGGTTTGGGCCAAAAAAAATGTTAAAAGAAACTACATAAATCATCAGTATTCTATAAAATACAGCAGCTCAGAAAAGATTTGAAAAAGCAGTGATGATAAATCCAGGATAAAAAAAAAGTCAGAGGGGAGACAGAAACAGGTCTTTAAATAAACAAAAGATATCTACAAACACAAAAGATCAGAAATAATGAACTTTGATTGCAACAAAGGAATTTAAAATAAACATTAGTAGAGATTTTCAAGACCCGCCTGGATGCAGTCCTGAGTAAAATGCTCTAACGTGCTCTAGGCAATCCTGCTTCAGCAGGGGAGTTGGACTAGAGGATCTCTATGGTCCCTTCCATAGGGACCTAAAAAATTCAGTGAAATTCAGTGAAAATGATCTAGCAATTAGAGCAGTTAAGCACTAGTGCAGATTATACAAGCAGCACTGCAGCATATCCAGACATCTGTCAGGAATAACAAAAGGGACAATCTGGACTCCTGGAAAGGGACAGCACAGTGAGGAGTAGATAGGAGAACCATGCTAAGTCCCTTTCAAGCCTTGCTTCCTAGAAGTTTCTGAATCTATTGCTTAGTCCTTAAAAACTGGTCTTCAGGAAATGAGGTGTAGAATAGCCTCAATAATCTGTGAGGTTTTTTTCCCTAAAGTAAACAACATCAACAGAATGACCCAAAATCTGAAGACTGGAAATAATCTGTCTGGGAACCACACCACACTCATCATCGTTTGCCAGCTCAACATCTCTGATGCTGTCTGCAAGAAAGAAAGCTGATGAGATGTGAGAACAACAGTTCCAGGCTCTGAAATTTTGCTGCTCCCCTTTTCTCTTAATGCAGAAACTGTTAATGAAAGGGAGCTAAACTTTAGCAACAGCTGTACACAGAATATCAGAAAGAAACACACATTTCACCAGAGTGTGCAAGCCAAATGCACTAGCTTGCTTTATGTAATTCTGATCATCAAAAACAGTGCTGAGTAGCGAGACCTTAATGCTGGATTTTACTATTCATTCACTACTCAGAATAATGAACTTTGACAACGTTAAACATTTTAATTTACAGAAGGGGGATAGAGTAAATAACTGACCTGCAGTACTTCAATGTGGTGAGCACCTGTTGAATGTTTTTGATTCCAGCTAGAGTTTGGCAAAGTGACAGCTCTGGAGACTTCAAAGGAAATGAGGTTGCTGGTGTTGGCCTTTTCCTAATGCATGTTGTAAAATTATCCAACCATGTTTACCACCACTTTTGATCAGCCACAGACAAAACATCAAGGAATCATGCCTGGGAAAGCAACAAACAACACACGTTGTTGGCTTCTCCACAGTCTATATCTGTCAAACAATTCCTTGCATGCATATTAAAATGCAAGGAAGGATAAGAAAGAAATAAATGAAGCAAGTAGACCATGAGGGAAGAAGTGGATGAAACTCTGAGCCCTACTGCCAGTTTTTATAAACCAAATGTTCTGGAGTGCTGACTGTTAACTTTTTTTGGGGGTATAAATAGTACATTTATTAATAATATTTACTCTCATTATGACACTGATGCAAATCAAGGGTGTGGTATGAATCAATGTAATGAATATAGTTTCTAAGAAGAAAGCAAAAGTGAGTATTTGCTGCTGTCTGCAATATTTTGCAGAGTATTTACTGTACTTTACTGTCTGAAATATTTTGCTCTAATAAAATTGTTCCTCTGCCGTTGTGCCTAAGAATGGTTACAGATTCTAAGCATAGACAGGTGATTGTGGTTTCACTGAAGATCAAATAATCACTAAGTATTTTTTTTAAATGGCAGTTGTGTGCAAAACATTGCTTCCTCAAAGGCCTTTGGGTTTTCTTCCTCAAGTGCCTTTGTATGGCAATTTTCTGAGAAACCGAACTTTCTGCAATATAGGTGGATACTATTTGGCACAGCCAGCTGAAAGTAAATCAAGTGAAAATGAATAGTTCAGTAGATGAGCAACTCTGACTTGATCAGACATGAATGTTGGAAAATATCTTCTACATCTTGGCATGTGAAGTCTATAAACAAAGTTCAAAAGAACAACTGAATGTTACACCAGGGAGAATTAATCTCTCAATCACACTTTTATTCAAGTATTTGTGGAAGTCTCAATTTTATTTTTTTTTCCAAGCAGCTTTGGTGATGGAATGCAAAATACATCATCAAATCTAGATCTTGGTTATTGCCTCAGGTCTGGATAACCAAAGTGCCACCAGTTTATGTAAGCTGGGAGGTCACCCCAGTTCTTTCAGCAACAGGCAATTTCTTTTGTCAGTGGTTTACGTGTGGCTCTAGACAGATTCAAGCAAATGTAACTATGCCAGGTCTAGATTCCACTCCACTGACCTCAGCATCGTCCTTCCATGTTTCTTTCAGTATAACAGATAACACTATCTACTGCTCATACAGTTTGGAGGTTACATCTCAGGTGCACTTCTAGTCTGGATCTGGTAACTG
>JAOXJM010000001.1:183480279-183500170 GCA_026413425.1 Tringa solitaria
CAACTTCCCTGGGCAACCTGTTCCAGTGTCTCACCACCCTCACAGTAAAGAATTTTTTCCTGATATCTAATCTCAATATCTCCTCTCTCAGTTTAAAACCGCCACCTGCTGGCCACACTTTTTTTGGTGCAGCCCAGGATGCAGTTGGCTTTCTGGGCTGCCAGTGCACATTGATGGGTCCCACTGAGCTTCTCATCCACAAACACCCCCAAGTCCTTCTCCTCAGGGCCGCTCTCAATCCATTCTTTGCCCAACCTGAATTCGTGCTTGGGATTACTGCGACCCAGGTGCAGGACCTTGCACTTGGCCTGCTTGAACTTCAGGAGGTTTGCATGGGCCCACCTCTCAAGCCTGTCAAGGTCTGCATGGCATCCCTTCCCTCCAGCATGTCGACCACTCCACCAAGTTTGCTGTAGTCAGCAAACTTGCTGAGGGTACATTCAATCCCACTGTCCATGTCTCTGGTGTTTCTGATGTTTGCTGGTTGAAGAGGGTGAATACCTCTTCAACAGACTGGAGAGAGTTCTTTAATTTTCACTGTGGTCTCATTTCCCTTTTAATATCAGAATAACTCAACTTAATTTGGAGATTTGTTTTTTTCTTCTGATATTAGAATGATAAAATCATCTAGGTTGGAAGGGACCTTTAATCATCAAGTCCAACTGTTAACCTAACACTGGCAAAACCACCATTACACAGTGTCCCTAAGCACCACATCTACCTGTCGTTTAAATAGCTTTAAATACTCTTTGGATATGAATGAGGTTCTGGCCTCCAATGGAGGAAGGAAACATCCTGGTTTCTTTTAATAGTAGATCAGGCTCCACCTTCAGACCAGTCAGGGTTTGGTATGTATTTTACCCAAGTTATTATTGAAAAAGTGTTCCAGAACACCACTACTTCAACACTAAGAAACCTTTTTCTGATACTCCTTTCATATATATGGTGTAGTCATGAGAAAAGTGATCACATAGCATATCAAGTATTACCAAGAGAAAAAGGAAAACATTCACAACGTAATCCCCGATGTTAGGGAGGTCCCATCTGTGACATCTGCAGACTCGGTTCAGGCAGGATTAACACAAATCAGAACAGAAGGCAAGAAGGACTTTGGGGTGCTGGTAGAAGAGAAGCTCAACATGAGCCTGCAATGCATGCTGGCAGCCCAGAAAGACAACCGCATCCCGGGCTGCATCAAAAGAAATGTGACCAGCAGGTCAAGGGCAGTGATTCTGCCCCTCTAGCAGCCTGGAGAAGAGAAGGCTCCTGGAAGACCTTATAGCAGCATTCCAGTACCTGAAAGGGCCCTACAGGAGAGTTGGGGAAGGACTCTTTATCAGGGAGTGTAGTGATAGTACAAGGGGTAATGGTTTTAAACTGAAGAAGGGGAAATTTAGACTAGGTACTTGGAAGAAATTCTTTAATGTGAGAGTGGTGACCTGGAACAGGTCACCCAGAGAAGCTGTGGATGCCCAGTCCCTGGAAGTGTTCAAGACCAGGCTGGATGGGGCTTTGAGCAACCTCAACAACAAAGAGGTGTTTCTGCCCATGGCAGGAGGGTTGGAACTTGATAATCTTGAAGGTCCTTTCCAAGTCTAATCATTCTATGATTCTGTGGTTCCTTTCCTATTTTATTTAAGAAGATTAAATGAGCTTGGCTTACTTTGCCTAGATAAATGGGCTTAAGAAAAGGTATAGCTACTACCTGCAGACTATTGGGGAGTAAACACTGAGATGGACAAACACTGTTGGAGCTAATGGGCAACATTAACACATGATCACATGGGTATGAATTGGCCACATATTTTGGCTGGAGAATAGCCACCTGCAAGCTTAATTTAAATACTCTTACTTCTTTCACTGAAGAACTGAGTAGAAAGTTTGCTAATTAACAGGTAGAGCAACATGTTTCTAGCAGAAGGGACAAGAAATCTAGCTAGTTTCAAGATAAAACTAAATGCATATATGAAGGGATTTTTTTCCTCTGTATAAGAGTGATTAGATTTGATAATCTTTCCCAATTCCTTTCCAGCCTGATTTTCTACTTTATTTCTGTGTTAGAAAAATAAAGCTATCAAAGAAAATCAGCAGTGTAATCAGGCACATTTTGTCTTTGGAAAAAAATTAGTGTCATTTAGCTCACTTTGTAGTAACTCTTGATTTTAGTTATTTTAAAATCTTGCATATCAGAGAAACAGAACTGTATTTGTTCAGCTCCTTCTTTTTGTCCCTTTTAAAACTGAATGTTTATCAGTGATATGACACTTAGTAGCTTTATTTGGAGCCCTTGCTAAAATTCCACAATTTCCTGGACCAGCTTTGCCAGTATTCTATGATGAAAGTGACAAAGTAAGCATTGCCTTCTCCTTGAGGTTGTGGATTCTACTTCTGTAAACTCATTTCCATTTTAAACATAATGATCCACATGGAAATAACCACTTGGCCATGATGTTGTACATGTTTTGGTAGTTGATCCAATAAGATAATAAATAATTTTAGAGGGACAAGGATGTCCTATTTTTAATTGGAAAAATTAGGAAAGAAGTCACTTTTTTTTTAAATGCCGTCTCTGAACTACAACATAAATGAATATAAATCAAAAGTCACAGAGTGATAGGAGAGCTTAATTAGAAATGAAAGACCTCACTGTAAGTGGTGCACTAGGTCCACCAAAGTGCAAAGCAAGGTTTCATGTGGAGTTTATAAGCTTTGTGTATTGTTTCTTGCCATGAAACCTTTTGGATGAAAAAAGGAAAGGGTCTAAAGTAAATGAGCTACTGATCATCTTTCTCTTGTTAAAGTCTTGATGATTTCATCAAAAGCCATGTTTTAAGGCATACTAAAAAAGCCAGAGGATGATATATGTGTCAAATTGATTAGAAGGAGACGTTATTATGTAATGTCCATTTAATTTACTAAGGTAATAAATCAACATTTTATTATAACAATAATAAAAAAAGTAAATCAAATAAGAAAAATATATATTTGAGTATGTTTATTTTCTATGCTACACAAAAGACTTGACATGTCTGTGCCATATTTGCATAAGGAAAGCCACCATCATTAACGAATAAATGACAGGAATTATTTTAAGAATTTGTTACAAGAAAACTGTTTCACCTTGGGCTGATGGAAACTGAACTTCTATCTAAGCAAAAATGATTATTGTGATTTCTAACTGGAATAAAAGTGAAATTAAATAAGCTACATTACCCTATTAAGCACTTTGTAACATATGGACACTGTCCAAGAGACACAGCAAACCTACTGGTGTATTTTCCAAGCTCTGACTCATATAAATTTGGACACAGTTAGATTTATTTCTGGCAGGAATAAAATGCTTTACACAAGGGGAAAAAAGAAAGGCCAGAGCTGGGGGAAGGAGGACGTTTAAAGAGATTATTTCTTAAAAGCAAAATAACCACTAAGGGTATGGTCTATGAATGTGCACATGTATATGTTTCTGCTTAACTAGGCAATAGGCCACTTTCATTATTAACAGAATTATATAGAAATGTGCTTATATAACTTGAAAATGGAACAACTTGTCTTTTCATGTTAGATCTTGGGGGAAAAAAACAACACGTACAAACTTCCTCCCATTTATTTTCCTCCTTTTCAGATGCATTTTTGTTGAGTGATCCTGTTTCTTCCTGAGAAAATGAAGAAAAGACATTCTCAAGGAGAGGAAACAACAGTCAAGCTTCATTCTCTGCATGACTGTATCAGTTTTCAACCTGTGGCAATCAGCACTGCAGATAGGTCACTTCTGGATCGGGTTAGTTTTGCAGAAGGAAAATCCATAGTACCAGAGGAAAATGTTTTCAAGAAGAAGCAGCAAACATTTCAAGAAAAGCATTTGATGAAAGGATATACTATCCCAGAACAATAAAGAACACAACAGTGAAACTCTTGAAAAGATCAAAGACTTTTCAACAGCATCCTTATGGTCCAGTATGGCACCAAACAATAACTTGGCTACTCCTTTAGGATCTGGAGCTAATTCAGTCATAACAAGTTCAGGGAATGTTGCATCCTGTCCAGTTGCTTTGCATCCTGTCCCTCTTTGTCATCAAAGACTCTCATGCAGAGAATGAAGCTTGACTATTTTCTATTTTCCATGAGAATGTTTTCCTCATTTTCTCCAGAAGAAAGAGGATCCCTCAACATGCTGTGGCAAATCAGCAGGTTTATCCTGCTTTTGCTCCAAATAGATCTTGTTAGCAAGGAATCAAATCACTGTAGGTTAGGTGATTCAGTGTTTCAGGTATGCATAAAAGTGGCTTTCTCTACTCTGACACAATCCATCTGTGTGACTTGTGGTGCCAGAACCAAAAGGCATCTCTTGTCTCTTTGTCTTGCAATGATGGTAATGCAGACAAAAACAGAATGAAATTCCTGAAGTGGAGTTTAGACAGAGTCTGGGCACACAAACTCAGGAGGCCAGTCCAAAAGTCCCTGCCCAGCTGGCAGGCACATGAGATTCTTCTGGCTCTGGGTGCATGAAGCTGCTTCATGTCCAGGAGCAAGTTTAGCTGAACTGACCAGGGAATTTTTCTTAGGAGGTAATTTTCTAATAACCATTGACTTTTATGAAAATTAAACCTGTAAGGTCACATGTCCGGTTTCTATATGCTTGTCAGAAGCTGATGTTTGCTTTGTGGTTAACTGGTACTGTAGCTCCCTGAAACTTTTTTCACACCCCAGTTTTGCAAAGCGCTTGAAAGGAGTTAGGTATCTAACTAAAAGTGATAGAGGAGCCAATGAGGAGAGGTGCTACAATGGACCTTGTTCTCACCAACAAGGAGGCCTGGATGGATGAACAAGGAGCTCCTGGACAATCTCAAACACAGAAAGAAAGCTTATAGAGAGTGGAAGTAAGGACAGGAAGCCTGGGAGGAATACAAACAAATTGTCTGAGCAGTCAGGGATCAGGTAAGGAAAGCTAAATCCCTGATAGCATTAAATCTGTACAGGGATGTCAAGGGCAACAAGAAAAGCTTCTACAGGTATGTCAATGATACAAGAGAAAGTGTGGGCCCTCTCCAGAAGGAAATTGGAGATACGGAGAAGGTTGAGGGACTCAAGAACTATTTTGCCTCCGTCGTCACTGGCAATTGCAGAAGGCAAAGTCAGGGACTGGGAGAACAAAGAACTGTCCACTGTAGAAGATCAGGTTTGAGACCATCTAGGGAACCTGAAGGTACATAAATCCATGGGATCTGGCAGATGAAGTTGCTAAACCACTATCTATCGTATTTGAGAAGTTGTGGCAGTCCAGTGAAATTCCCAATGACTGGAAAAGTAGAAATATCACCCCATTTTAAAAAGGCAAAAAAGGAAGATTGGAGGAACTGTAGGCCAGTCAGTGTCACTTCTTTTCCCAGCAAGAACATGGAGCAGATCCTCCTGGAAAATATGCTAAGACACATGGAAAATAAGGACATGATCATTACAGCCAATATGACATCACTAAGAGCAAATCGTTTCTGACAAATTTGATGGCCTTCTATGATGGAGTTACACCACTGGTGGATAAGGGAAGAGCAACTGACATCATCTACCTGGACTTTTGCAAAGCATTTGACACTGTCTCACATGACATCCTTATCTCTAAATTGGAAATGTATGGATTTGACAGATCCACCGCTCAGTGAATAAGGAACTGGCTGGAACCAATGTTGTTTAATATCTTTGTTAGTGACGTGGACAATGAAAGGTGGGCCTCATGAAATTCAGTCAGGCCAAGTGCAAGGTCCTGCACTTGGGTCGTGGCAACCCCAAGCACAAACACAGGCTGGGGGGAGAATGGATTCAAAGCAGCCTGAGGAGAAGAACTTGGGGATGTTGGTGGTTTAGAAGCTCAATATCAACCAGCAATGTGCACTGGCAACCCAGAAAGCCAACCACATCCTGGGCTGCACCAAAAGAAGTGTGGCCAGCAGGTCGAGGGAGGTGATTCTGCCAAATGTAACAGAAAAAATGTAACTACAGAAAGTACCAAAAAGTTCTGAATAGATAGATATGAATCTGAACATAGATCTGAATTTTGAGGCTGAAGCAAAGAGCAAAGACAGGATGTGGACTTAGGGTGAAATTCCTAAGTAGGCTATTTCATTTTGAATTAATTTAGGTTTTTTAAGATAAATCAAAAGATAATTTGGAATGTACAGCAAAAGTCATGATGTCATATGTGGGTTTTTTCACATACAGGCAACACAGTAGAAAAATAAAAGCTCTGGAGAAGGACAGAATAGCTCATCTAGGAAGAAAAAGAGTTAATGACACATATTGTCCAGAGAACTATGAAGTGAAAATTATTGGGTGTGTCCAGAAAATTCTTGTCCAGCAGAGAATCTGCTGCAACCTCGGACAATCACACATGGGCGTCTGAGGTGTCAGTGAGAGGAGTTAACACCCAGGAAAGCAAGGAAACACTCAGGCAACAGGGACAACAAATGTTCATCAAAACTCTGCTTGGCTTCTTCCTGAGTATTTCTGGCTTGATCTACACATTTTTTTCTATATAATGTTCTCAAGATGGAGTTCCATTAAAAACCTTCTGCTATGATAAAACCTTGAGGCACTGCATGCAGATGGAGGGCTATGTTTGTTTGTTTTGCAAGCAGAAGAATTTAAAATAAAATTATTTTTTAAATATGTTCAGAATTAAATATATCCTTTAGCTGTTTAGCTTATAGGAAGTGGAGATCCAAACATTCATCTGAGAGGACTAGATCTTGAAGTCATTTTCCACTTTTACCTCAGCTGTTACTCATATGAAACACTACCTCTCAGATTTTCCACAAATTGTTCTCTTTTCCTAATTTAGTCATGATCAAGGATGCCTACAACAGGGCAAAACACAAAAAAAATTTGTTATTTAAGTTAGATATAAAGACACTTAAAGTTCACACAGAATATAGTTATTTTTGTAGACTCTAAAGCAAAAAGCTCCACTGAAAATCATTTATTCTTACTTACTGCGGGGTGATATCCAGAAGCTCCTTAATAAAGCCCATACCTTTTTGTGGGGCCACAGCAGGGAAGAAAGTAAGTGTATGCAAGAACATATAAGTTCAGAAGTAAGAACGCTATATAAGGCATATATTGCTCTGAAGAAAAGTTGATGTAGCCCATTGCTTTGTCTGTTATAGCCTTACAGAAGAGCAACAATGACCACCTGAGAAAGGTAGCCCCAAAGACAAATGCTTCCCCCTGTATCTGCACAATGAAATAATGCCACCTGATGCAATTAAACGCTAAAACATATGAAAAAAATTAACAGCCAGGCCCACTGCATTAGAGGGGTTTGTCACTTTAAACTAACATGCATTTTTTTATGGAAGCTATAAAAAGTCATCTATACCATTTTGGTGTCTTGAATATTTTTTCTGTTGTAAGCCCAAAGACAAACCACTCTGCATTTTATCGCAACTTCCAGTAACTAGATAGCATGACCACAAACAATCGTATCAACAGCAGCCACTAGTCTACTCCTTTTTTCTCCTGTCTTTGTAAAAGTTTTGCCAAAATCTGATTTCCAACACTTGTTCTAAGGAAGTTCATCGAAAACTGTTTGTCAAAAATACAGTAAAAAAAACCCTAAATTAAAACAGTTTCAAACACTACATGCAATCTTCACTTCAGCTTGCAGTCTTCTCCCTTTCAGAGGAGACGGAATTTTTCAGAACAAAGCTCAACAACTATATGGGTAGTAGTTTTCTACAATTGCTACAGTTACAGTTTATTGTGTACCATAGCTATGCAGATAGGCATTGTACACTCCTCTCGGAAACACATGTCTAGCTTTCTGTAAAGTTTAACTTCCAAATAGAATAACTGAAGATTCCTGAGCAGCTTGGGATGCCCTGATAAACTTCTGAAGTTGTATAAAATCTGGTTGATCTTTGCACATCTCCAGCTCAGAGAGACTACAATCCTTCATAGGAGCTGCAAAAACTCACGTTTGATTATTTAGCCTCCTGTTTGTGTTTCAACATATGGCTTATCTGGCCTTCAACTTAAGACAAAGGTCCTAGAAAGGTGTCCTGTGTCATCTCCAGTGTCTCATCTCTTTCTCTCGATGTCATGACCATCTGTGGCTTGATGTTTCTCTTTTCCTTTCAGTCATTTAATTTTTCTTTTTTCTTCTTCTTGCAAAGCCCTTTAGCCTTCTGGTGTCTTACAGCGTGCTGTGTTTATGCTGTACACTTAGTTTTACTGCACCTCTGAGAGACATCTTTCTCTTTATTATAACAGACTTTTCTAAAGTAATTTCCCCCTGAACGGTAAGTAAAATGTCACTTTTTTCTTTCATATGCTATTTATTTTGGAACCCTCTGTCTTGCAACAGCCTTTGCTTTCTGTGTCTCTAAAAAAACTTGTGCTAAAAATCTGATACCTCCGAAACAAGTACTACCTTGTCTCTAAGTATTGCTTCTTTTCCTGTTCCCCATTTGTAGTAATAGCTATCTTTAGCAAATTCTTTTGCATTAGTCTTGACATTTTCTCTTAATTTCAGTAGTCTTATTTATAGATTTGGCCTTGTTATGAAAAATACATTTATAGCCTCTTAGATGGAGTCTAAAGAAACAGACAGTTATCACTGATTTATAGGTTATCACTACCATAGTGTCTGACGAGTTATGAGATTTTTGCCTGTTTCAAAAACAAACTGATGGGATTGGGCTAATCCTTTTTTATAAGCAGCTAATTTTCTCTGAACACCACATTTCCTTCAGGCTATGAGTACTCTCAAGTAGTTGTTAGGGCTTTAGAAGGTGCTGAGAACTTGGTAATCAGCAGTAACCTGATCACAGAGACCTTTTTGTTCACCTTTTTCATCCTGGGCTTAGGCTGGGGCACAAGAACTACCTGAAAGACATCACCCAGGGTAAGCAGCAGGTTATTTTTCTGGTAGTCCCATTCTCTCAATTTCAAACCAGAAGCCACTAGGCAAGTCAGTCATCAGGAGGAACATCCAAACAGGTGCATTGGAGATCCATGTAGCCCAGCTTCCTGTCTCCTATAGGAGATAGTGCTGAGGGAAAAGCTAACAGCAGCAAGGTAAGCAGATATAAATCCAAATGCACTCCACAAACTCCTAGTAATCAACGGTCTAGAAGTTTTATGAAAGAGGACTGGCACTCACACCAGAAGGTATTCAATACCCATGATAAGTATTTCTTCCAACAATTTCCTATAGTCCCGCATTTTCACTGCCTACTGTATGGAAATTTATTTTCTTGTCTTGAAACCTGGTGGCTGGTGCTTTTTGTTGGTGTCTGTTTACCAAGGCAGAAAATAATTCTTCTGTATTTATTCTCTCCCCTAATTTTACCACATTCACCCCCAACCCTTAGCTTTTTAGGTCCCTCTAGGTTTTTTTCCTAAACAGAAAAGTCCTGGCCCAGGCCAGAGCAACTAAAATCACAATTGTCTCATTTCTGCTACCAGAGTCTTTGCCAGGCTGCATCCTCTTTATAATATGCATACCTAGACGTTCTAGTTAACGTTACTTATATTTACATTCATAGTGGTCACTTTGTTTTCTTTTAAGAGAGAAACTCGCCTCCTTTTAAACCAGCTTGCTTTGCAACAGACACAAAACAGGAAGTGACTTAAGTTTCCTGCCATGAAGCTTCTCTTATTTACAGGTACAGTTTCACCTCATTGAATCTCTGCAGCAAACCTAGAAACTCACAGACAATGGTACAGGAGTCCTATATTAAATCCACAGATCTCATTTTAAAGTACTATTTAAGGAACTTCCATGATTTGAAAGAGCTTGAAGCAATAGGAAAAGGGGTAATGGTTTTAAACTTAGAGTAGATGCAGACTAGATATAAGAAAGATATTTTTTACAATTATACGTTTTTCTGCTAGTAGAAAAATTCTAGTTGCATTTTAGCAACTCTCCTTAGCAGACACTGGTCCAGAAACAGGGTCTCATGGTCATAAAACCCAAAACCCTGCCACCAGCACCAGTAACTCAGCCAATTATTGACTTGTCCTATGAGTGCCCTTCTTCTCTCTCCCTTTTTCCTAACTGGCATAATTGAGGAGGGCTCTTCTTGGGCCCCTGTGCCCATGACTGCTGCATTGAGGGCTCTGCAGTCACTTTTGGTACCCTCCAGTTTTCTGTTAGCGGTATCATTTGTGCCCACGTGGAATAACAGCAGGGGGTAGGAGTCAGAGGATCGGACAAGCTTCTGCAGTCCCTCCACATTTCCTTGACCTTGGTCCCCAATAGGCAGCAAACCTCTCTGGATGATTGATCAGGTAGACAGATGGAAGACTCTGTCCCCTGCAGCAGGGAGTCATTCATTACAATGACTCACAATTTTGGTGTACAAACAGCCATATACCCAATAAAAAACTTTCACTCATAGTAATGGCAGTAGTTTTCATACTTAAAAAATGTTCAGAATTAGGAATTTAAAGAGATTTGATTTCTCTTTACAGAGGGGAAATACGTATAAAGTGTGTGATGAAATGAATTATATATATCAGATAGCTGGAGTAGCCTGCATGCAACCAATATTTCCTCCCAGCATCAGCTTTTGGCATCTAGCATGAGCAACCTTCTGCTTGGTCTAAATTAGCCTTAGTAACTCACCAGTCTGAAACACACGTGGACAAAGGTGGGTTAAAGACAAAGGCGAGCTCCTCCTCAGCTGTGCTGAGTATGCCTTGGCTACTGGTTCAAGCCCCGTTTCAAGAAAAATATGTTTTTAAATATCTTTAGCAGCTTTTGCACATAAAGGCTTCTAGCAACCATTTCTAAGCATTCAGTAAATATATGAGATCTCTACACAGGATATGACTAGAGTTGAGACAACAAATTAATAATCATCATTGTCTGAATTTATTTTTTTCCTTCTTATGACACATAAAGCTTATGACACATAAAGCATTCATAAGATCATAGAGAAAAAGTTGTTTTAGAGTCCTGAGATTTATGGTGAGTTGCTCAATTTAGACAATGAAGGAATATTATCCCATAAACACTGCATTTAATCAACTGCTTGACTGAATTATTGTTGCCAGAAATGTGCTTGTTAATTATTGTCTTTTCTACTGATTCTAAGGCTGCTGGATTCATTTTCACAGCATGTAGAATCTGTGTCCTGTTAAAATACTTTCCAGCAGTTAAAATATGTTTGTGTGACACAATTGTCTATGTTTGTATTTTAACTTTCCATAATTATACGGTTTCCATGCACACAAATGAAACAATAGCTATCTTATATTAACCGTAGATGAACTATCCACAATGCACTCTATGAATGAAATCAATTTTTCCTAACAAAACAATGCAGTTTATAGCAAGACAATAGGTGGAGTTAAAAAAAGAATCAGAACTGGGAGAAAATAGCAAAAGTAAAGTTAGACCCTTAATAAGTGTTTTTGCAACATATCTTGTCTCTATATAAATCAAGATAAATATCATTATTAAACACTGCTTCTAATGCTGAGGTGAAACTCTACGTTTTATTGTAGGATTTACCTTTGTTGGTTACCCCTCTTATCTGTAGCCATAGCACCAGCACCTCATTATCTCTGGGTAAAACAGTTCATATCTGAACTGGACAGTCTTAGATGTGGAGATTATTGCCTAATTTGCACATGAGCATCTTCGTCAGGAAACTATATATCTGATTCATTACAGAGGGAATCCCAAGTGTAAAGTAACACCTCTTCAGTGTGGACTATGATAAAGGAAGAGGGAGCAAAAAAACTTGAAAGTGTAGATGTGCATTTGGTGACATGTAGAGCAATTTATTGTTTGTCAACTTCGAATTACACAGGGATAATTCAAGGCTACCTATCCCTATGGAGAAGCATTTCTGTAAAGCTGGATTATTTTCAACTCTGTCTAGTCTGAATTCAGATGAACATGTCAGTCACTCGCTACACATTAAGTACACAAGCGTCATCTAGGTTTGTACTCCACAGCTTCCCACTGTTCCTCAATAAATGCATATAGGTGATGGTAACAAATAACGAGTTAAAACAAGAAAATCTGTCTTCATTTGTGATATAACCTTAAGTTGTGCAAAACCATACCAAAAATATTACTTTTGTAATATATTAACTTGGATTCCAGCTTAAACTCTCCTCAGCCTCTGTGTTTCCAGAGTCTTGGTTGATGGCCATATTTTATATAAGTTAGTGAAGACTGTAACAGTGGAACCTGAGGGTGCTCTTTCATTGAATTCAGTGACATGAAGAATCAAACAAATACATGTGTATTCATCCCAATTCTTTATATAATTAAAAGCCTCACTAGAAACTGCAGTAAGGCTTCCTTTAACTGCAGACTTTTACTAAGAGACATTAAAGCTCCTTCAGCCACCTTCTGGACAGTGATGATTTTCATGGTCTCACTCATATAGAGGCTCCTCCTCTCTTACACCATTCCATATGTATCCTGTGGTTTTGCTACTTATTCAGATGGGAAGGGTGGAGTTAGAATTTGCCTTAGGAAGAAAATTAATATTTTGTACTGGAAATAGAATAATGCAAAAATTGCCATTAATGTGTCAACTGGATTTCAGTGAGCGTATAAGTCAAATAGTTTGTTAAATCTTCGTTCTCAGATGAACAAAACTTAGATGTTTTTACAGTTTGATACAACAGCAGCAATTTATTATATTTCAAAAATAATTTATCATTAACAAATCTTCTGTCCTTGACAGGAAACTGGCAAATGATAAATTACACAATGTACTTAACAAATCAGTGCACAGGCACCAGAGAATAAAAGCAATATTGCCTATAAAATCTAGTATTAAATTTAAAAAATCCCCTCTGCTATTAATCGTAAATTACAGTGTGGGGTGATTAAAAACAAATGGGTTTGAAGGAGCAATCCTTTAAATGGAGACATTGAGTCTGTGTTTGAATCTGTAATGTTTACTCCAAATGTCAGAAATTCATCACATCTTTGCCATGAGGCTGTACAGTTGATTTGTATTGAATATTTATACCAAAATGTTTAGTTAACCATTAAACATCACATATCTTTTTCCAATATCCCAGTTTGTGACTATACCCTGGGTCACTACAGTACACTGTCTTTCAGACTTCATATTGCATGCTATCTTTATAGGAAGATTCAAACCCACATACATTCATATTTCATTTTCCTCTATACAATTGAATAAATACATATTATGGGATACTTTGAGGGCTGCAGAGACCATGCTAGTTCCAGGGACCTCTCAGTGTGTAAAACCCTTATGAAGGGGCTGTGGAAAGCAAAGGAAGGATTGCCTCCACCTTCACATGACAGGTTGATGACCAGGCTACCCTGATAGGCACAATCAGCAGAAGATGCTTGATCACTTTGCAGCTCCTCACTTGGGTGTGAAGGTATTGGACTGTCCTCATGCTATGGTTAAAAACCTCTCTGCTAGAACATTCCTCCCATACTTTCATGGAAAAAAAACCCTGAATGTTCATATAGCTACCTGGATGTCTGTAGAGGGGAGCTTGTAGGGTGGCTTCTGTGAGAAGAGACTGGGACTGCCCTGTGCTGGACACAGACTCATCATAGGACACAACAGAGCCCATCAGCCAAGCTGGTGGTGCCTCAAGTAAAACATATTTAAGAAAAGGAAAAATGCCAGGAAGAGAGGAGGAAGGAAGATGGAAAGAAGGAGCAAACAGGGAGAGGAGGAGGGAATCAGTGGGACACAACAGAGGCAAAACCAAGGCAAGAGGAGGAGGACATGCTCCTTGGCAGAGCAAATGTTCCTGAAGGACCCATGCCAGACCATAGAAAATGAGCTAGAAGGAAGGAAAGGCAAAAAGAAACCTCTGTGTCCTGACTGCAACCCCAACCCTGCACCACTGAAGGCACTGCCTGGCTGAAGGCACTGAACGCAACCTGCAGCGATAACAAGGTGGGGAGGAGAAGCTGAGCCTGGGAAAGGAGGAGTGTGTCTTCCCTGAGTGTTTTAAAGTTTGCGTCTTCTTTTTGCTTGTTGCCCAATACCTAATCAGTAATTAAATATTTATATCAATTGGCAATAAATTAATTTCCCCAAGTTGAGCCTCTTTTGTGCACTACAGTAACTGGTACTTGATTTTCCTGTCTTTATTTCAATCCACAAGCTTTCTTGCTCCTGTCCTTCCTATCCTCTCCCCTGACCAAATGCAAGAGGGACAAGTGAGAAACCAACTGGCTGGGTGCTTGGCTGCCAGCTGGGTCCAACCCACCACAGCTTTTTAACTAACCAGGGACAGCTAAAGACCAAGAAGGTCAATAAAATGTGCCAGCTCAGAGGACTGGAAGTGATTTATGGGATTGTCATCCAGCACTATCAGCCCTAAAACCCTCTTGTTAATGGCTGGGCTATACATAGGGTGAGAATTCAAAAGACAACTTGGCTGTACATTTTCCCAGGACTCAAGCAGGTCACATGAGCTGAAAGTGTTCAGATCCATAGAATTGCAGGTTCTAAATTGGAGCATGAGCAGGGCAAAGATGAGCATATGCAGGAGAAATGGTACAGCTCCACGGGTAATTTGTAGAACCCAGAGATATCTGTGGGAATCAGAGTACTAATCCTCCTTCCCACAACCAGCCACCCCTAAAACAGATAAAAAGAGCATAACACTTTTCCTATGAGCTGGAACAAAATGAACTATTAGATTCTCTTCATCCTCTGACAGAGCCAGGAAAGCCAGCCAGCTGTGCAAAAGATCAAACATCACGCTGCCTAATAGGGTAAGATTGCACCCGTTCTCTCTCTCCTTGACGAAGTTAGTACTAAGACACACAGTTATGCCTGTAGAAGGCAGGTAGTACCAGGCACAGCCAATGGAGTTATCTCCAAACAAGCTTGTTGTTGACATAAAGGCAGTATGGCTGTGTAATTTAGGACTAGCAAAAGCCTGGATTCTCTGGTTATTTTTCTATTTCATTCAGCAGCCAAAACTCCAAGTCAAAGAGCCAATTAATAACCTAAAATATCTACTACTAGTAGGCAGTGATTTTCTTACATGTAGGATGCATCAAGTCCACTTTTCATGTGCTACACTCAAAACCTGAGTACTTACAGTCATTCCAAGAGGCCTTAGGTTCATTATGCATGCTGCAAATTAATTTTATGAGATGCGCATATATGCTGTGATGCCTTGAACTCATTGTTCCTGATTTAAAGCTGACATATCCTCTTGTTGCACGTCTATCTTGCTCAGGACATGTCAGAACTATAACAACTAGAACAAATCAGCGGTGTGCTTTAGGAAGTATAGATCTAGATGTCCCAGCCACTTTGGGCTTACTTGGCACGAGCTTCATGGTATACATATTTCAGCCAAAATTGTTCAGACAGGCAGCCTTACAGGGAAGCTTCAGATGTCGGAGGAGTAGATCAAATTATCAGTTCTGCTGCTTCTGGGATAAACACTGTTTTTTGTACCCAGGGTTGTGTTGTGCCCTATAAGCACTCAGATCACACAGCACTACATCACGTAATAAACATTGTGAGATAATGCCTTTAAAATTTTTAGAACACAGAGACCTGTTTTTGAACTGTGGAGTCTGTGTCTTCTTTATGCTGTAAACTCCTCAGAACTCCTACTTGCAACAACACTTTATACACAGCTGAGTGTCCCATTCTTGGTCTTATTTGGAAGTTCAGAGGTTTCTGCTTTTGGACAACACAGGTCTGAATGACAGATGAATCCTTTGGGTATATTTGGGGCATCCTTTCATCACTTGAGAGCAGTAATACTTTTTCCTTTACTAATCATATTTTGCCATCCAAATGTAGTTGTAATAGAGGAGCTTCAAGTATCATGAGAAATCTGAGGGCATTAGCTCTCTCTGGTAAAAGAATGAGGGCACCAGATGTCTTTAGCAATAATTTCAGTCTCCAGAGGAAATACCATGTTAGAACAGCAAAGACATCATATAAAGAGTACATTTCTATTGTAGCTAATAATGATCTGAAAGCTAAAATAGAAATGAACTGTTTGTGCAGGAAAAACTGTTAAAGGATTGTATTTCTTGTGAACATAAAGCGGACTCAAATGGGTAAAAACATGTATTTGGTGGGGGAGAAAGTCTACTGCTTATTAATCTATCTTCATAAATATAATTATCAGAGATGTTAGTCAGAAGCTAATCTCTACTCATAACTTAACACAGAAGTAAGTGATTTTATTTTATGAACATCCATCTTCTCTTTCTAATATTAAATGTAGCAGACAGTACACTGAGCTTTAATAATCAGGGGCCAACTTAGTTGTAGAGCTAAACTTTAATCTTTAACTTGGACAAAGGCAGTATAAGTTTAAGTGTGAAGATAGCATGGCTCTGTGACTGCTTTGTGGCAAGAAGCATGTTCTCCACTTAAGGAGGTACTGGTCCCGTACATCTAATGGATTATGTTTGCCTCTGTGCATTATTTTTTTTTCATGTAGCTACCAATCTTGATAACAGTCATAATGAAAACTTTGTATATATTTCAGATTCAAGAAGGCCCTAAACAATCAGCTTTTCAGAGGGATATAGATTACAGCATTGGGCTATCATGAATGGGATAAAATTTAACAAGTCCAAATGTTGGATTCTGTGCCTGTGAAGGAGTAACACTGAGCACAAGTGTAAATTGGGGGAGGAGTGATGAGAGACCAGCCATACAGAAAGGGACCTGGGGGTGCTGGTTGACATCAGGCTCAACAGGAGTCAGCAGTGGGCCCTGGCAGCCAAGAGGGCAAAACACATCCTGGGCTGCATCAAACACAGCGTAACCAGACGGTCAAAAGAGGTGATCATCCCGCTGTACTCAGCATTGGTGCAGCCTCATCTTGAGTACTGTGTGCAGTCCTGGGACCCACAATTTCAGAAGGATGTGAAGGTCCTTGAATGTTTCCAGAGGAGGGCAACAAAGCTGGTAAAAGAAAATGAGACTGAGGGGCAACCTCATTGCTCCCTACAGCTTCCTGAGGAGGGGAGGTGGAGAGGGAGGTGCTGACCTCTTCTTTCATTTCTTACTTTTTTATGAATTTGTTGTTTTCTAGTGAAGGAATTTAGTTACCAGAACACCTACATACCTAAGAGAATGCAAAATATAGGAGTCTACAAACGTTTTGTATATCTAGGTTTAATTGATATGCTAAAGAAAGCCTACAGTGAATACTATTGCAATCATGAGAATTGAAAGAATGATGAGAACTACAAAAAAAAAAAAAGGACCATTCTGATTCACTGAAACCTACAGGAATCTCCTGGTTTTAATTTACTTTGTAAGTAGCTAAAAAGTTTAAGCCACATTTTTTTCTCTTCCCACATTTAAATTGTGTATAAAGAGGCTGACTCATTCTTCTTCAAGAAAGCAAGCAGGGTTATTTGTATTAAATGTGTAAAAAGTTTCCTGAAATTACTTCACCATGTAACAGAATAATTGATTCTTGTTAAGCATATTTCCTCATCATTTATACCTCCTCCTTATTTTACTAATTATGTCTTCTAACTAATACTATAAAGTTAAAACAATGGAATGCCAGTAAAGAGGGGCTGAGAGAAGTTGAGAAGCATTAGTGTTAATGCAGTTTAATAGATGAGCTACTCAGTTCTAGACTACTCAGAAAGCAACAATCAGTTTGAAGTAGTTTTAGTCTAAAGTCTTAGAGATTTAGGAGGGATTATTTGCCTTTTTGTACAGTCTGCATTCTAAACTCACAGTTAAGTAGCAGAGGATTTTTAAAACACAACAGTGTTCAGTACCCAAATTTCCGAATTTGAACATGAACACACAGAAGTATTAGAGCTGAACTTTGCCATAGGTCACTCTTTATGATGAACTGTACCAAAACTTGGTATAAAGACCTCCAGACTTTTGACTTTCAAATTCATGCCTTGAGTGCATCTTGAGGTTAGCAATGAACCTGTTCATGGATGCTTCTCTTTCCACCTTCTCTTATAGCTGAGTGTAATTACAGTAGGGAATGCCAAAAAGACCAGCAAATGTTAAAGATACGTTTTGTCTGAGATTACTTCCTGCGCAAAGTTCAGGAGCATCTTCTGACTGGCTGACCAGCTAACTGAGATACACAGGCATCTATTACTTCCATTAAGAAGATTAGACATTCCAGACTTACAGCTCTGTGTATTTTGCCAGACCAAATGCCATCCTCTTTTAAGTTCTTCCTCAGAGAGAAAAATCTGGACACTTACGGCTAGTATGAGCCAAGTGATCAGCATGCCAGGTCTGCAGCTGAAAATCTGGAATTATAACAGCAGTAGGAATATTCAGGGATGAGTGATTGTAAGAAAGGACTCGTGGGACTGGCAGCATTCAGCAGGACTTTGGCCAAGCTAAACACCAAGCAGAAAATGCTCTTCAGCCACTGCAGCATAATCCCAGACCCCCTCCTGTCTACACATATCTAACAAACTTAGTTTAAGACCTAAGAAAATAAATGTGCAGACAAAACAAAGCTTCACTCCAATTCACAGGGATTTTTTTCTCTCCAGGTGGAGTGTAGAAAATAGTAACAAGCAGTAGCTTCATGAAAAGAGACATTGATAATCAGCAACTTGAGAAATGGGCTGAAGAGAGTCTCTGGTTCCAGTGAGACCTCAGCCTGAGGGTCATTCAACAAACTTGCAAACCATTGAGGCTGTATTTCTAAAAGAGTAGCTTTCAATCTGTGGTCCATAGAGCACCACAAGCCCATGGACTTTTTCTGGAAATGCAAAGGTAGCAAGACAATTCCTAAGAAGGAGAAATTTGACATGTTACCATCTACAGCTTCATTGTAAAAAGATTTAAGCTTTGCTAACCAAAAAAAAAAAAACCCAAACAAACCAAAACAAAAAAAAAAAACAAAAAAACAATGAAAACTGCTGCTCTACTGTATCTGATCTGGCCATCTTCCGTAGACACAAGAGTGTTAGAAAGAGGATAGAATAAACATATAATTTAGCTGGCTGTTACTCAGTCTGGAAAAGCAAATGGGTGCTATTGGCTAAGAAATATAGTCAAAAAAGATAGGCAGAAATAGTTGGTCACTTCAGAGAGAAGTGTGGGAGCATGTCTTTAGGGCTGTACTGTACTCACAGCTGCTATTTGGAAAGGAAAATACAGCTATGACCTTATCTGGGTTTTTACCCCCCTTTTTAAACAGCCCAAAGGTTAAACCCATTTTCTTTAAGGAGCAGATCTTGTAATTTCTGCCATTCATGCCATGGTGATCTCTAACTTAGAATACTAGGCCAGCAATTCTGACAGAACTAAACTGTAGGCATATTTGAGATCTAAGGCTAATGTACAATTCAGGATGTCATTTACTACATGGCACCTCTTTCAAATAGTGCACAACATAAACAGCCTTGGACTTACATTGGCTCTTTAAAGGTTAAAAGATACTAATTCAGGCATCAGCTTTGCCATATAATTCCACAGAAACACTGAAAGAATGATTCTCCCCATTGCCATACTTGTACAGGTGTGATCAGAGGCTGTGTCTGGTGGGGTGACAGATTCATGAGCAAAGGGAGGGTGTAGCAGAGTGCTTTGCATGAGGTTACCTTACATTTAGAGATTATTTTTTTCCTTCAGACTAAAATTATTTTAATTTTCTCACTTCTAGAAATTGGTGTTTAGCTGAGCTGAAAAAGATTCAGTTAATCATGGCTTTAATTTAGCTAATAATAGATAAAGGATTGAGATTTGTGTTAATTATTGCCCTATGGAAGTCTGATTTTTGAGTTTCTGTAGAATCACAGAATCCTCTAGGTTGGAAGGGACCTTCAAGATCATCTTGTAGAACCATCAATCTAACTCTGACAAAAAAAAAAAAAAAGAAGAAAAAACACCACACCACCCACACAACAAACAAAATACCACACCATCACTAAACCATG
>JAOXJM010000001.1:183500177-183522445 GCA_026413425.1 Tringa solitaria
CCCTACTCTACAAAGTTCTCCCCTACACCATATTCCCCAACACCGCATCTAAACGACTCTTAAACACACCCAGGGATGGTGACTCAACCACCTCCCTTTAAAGTCCTTATCTACCAGAAAGTAGGATTAATAACTGGCATTACCTTCACAAAGGAAAAGTTTAACATTTTACAGATTGGATATACTGGGACAGTAATCAAATACTCAAGATTGTGAAGGAGACTCACTAAAATAGCTGGAAACAAAAAGTTCTCTGCTTTTCTTAGGTCGTTTTCCTGGATCATGACAGGTAAATGAGAGAGTAAACTCTTAAACCAAGGAATATATCTACAACGGCACCTAACTTTTGTATATATTGCAGCCTACATGTGTCTTCAGCACTGACCAAGGAGCCTTAATCCTGAACTTGAGAACTTAAAATGGTGAGAAAATTGTGCTGGCCATTTGGAAGTAGTATGGAACCTCATGCTAACTACCCAAAGGAAGCTGAAGGTGGGACAGTCAAGCAAGTTACCACAACTTCACATGAGCAACTATGTTCTACTTTGTAGCTTCTGTGGCAAACGTGAGATGAAACATTTAAACTTCAATGAAAAAGTTTTTTTTTCTCACTTTGCCTCACAGTTGTAACAGATGAAAGAGACGAGTTACCAGAGTCCATCTTACATGCAGTTGATCATCAAGCCACAGGCACTCACCAGTGAATGCCAGCCCTTAAACACCTGCCATTCAACCAATGTTTCAGTCAAAGAGTTATACATAAGCCCTGATTTCACAAACAGATGGTGGTAGCCATTAGCCCATTTCGTTGCCTGCAGCTTGCTGGTCAGGAAAGGCACCAGAGAGCAGGAAACCCAGAATGAAATCCTTCATGTTTCACACAAAAAACCCTCATTCTCTTAAGTATACCTGAGACCAAAAGCTATGGTGCAAAAAGAATAAAACTGTCTCTCACTTTTCCCACTGAATGCAGGCAACTGTGTGTAATTAGTTGAATATCTTCTGGAGTTGAGGGATGGAGAAAACAAGGTGAAATAAAATGACTCTATACTCTGATTGATAAGAGATAGAGCTACATTTCTGGCCTATGAATGTTTCATATAAAGCATTCCAATATAATTTTGAAAGCAGCCATTAAACAAACATTCAAATCAAATGTAGGCCTACTCTTAACTGAAATTATTTTAAACTTGGTATCTACAAAGAAAACACTGAGTAAAACATTTCAAGCAAATAGAAATATTTTTTGTTGCTGTTGTTTTTTTACTCTGGCAGTAGACCAGGGTATTAATTATTATGATAAGGTTTCATTTAGTCTGTACAAAAGGAATGCATGGTGTGGGATATTGTCCATCTCCTGTAGACCAGCGTAATGGCCTTTGTGAGTCACCACATGGTTGTCCTGTGGGACATGCAGCACAGTATGGTTTCTATTGTTGCCCGCTAAATTTTTTGAAATTAGCATGTCCACACGCCTTTCTTCATGTGACAGTTTTCTGTGCAATGAAATAGCAGCTGACCAGCTTCCTCCCTCCCTCTTCTGTTTGCTGCTTTTGGCTGCTAGTCCATGGCCAGTGAAGAGCCAGATGATTCCCAGCTTTGATGCTCTCATGTCTACCAGCCTCATGGCTTGTTCCTACAGCTTCTGACACTGCTGAATTTCCAAAGGGGGACAAGCTGGACACTCCCAAATCCTTTCAATTGCTGCTAGTTCACATCAGCCAAATGCATGTGGAATTTAAGACTATGGAGGCAGAGGGTAAGGCTCAGGCCAAGTGCCATCAGGCCAGTTTGTGTTCTAGAGTTTAGATATCTGTGCACATTTAGGATTCATTTCCGTAGATGAAACTTACACTCCCGATACCGTACACAGAGAGGTGCAGGTGTTTGGAGAGTTCCCAGGCCTCAACATATTTATTCTCCAAAGACAGGCAGAGAGATTTACTTACTTACTGGTCTCTTAGTTTCCTTTGGCTGACTTCACCTAATAGCAGGGTTTGGTCCCTTGGAGCACACTTCTGTGGAGATTTGTGTGGTGATGTGCCTGTATTTCTTAAAAAAAACCCAAAGCAACAAAAAAACATCCCTGGGCAAAACAGTTTATCGTGTAGATTCCTATCATCCAAGCTAAATGTTAATGTATTTACAAACAGCTCATACTTCCAAGAGCCCTGGGGATAGTGAGGCCTAGTTTCCTAGGAAGCCATGTTTTGGAGATGAATGTACATTCCAAGGTGTCTAGTATGCATGAAGCTCATTTCTCCTGTTGGGGCAATTAGTAAAGGCTCTCTTGGCAGAATTTAATAGTTCTGATAGCTTCTCTGACAGTGGGCTCAAAACTCGTTAGATGACGATAGGCCACGAAAAAGAAAAGACTCTGTATGAGTCCTGTTTCCCTCAGAAAGCAGGTTTTTTATATACTCTGTCACACATAGATACATTGATCAAGGCCAGATTGAGACAATTTTTTTTTCTGCCCATGAAGACATTTTTTGCTCCCAAAAATTCCACTCCCAGTGAGTATCATACAAGCAGAAAATCCAACGGACAGTTGAAGGGCTTTTATGTTGACAGTCTCACCAAATCTGGTATATTCATACAACATGTTTTGGTTCTAAGTGATTTTTACTAATAAAAAAATGAATGATTGTAAAAGCCCCAACCAGTTAGAATTTGGGATTGATTATACTTGGATTTTGAAAAAAAAAGAGTGATGCAAAGAGTAGAACTAGATCTGTTTTACCAATCCATGCAGTTCATGCTTGTATGATTTGTGTCAAGTATATAATAACAGTCAGGAGTTTACCTATGCATATTCAGTTGTATTCTGTGCCAGCTAAAAAAACATTATAATAACACTTTACATAGGCTGATAAATTTTATCTCTTTACATAGGGATTATTCTGTTTAAATTTTTTGCAAATGTAAACATAAGTATTCATTTCTTTCAGAGTCCTAGTACACACCTTCTATTCCTCCAATAATTTCACCCTTACTACTATTCGTTTATTTTCTCTTAACACCATGAATGTAATGGGTGTAATGGGCCTTCTTGAGGTAGCATGTGAGTCCACTCTTGAAACCAACATTAAGGAGTTCTTCTGCTGCAATACCTATACAAAATCTAGACAACTCTCTTAATCTCACAATTCACTTTGCTACTCAGCACTCTCAAATTTTGCCCACACTTTTAATGAGTAAAACTACTCAACCAGATTGATTAGAAAAACAAATTATTTTCTAGCCACATGATGTGGGGGTAAAAAGATATAATATGTCAAAGATTTCAGGAGTATTACTGACTCAGTTCTGATTATTTTTTTTCATTTTATTTTTCCTTTTATTTTTCCTTCTACTTTTGGGCCATTTTAGCTTTTATTTGCGCCAGACATAAATCTTAGGAAGATATATTGGTGAATCATAACCCTTCCACTCCAAGGCAAGATTCCTATTCATAATACATCTTTCATAACTTACTGTGATCTTCCTGCCCAAATAACAGACTGAAAAACCCATGACTGCAGCATATTACGAAGATATTTTCTGTCCAAGAAGCTTGTCAAAGAGCAATTTAAAAAGATAAGACACATAAATTTTAAGTCTCCTAAGACAACATACTAATTCAAACAGATATCATTCAGTGCTAAACTGACCTCCAATAAAATTTATCCATTTAGAAAATTATTTGTTTCAAGTAAAACTTTTGAAGTAAAGTGTTGGAAAGTTTTTGAAAAGCTCCTGATTCCTGTATTGTTCTGATAGCTTTCTTTGTTTCCTTAGTTGTCTGTAAAGATTAATGCTGAAATATCAAAATTTCCCAAAGGTGAGAAATTTCAGGTTCCAATCTTCTCTTGCAATAACATAAAATTATTTATGATGTTCCATACCCTTCCAAAAATTCTCACTTCCCCATCTCACCAGTCCTTGTCCCATCAAGTACATAGGGTTGGATACAATAATGTGCACATCACTCTTAGTCTGCTGAAAACTCAGTGAGGGAAATGAAATATTTAAAACTCCATGTGCATGCCTAATTGCTTTATAGATCAGAGCTGTTAGCACGATGAGAGCTGAACCACTTGTAAACTTCCTAAGGCAAGGCCATCTTTTTGTTTAGCAAAGCACTGCACCCTTTCGGGTAATATTAGAAGTGACAATCCTATGTACACACTTTCCAAAAACGTTATTGGGCTTGGTATCTAATACAAAAAAAAAAAAAAAAAGACAGACAGATAAGAATTTTCTTAATTTAATGATTTTGTGGACATTAGGAGATTCCACTTTTAAACCCCATGGAAAATAGCTTTGTAAGTCAAGGATTTTTGTGGTGAGCTTTCTGGTTTGTTTCTGTGCTTTTAACATATGTCTTTAATATATATCTGTAATGGCAAACTAAACTAACAACAGATACATTTTCATTCTATTAAATCTTTTTAACAAACTTAGATAGCTTTAAAATTATGTGGTATTAAAAGTAAAACCTGATGGTATTTTTTTGTAATTGTTTTGCTATGTCTCTATTATTCACTGGGTATAATTCCTCTGAACGTAGTAAAATCAGGATTGAGATCTAAGATGGCATTTTGAAAATAAAATAAAGCAATTTATACACAGACACACACACAAATATATGTAGATATAAATATACGTATAATCTCTATATATGTATGTATGCAAGCATATAGACCAGAAATTTTTCCAAAAGATTATAGATTTCTTCTTTATAGATGCACTGTGTCCACATGAATGGGTTAAAAAATGATACTTTTGAACACAGTTTGCAATGTGTGTTGTGTGTATCGTAGCTATACATAACATCCTCCCAAGTCTTTGCAGATGTTATTTAGCTTTGCCAAGGAGTTTCAACACTCTGGATGAGGTCTTGAACTCAGGTTTGGCTGATCCAGTGTAATCTACAAGATTTCTTCCCCAATGTACAAAGGAAACTAAATAAGCTTCAATTGCTCTGGTCAGCTGATTCCCCCATATATCCATTTCTTGCATTTTGGAATTACCCATGATGAAAAGTTATCCTCTGAACACCAAAGAATGGCTCAAGGGAAGTTTTTCAAAAGGAACCATGAGTAAACAGAGCTAAGTATTGATACATAATACCAACGTAGTCCCACACAGGATAAAGGTATTAAAAGGACCAAAGTGTGTGCGAATAAACTGTAATCTTTTTATCTTATCCGTGTTACTAAAATCTATTCCTTGATAAAGACCTGATGCAGTGCCTTGCAAACATAAATGTATAAAGAAAAATTACTAGTCCATTGAGTAATTATTAGCACTTCTTACTTACCTTTAGTTTTTCTTATTATACTTTGCAATCTGATATAATAAAGGAGAATTTGACAGAATTTAAATACCTAAATAAAAAATATAGTCAAGTCAAAGAACAGTAAACAAGAAAAGAACATTTCACAAGTGTTTCCCAATGCTGTTTTTCAGCCTGCTGAAAAGATAAGATAGTCAGCATTAGTCAGCTGCTAGTAACGGACATTTTCACTCCCTTGAGTTTGTCACTCACCCATGCTTTTCCTACTTCAGAAAAAATAACATAGCATAGTACTAGTAATATTTTATCCTTTACATATTCTGGAACAGTAAATTCTGTATGGGAAAATATTCCTCTTGTGCAACTAAGCTTCCTGGAGAATGTAGTTTTCCAAACCATCAGTTTCCACTCACCTATTTTCATATTTGCTTTGGTATAGAATGAGACTTTGGGAGGGCATTTTGTGACTTCTCAGGAAAGCCCGCAGCAATAATAATCTCTTTCCAAGTGGTCCTTCCAAGCTGCGGCAAAATGAAGATTTGGGAACAGTCAGATGGATGTAATGACATACCTGTAAAAGAGCTACAAGTCTGTCCAGGTCAGTTGCATTTTTGAATATATACCATATGAATATATGCAAAGGCAATCCCATACACAAGTTTGCACCACTGATGGGAGTTTAACTTTCTAACAAGACTTATTTTTGTCTCCTCCTTCCAAATATACAATACCTTTAACATAAAGACATTAGGTACTGTACTCTGTCTTCAATGGCAGTAAGGCTTTGTCTTGTCTCAAAAAATGAATTGGTTCCTGAGATTTTAATGCAGCTAATTGGCACAGATGCTCCAAATGCTGTGAGTTACTGTATTATTTTGAAGCAGAAAATGCTATTTACCCTTCAAAATTATGTTTGAGAGAGAGAAAAATGTGACGATTCAAGATAGAAGCTGGTATTAGATCCTCCTAGACACCAGTTACTTCAAGAACAGGAGCAATATGTCTTTTCCATGGTATGTTGTATGGAATTGGTGTGAAATGCCAATATGGTATTTCGCATGACTTTCATTGACCTATTTAAAACTTTCATCTTAGGCAGCTCCAATTGCTAAACCATCAGACTAAATAACAAAAAATTAAATGAAGCCAAAAAGGTCACACTAGGAAGGACAGTTTACTTTTACATAGATTAGTAGAACTGTCTTTTTGAAGTTTCTATCCACTAACATCAGGGATCTTGAAACTTTTGTAAAAACTGTATTTAGAAATGCTAGTGATTACTGTAAATTACTTCTTCTTCATTTCTTATGGTAATTTTCAAACTTTTGGCACATCCCAGGGCTAAACCACAGTCAATTAATGGAAGGGACCAGCATGAGGAATACAATTTTAATGACAAAAGAACTCCAGAGCACATGAAAATAAAAACAAGAGCTTTGGAGTTCCTGTTCATGATTGTTCAAACAAAATGAAAAAAATTATAATTTTCAAATCCATCTTTAAAGGAGGAAATGGATATAGAGATCATAGTCCATATATTCACCTCTATTCTGGTCTTCAAGCTAACTCAGATTTTCTGCTTTACTTGCTTTTGCAGAAACATTGCTCATAATTCAGGCACCAAACCCCTTTGCTTAAAACCCTGAAAAGCAGAGGACTTAACGAAAGGGAGAACCACGAAATTTCTTGAATCAAGCACTTAACTTGCACAGAAATGTGTGTAAAAATATAATAGCCAGTAAGCAATGTTTTTGATACAAAAGATAAATTTGAAATAATGTGTTAAAGAGAAGATCCTCAAGTGCTAGCTTCACAGCTAGTATACATAACATGTATTGGAATGCAAAAGACAAAGCTTGAAAATCACACTGCAGACATATGGACACATCCTGCTCTGCTCTTCTTTACCACTTGATTTCGCAGGTTGTGTCTGCACAGTGTAAAGCCTTTGCTGGGGGATATTCTCTGTTTGCTGCCCCACGTCTGCTCACTGCTATTCTCCACACACCCACATTCACCCCTTTGATACTAAAACAGATGGTTCTGCAGTCAGCTGAGAAAAGCATCCAAATACTTTGGCCAACATTGACTTTGAGTACCATTAAGTTTGGTTTTTTACTACTTAAAATTACATCATCATCCAGTTGAGGATTGAGGTGCTCTCACTAGGGACTAGCACTTCCCTCAGACTCTGTCCTCTTTTGCCCTCTGTCTCTCACCCATTTCCTGGAAGATACTTCAGACCTACAACCAGGCCTGCCCCATCACTACAGACTTGTCTGGCTGTCGAAAATGTTGGCTGTCCTGATTGCCACCCCTGTACCTGCCCTGTTTTTCTTGTTTGGGTACCGTGGGTCTCTGTCCCACCTGCCTCATTGGCACTGGGCTCACATGTCCTTGCAGAGCAGCCCTGTTCCTGCGGCTCTCTGACAGCTCTGGGTTCATGCAAACCAGCTGTTTCAATACAACATTTCTATCCAGGGGATCTGTCTGACTCCAGCTACTATTTAAGAACTGAAAGTAAACAGTTCTTTTAATGTGAAGCATCAAATTCTCCACATGACAGAATTGGAGCCATTTGCAATCCCCAATAACTATGGCAATTTAGAAATCAAAACTTAGATAGACACTTCAGAAACACAAAGATTAATATTAAGAGCTGTAATAGTTCTGAAATAGTACTTACAGGAATCGTGTTTCAAAGAGTTGCATGGTTCTTTCATGATACCCGAACACCTAATCCTAAAAATAAATCAAAATGATGCATAGGGTTTGGCATGGATGATTACTTTTGAGTTAGTGGAAATTACCCAGTTGAGTCCTAATGAAGTTATAGTGTTAGACTTTCAAGTAACAGATTTTTTAGAAAGGTTTCTAGGTATTTAATTTCTGTATAAGATTTTAAAATGAGTGCTGTTTCCAGAAACGCAGGCTGGCTCCCACACTAGCAAAGAAGAATGGCACACACATTAATACAGCAGCATTCCAGGGGTGCAGATTTTTACAGTCTAAGTTAAGTTTCCACACATTAAGGTGATAGGAGATATGACACTCTATTAACTGAGGGATGAGTCTTGATTACTTGACAAGGAAAGGCAGGATCTGAGAATTTGCCATAATAGATCAAATCAGTCCAACCCAACACTTGGTGCAATAATCCACATCATGTGTGCCTTATATAAAACACGCTACCTAGTGAACAACCAGAGAATAACCTTTTTTTGGCATCATTTTGCTAATGTTAAAGTCTTAACAGGAATTAAAGTCCCTAGTGTTGGAAATCACATCTGATTTTGGAAGCAGATCCCAGAAACAGGCTAGATTTCTACTTTTTTATCTGGATGCAGGGGGAGATTTAGAAGCATCATAAGGAATCTACAGTGAGCAGAAGGAGTAACCCATGAGAATATTTCAAGAAGGCAGACTTATCTGAATTCCAGCACTGTCATACTACCTTACAGTCCTGTGTTGTGCGTCTGCATAAACCTGGGGCTCATGGTGCAGGGTCTTCTTCCAGTCAGACTTAAGTGCTGAAGTAATTCCCTTGAATACATGTTTATGGATCACTTATTTTTAAGATCCTTCTAAAGACAAAAATGGTGATTCCCCTGTTTACATTTGAGAAAACAACAAAAACCAATATTGTGAAGGAAAAGAAAAAGTTTCATGGGGAAGGCAAAAGATTGCATATTTGTGTAATTATTTGGCTAATTAACAGTACCTTCTAACTGGCCTTTGCCTTTAAATATGTTGGGTTATTAAACCTTATCATAGACTGAATATCAATGTGGAATTTTAAGTCATCAGCTGTTGGAACAGGTGATTGAAATAAAAGAAAATGGCAAACCCATATGTTCAAGTCAGAACGCTGTGGAGAATGTCCAAGAGATGTTCCCAGATTTGGGGTCTGGGCATTTCAGTTTGTTAAATGTCTGTTAAGAACTAACTGTCAGAGAGGACTGGATAAAAGGATTCCTGATGGAAGGTGCTAATTTTATCATCATGTCTATTTTACTGTTCCTGCAAATATATGTTTATAGTGTGCAGAAATTTATTAAATTTATTTATTAAATATGCATTATTACCTTTTCTAATCCTGATAGAGTAGAAACACCATTAACTTCACCAGAAAAGGATAAGAGACTTGTCTCTGGTTATATTGCACTCTATGGTGCCAGACCGTTTTTGTTAACAAAAAGACAAGAAAGGTGGCATAATAAAAAGAGAAAGTACTACAGAAATATTCTGATTCTGTCATATAAAGCATGAAGGAAAGAGCCACAGATTCCTAAAGTTAGTTGTGAAATCCTTCAATTACCCTATCAACTAACCAGTGAAAAGATCTCAGGGAAGTTGTCTATCTCAGGTGTTTGGCAAGGTCTCTGTGGTCCTACCTAGCTGAAGGTGTGATTCGTTTCTTTTTCTTCTCTACGTGCTTGATCTGCTGAATTGTGTTTCATACATTTTCTACTCCACCGCATCCCAAACTGATGCCTGTACACTTCACCTCCTGGAGTCCAGGATGATTTCCTTGGTTACATATTAAAGAGGTAACAGCTCAGTAAAACACATGGATGTTTAATGAGTGATTTCACTATTTTACTGGCCAATCAGCATGCTGCCTACAGAATATACATGAATGGCCATCAATAGGGGTCTACATTAGGCTTCATAAGCACTGGCATTTCTGGAGAGCAGAAGGCCAGGGTGACTCACTGCTCTGGATTTCTGGGTGTTTGCTGTGAGTCCTAAGGGTATTTCTCACACAATCTCTCTTGTGTTGGAAGAAGAAGGGAGTGGCATAGCTCCAGAGTGAGTTGAAGATTTCTAGTGACTGATGCAAATTTTTCAAATCTACCAATAACAGTTTAATGCCTGAATGTCAGCAATCATTTGAAAGCCAAAGTTCAGTAGATAACCTCAAATTATACTTTGAAAAATATCTCTTCTAAGCCTTTATACTACAACAGCTTTTTTTCCAGGCTTTTCCTACTCACCAACAAAGAAGAATATAGTAAAGCTGCTCTCTTGTACTTAATGGGAAACCCAGGACAGTTAATCTAAAGTGGCTTGAGGTGAGAATTAAAATTGGATTAATCAAACCACATTAAGCCTTTGCATAATCATTCCCATTCAGTATAAAAATTCCTTTATATTATCAATACATATATTTAATTGGTTTCCCAAGCAAATTAAACCACGGTCAGCGAAGGTAATTTTAATACCGGTAAAAATGTTGACATTGGAAGTGAAAGTGACTGACCTAAATCACCAACATTTTGCTGAAAACAATTTTCCATTTAAACAAGCAATCATAAAAGACATAGTTGTTTTTTGTTTGGGGTTTTTTTTGTTGTTGTTTTTTAATCTCCATGCAAAAATTACTCATGTATACTTGACAACAAAGATAACTTTTCAAAATCCAAAGATTAGCATACGTAGAATTTCTGCCTCTTTTTGGTACCTATAAGGTTCCCTAACTTTAATTCTTTTTCCTCCAGCTGTTTGTAATATGGCCCAAGAGTGGCCACTTCTTGTGAGTGCAAGTGGAAGAAAATTTAAAAGAGATTTTGAAGACAAATTTGCTCTACTGTGTATTGTATCTAATTTTCAGATTTTAGGTGGATAATTCTGTGTAAGAAAATGAGCTGGTATGGAAGCTCTGCTGTCAGGAGAAAGGAACACGGTGAAATCAGAGGCAAAGAACTTTCAAGTGTTGTTTCTGAGTTATATAATGGTTTTGGATATTATTGACACCAAAGTATCCGAACCACAACTGATATAGATCTAGTCAATTTTAACTGAAGAAATTTCTCATCAGTGAAAGAAATTCTAAACTAAAACCAATATAAAATTATCACTCACATAAAGCTGTACCATTACTTCACACAGCAGTTGGTGGAAAATTTTCACAAATTATTGCTGTCAATTCACCACTTCTGTTATTTTGCAGGACAAAAATATTTATCTGAATCCATGCCAAAGATATGACCCAAGGAAAGTTCTTCCAGAATCAAACATTAATGGACTTTTAGGAAAAAAAAGATTCAGATGAAGGTGGCTATTATTCATCATTAACTAGGCAAAATTCTCCCATTTAAAAGACTTCAATAAGACATCCCTCCTAAAGTTTCCCTCTTCCAATCTAGGACTAAGAACAATATGGTTATGATTTAAGTGGAATTTCAATGTCAAAATAACAAAAAAAGAAATCAATGAAAATTATACATTAAATAATCTTTTAGCAATCAATCCACAGGCAGTAATGCTTTGACAAATCTATTTGCAACCACATGGATACACGGAAAAGTATTTGACAGATTTTTTTTAATTCAGAAGGACAAAAAGAAAACAGTAAGCGCTAAGGGATATGTATTTTTAATTAATAATTCAGAGTAATATATTTATAAGACGTGTCTCAAGGAATTTTATTAATTATTTGACAAACATAGTCAGCACACGGTACCTTATGGGCAGTAGAGAAAATCTACTGGAGGTAGTATAGATGAGAGGGCAATTTTACTGTCTTTTTAACCACAACTCTAATTTAGAATTGCAGGTGGGTAGACTATCAGCCGAATAACAAGTATTGCTGTATTTTATTAACTCATATAATAATCACAACTGTGGTGTGTCAACATTTGTCTGTTCATTTTATGTTTACAATCATTATTTGGTAATCCTTTGCATTGTTAAACATTATCCTGAGCTAACCAGACATTCAGGATGAGATTCAGCTGACATCACTTTGACATCGAAGTGTTAGGCTTCTTGTCTAAGCTCTTTCATTGTACAGTTTTCCTTGAATGTAACTAAAAGGGGAATTCCAGAGAAACAAGCAATTCATGTCTCCTGTTGGAATCACGTAGATCAGGGTGCGATGTATCACCTTCTCAAAATGATCTTTCTCTACAGGCTTCAGAGGTGACGTAGACAATTGGTTTAAATTAGATACTTATTTTTTCAGGTGGCTGAAATTAGGTGCAATGAATCTCCCTCTGTAGATACAGTGTAAATTTTGATGTTCTAAGGAGAAAAACAGTCTGTTTAAAATTGGTTGTGTTTTCCCTTATTGCGCATAGTTGGATGATTAGTATTAATATGAAACACGAACAGCCAGGGCCTTTTTTCTTCATTCAGAAAGTCTATTCACATTCAATGTGCTATTTAAATTTTATTTGTAGACATCTGTTCTCCACATCACTGCCCCTAATAGACATGGCTGTTCCAGAAAGCTAACGAGGTCCAGGACATAAGCACCAGCATGTGGTCATCCCTAACATTGACTTCTCAGCGCAGTCCCTGGAAGGCTTTTGGCTTTGCCCAGTTAGCAATTTTCCAGCAGTTTCTGGGCACAGTTCAGATGGCGTCTGATCCGTGGACTGTTCCCCATGGGCAATTTGGATGCAGCAGCTCTGGCTTTGGAGAAGTGGTTGAGGCAAGACAGCTTGGCTTTCCTTTATGTGTGCAGTGGAGGTTGCTTTAGGGCCAGAGAACAACCCCTTGCTATTAACATATCTGTGCTGCCACAAGGGCTATGCATATGTAAACATTTGAGTGAATAAATCTGCCTTTAAATACCTAATTAAGTGGTCTCTAAATAAGGATCTGCATGTTAATTTACACTATCTGTGGCATTATCTATTAGTATGTTACTCCTTATACCTTTAATACTTACCATTCTTCCACTTGAAGAAGCCACTATGTGATATGCTTGCAGCTGGGGTAGAGAAGGTAGAAAAAAAAAGCCAAAGATGTTGGCTGAACTGCATCCCTGGAGCATGGGGAATAGATCTCATAATCTTCTGCTTCATTATAAACCTGTTCATATGTCCCTTAAAAGGTAAAGGGACTTGAGCATACGATTAAATAATTTGCTGAATAACCCCGAGGCCTGGGAGTATTTCCACTAATTTCAATGAGAATGTTCAGAGGCTGTGAAGCTAAGTGCGTGCGTAAACGTTTCAGATTGGATCTTTAATAGGATTACCCCTATGAGTAAATGCTCTTTAGCTTGAAGCAGGTTTGCAAAAGTAAGAATAAGTAAGCAATGTACCAAGTCAACAGCTCACTAACAACTGTTTTCCTTGTACTATTTTCAATTTTCGATAGTGTCTCTTTATCTGCAGGAAGTCACTATATATAAGTAACACACAAATATGAAACATACATAGGATTTAAAGCAACTAAATAAGTGATTTCCTAATTCACTGCATAAATGTTAAATAAACGGCCTGCAGACTACCAGCTTAAAATTCCACTTTGAAATCTTTATTTTTGACTTTTTCTGTAAGAATCCCAGTTTCCCAGCAAATCCCTCTGAGCTGCTGAAATCCCTGCACACTAAAAGCTAGAAATGGAGGCGGTGTTCAAAGTAGAAAAAGGCTGCCTTGTTCATAAAGTAAACACATAGATTTCACAAGACATACCCCTGAGCTGACTGAGCTGAGTATTATATTTTTTTCTCCCCAAGGAAAGTTTAAAAAAACTTATACAGACTGATTTCAAAGCCTATATGCCAAATAAAAGCAAGTGTTTCTCCATACATCCCCATCATTTCTCAGTGAAAAGCAGTGCATTTGAAAAACAGATGTTCTTCTATTGAGGGTGCATATCTCTAAAAGTGCAGTAGAGACATTACTCTCTCTGTAGGCCACAGAGTAGTGGCTTTCAAGTACTTGACATGCAACCAACAAAACCTTTCCTTTAAATTTCATCTACCAACAAGCAAAAGCGGGCATCAACATAATTCATATATATTAATCTTAATTCATCTTAAGGCAAAGGAGTCACCTTACTCAGTTAAAATTCATGATTTTCCTAATTCAAACTGAACTTTTTTGGGGTACCATCTAACATGACCATTTTCTGCAAATAACATTTTTTTAAATTCTTTGTTTGAATAAACCATAAGATGTTACCCTTCATTAAATATGTGGCCATTTTAAGAATTAAATATTGAAACAATGTCAAAATTACTCATCTCCAGGAGGCTTTTTGTGAGATTTGTATCTGATCATCACTTAAAAATTCACAGTCATTTACTTAACTAATTAATTTCTACACATGCTTTATATTTGACTCTGTAACATCTGCTAATACTAATCCCTCTTCTGTTGAATCTATATAGAACTCATTCTATAGAAAAATACAGTGGGAGTTGCGGGGGTGGAGGTGGTGGTGGTGGTGTGGTATTTAACTATAACGACTTTCAAAACCAAATTATATCCCCATGCGTCTGCTTGCACACTACAATCAACATGCATTCCTGGGCTAACAGAAATAGCAAAAGCAAAAGCAGTGTTTGCATAAGCAAAGAGTGAGGCACAATAAAAGTGTCATGGTAGGAAACTCTTAAACTGCACTTCCACAGCTATTTGGGATTGCTTTGCAGTCATCCAAACTATTAACAGATAGATATACTAAACACCTGAAGCTTCATTTTAGGTGTGTCACTTCTGCAGATGCTTACATGGCTCACTGAGAGAGTCACTTTCCTAATTTTATGAAAGATATTTGTTGTACTGTTTGTGGAAATAGTTTCTAACTTAATGGTATCAGCTATCAGAACAAGCATTTTTAATATTTACTTCATTATTTACAATTTATCTGTGCTTTGGGCTTTATCTTTAGTCAAATTTCACAGCCTACTTGTTCTTCCAAAATCAGAACTGACTCTTTAGCCATTTTTTCACTTACTCTAAAAAACATGCTACTCAGTGGGGCCAATATCACCACAAAAAAAATTGAAATGGCTTCCAAGAAATTAAAAGACCTGAGTCTATAATTCAAAGATTCTTTTAACACCCAAAGCTACCAAAATACTCATATTTTGCAGTTAGATTCAAGATTGACAACAGTGTGAATCCTGGCGCTTCAGCCAAATGCTGATTACTTATTCTGTAACATAATTCACAGCTAATTCTGTAATGTGGTCAATGCTTTTGCTGGGAAATCACCTTCTTTTTAAAGCAACATTCAGTAACCTTTTGAATAGTCAGCTTATGTTGCCTTTTGTCAGGTTTTTTTCAGTAAAGCATTACAACTAAAGAGTAGAAGGAAGGACACAGCATTTATTTGCTTCAGTAGAAATCTACAAGGACCCATTGGTTCTTCTAAGAAATCAGACTTGGCTATCTTTCCTATTAAAGCTTCTGTTGTCTACTAGCAGCTTATTCAACTTATTCAGAATTCATTCAGTTCCTTCCATTTTATTCTCTCCTGAGAAGTTAGAAAACACATTCATCCACCCACACTCACACAAACACACATATTAGTGGAAATCGTGATACCATATTATAGTATGTAGTTGTAGTTTATACTAGTATATTTTATAAGTAATCTTAATAGCAATCTACAGCACTGGCACCATTTTTCTTAGCATTATTATGTTGAGGATATCCTTTTTCAGATTTTTCTCAGGCTTAATAATAAAACACATTCCTATCTGTACTCTTGAGTAGAACTGTGAAAAGGGTGGAAATCCTTATGGATGCCAAGATTTAAAAATTTGACATCTTTCCATTTTGAAACAAAACAGACGTATTTCTCATTTTTTTTTCAAAAGAATTTTCTAGAGTGAAAGCTATTCTGAAGTCAGGAAAGCATTTCATTTTTTATAAAATCAACACACTTCATATGCATTGTTATTTCTTAAAATAATACTTCATTCAAGAAATCAAAATTTTTGTAAAATATAAAAGCAGACAGTTTACTTAGGTTTTTTCCAGGAAAAAAATTCAGATCAATTCAGTCAAATACTTATGACCTGATGAAATTGTAGTTTCCAATGGAAAATTGGTGCCAGCAAAACCTCTTACCTTTACTTTGATTATCTGAATGAATACAGATGGAAAAGTAGAAGAGGGCCTCTACGCACAGGTAGAACCAGTCTCATGTTCACAGGCTCTGGTCCTCATAGAGGACTCCAATCACACCAATTTCTGCTGGAAGGAAAACAGAGCAGGACATAAGCAATCCAGGAAGTTCCTAGAGTGCATTAATATTAAATTCCTTCTCTAAGTGACTGAAGAGCAAACAGGGAGATGTGCTCTCCTGGACCTCATACTCACCCATGAATAGTTAATTTGGGGATGTGAAGATGAAAGCCGCAAGCCCAGTGCAGTGCAGTGACCATGAGATGGTGGAGTTCAAGATCCTGATGGAAGGAAGGTGTGTAATAAGCAATCTTACAGTCTTTGACTTCAGGAGAGCAGATTTCGGCCTCTTCAAAGATCTGCTTAGAAGAGTCCTGGGGGATAAGGTCCTGTGAGGAAGGGGGAGCAGAAAGCTGATTAACATTCAAAGATCACTTCCTTGAAAGGGAGTTCTATCCCAACACAAAAATGCCAGAAGGTCTGTGTGGGTGAGCAAAGGGTCCTGGCAGCACGTAGACATAAAAAGGAAGCATACAGAGAATGGAAACAAGGACAGGTAAGCTGGGAGGAAACCAGAAACAATGTCCAAGCATCTGGAAACCATGTTAGGAAAGCTAAAGCCCAAACTGAAATGAATCTGGCCAGAGATATCAAGGACAGCAAGAAGGCCTTTTGCAAACACATAGAATCGAAGAATCAGAGAATTGTTTAGGTTGTAAGGGACCTCTGAGATAACCAAGTCCAACCATCAACACTGACAAAAACCATCCCTAAACCATACTGATAAGCAGTATTTTTAAATACACCCAGGGATGATGATTCCACCACTTCCCTGGACAGAATAGGTTTCCTATGATTCTATCATAAATTGCTACCACAACATAGACTTTGGGCAGAAAGTGAACATAGGAAGGCGGTCAACCTTTCTTCCCTGAGGAGGCAGAAGAGCACATTCATGTGTATAAGTTTTAGTTCAACAATAGAAGTCCAAAGGAATAGCTGGCAGGCACAAGCTCAGGGTTGATAATATTTATTGTAGCTAATAAAACAAGTATACCTGTCTGTCCCTGTGCTACTCATTTCCCCATCACAATTTCTTCCATTGCTTGCCTGACTTCCTCTGAGATATCAAGTGTTCAGCCCTCAGAAGCTGAAGAGTGACTTATTTTTGCACATTGTAGGCTCTCCACTGGCATTGCAAATCTTCTGCGAATTAGACCCTTAAGGAAGAACAGACAAATGCGAACCCTCTGGCTGCAAGGGATTTCAGGGAATGTAAGTCTAATGGATTACATCTGCAAATCAGTTCACACCATCTGAGTCTGAATTTTTGGGTTGATTTCTTAAGGTATACATACACGGACCTGTGTATGTGTGTGTAAACATATGTGTGTATGTATACATACGTGTGTGTATATGTATGCATACTTAGTATTATAACATAAAAGGACAAACATAAATTGCCTCTTAATCAAGAGGGTGCCTAGGGTTTTTTTTGTCAGTTTTCTATAGCAGGAGGGAGCTTGCTGAATTTGACAGGCTACTTAATGTGAAATATGCTCCATCTGTTAATTCCAGGATTCAGGGTTGCTATTTCAAATGCTTATCACCAAAGCTTCATTTTGCTTTTCTTATAAAATCTGCATAGATACCATGTTTATAGTCAAAAGCACATGAGTTCTTTAATAAGAGTCTAAACAACTTATATTCAATTAAATTGTGCACAACCAAAGGAACTTGATATTGGAGACAATGCTTTAGCAGCTCAAGTGTAACTTTGCCTTTGAGGAAACAGCTTATAGCTAGTGATGGCAGAAGGTAGTTGCTAAAACCCATAGCTCTTCTGTTCCATGATTTTACATATTTTGTTACAGCAGCAAGGTCACTTTCAAGAAAACTGAATTAGGAAAAAACTCACATAAGGTCTTAAATTACTAGTTTTTCATTAGAAGAGATAGTATTTCCTGGAGAGATTTCTCAAGAAATAGAGCATTCCTGGGAGAAGTTTCTCTAAGATATCAGTCAGCACTGAGAGTCCCATATGCTGGCATAAAAAAAAGCAAACCAAAAGAAGGCAGCTACAAGTCAGTGCTGCTTTATGCAGTAACTCCAAATCTTCCTGTGTCTTGTGTTGTTATTAGTATGGGATGTGAACTGGTTAAAATTGCTCCACCACTGAGTGGCAGAGCAAACCAAACAAACCAAGACATATGCTTGTCAGAAGACATTAACAATGATCATAACAGCATCATGTTAATGGCTGTGAAGCCAAGGTTCTGTGCATATTCATAGTACTTACAGCATGAAAAAAAAAAAAAAAACCAACCAACCAAACAGAAAAAACACACAAAAAAAAAAAATCAGGGTAAAAGATGAAACACAGCAGAGAAACTGGCTTGTTCAGCTTCACCTCATGGTGTTGGCAGCACAGACAGCCATGGAGTGTGTTGCACAGCAAACTCTCTGCTCTCCCATACTCCCCTTGCACGACTCATGTCACTACACCACTGTTAGATGAAGAATCATTAAGCTACCAAACAGTAGTGAAAGAAGACTTATCTGTCCCAACAATAGCCCATGCTTGTCTGAACAAACGTCTCCAGAAAGTGTAAAAAATACGTGGTGTGAATATTAATTCTGCCTGTGCAGAAGATAACAGTCAAATTACAGACGTTAGGAGATGGTGTTGACCACATGTTGGAAAGACACCCTACACCCTCCTGTGGTTGTGTCTCCAGGTCAATAGCTCTTCTATCAATACAGGACTCAGGGCCTCAGCTCTGCTGTGCTTTACATTAGAGCAACATCTACTCTTCTGTTTGTTGCTCCTTTATACCATTTTACTGCAGCTCACATAGCATTGCCATGCTATGTAAATCATAGACGCATAGAACAGTTTGGGTCAGAAGAGGCCTTTAAAGGTCATCTAGTCCAACCTTCCTGCAATGAGCAGGAACATCTTCAACCATAAGAATAATTTGTTTTGAAATAAGTTTGCAGAAATGTTTCATTTCACTTACAGCTTATTTTTCAAGATATTTTGTGGGACCAGAAATTATCTGCCAAGCTCAATCTAATTCAGCTAGGGCAGTCAGTCAAAAATTAGAAATAAAGGACACTTTGAAATATCTCAGCTTTTATTGACAATGCCGTTCTTGTGATAAGAATTGCCAATAATTTTTGCAGAAGAAAGTCCAAATCAGACCATATTGCAGCACGGGTCAAACAATAATTTTTTTAACCCAAACACGAGGGCTCGATGAGGCCCTGGGCAACCTGGTCTAGTTGGGGGTGTCCCCACTGACTGTGGGAGGGTCGGACTAGATGACCTTTGAAGGTCTCTTCCAGCCCAGATGATTCTATGATTCTATGAATACTGTTTTCCTTTCATCAGAAAAAAGGGGGATTTTTTTCTTGTATGCTTTTTCTGTGTGTTGGAGTGGGGAGTTACATTTCCAATTTACCTGAAACTAATTTCGATTTCCCCTCCATTTTTTTGGTTCAGCAAGAAAACTTAAAGCCTTTAGAGAACCTAAAATGATTCCTGTTTTTTTCTAAAAGCACAAATCAAATTCTCTTAAATCATTTTCTAGTGTTGCAGGTGTGAAAAATTGTTGTAGCAAGAGCAAATATAGAAAAAAAATTGCTGCATTTCACCTTCTGGACACCTTTCAGTGTTGTGATCCATTTTGACTGTCAGGAGCAAACGCACGATTTCCACTGGGGAATATACCCATTACTTAGACTGAGGAAACTTCTTGAGCATAAGAATCTACGGTTATGGTGGAACCCTTTTTTTACTTTTTCTTGCTCAGATGCATAAATGCAAGATCAGAAAGGGGCTCTAGCTCTGACAAGTCTAACTTCTCGGGCAACAAGCAGCTCAATTTGTAGACTTTCCCATCACACTGATCACCCCAAGTTCCTGCCGTTTGTGCCGTGAATGCCGTGACTCAGGCTGGCCTTATGTTGTCTCAACACCCAAAGCCCAGAACACCTTTCATGGCATGTTTGTTATCAACATTTTGGCTGTTTGTTTGTTAGAAGCTTGTGTGGTTTACTTTTTGCTCCTGCAGCTGGTCTGAGGGCTGTGTCTGTTCCTTCTGTAACTACGTTTATGTTGACATGTTTATATCAGGTCCAAGCAGCTCTTGGGGAGGTTTAAATGGCCTTTTCTTCCTGATGACTTCACCCCACAATCTCTGGGACCTCAGAGAAGCCTCTGCCCCCCACAAAGAGAAAAGTCCTTTTGGATGGGGCCTGAAGGAATCTAGTTCTTAATATAATTGCCTTCTGAAGTTTGCAGAAGTCTCATAGAATATTTTGGTTTTAGGCAATGGATAACTTCAAAACTGAGACAAAGACCGTTGTGAGGTAGGAAGTAATAATACAGATTGTTGACTGTCAAGTAATTTTTGCTGAAAAACCACTGAAGATGGACTGAAGATATGGGATTCAATAGAGTTCAAATCATGAGCAAGTGTGAATAAATATAAATTCCATAAAAAGAAAGAAAACTTTATGTCAGTTAATCTAAAAGCCAAGCAAGGAAATGCTTTGAGACAGAGAAATTAGAAAACATCCAGACTTTGAAAATCTCATCTTTCCCTTTTGTTTATCCATACTTGATCCATATTTTCTCTCCAGGAATAAATAATCTATACAACGAAATGTTTACCGCTAGAAACCATTTCTGTCTTATATTTCTTTTTAATTCCTTAACATACTTTATACATTTTTTTAACCGGAGAGGTAATTCTTGAGGAAAATGCAGCTTTTCAATGTACATGGATTATATTTTTAAGTGGCTTTTTCTTTCTGCTGGGAATTATCAGGATAAAATTATTTTTACTATTCTTTCTGTATAATGTATTTCCTAACAATATCCTTTCTTTTCCTCAGTTCAATACTACTGATTCCTAGAACTCTTTATTTTGTCTAGAAATATTTATAAAAGAAAAATAAAGTAGGTATAATCCTCCATAAAATCATCAAAATGAAAGTAAAAAGTCTTTCAAGTAGGGTTTGTCTCTCTGGACTTCAAAAAGCTCTTTTCTTGTTCTGTCAGAACATTATTCAAGCTCTGCAAAATACATTGTATATTGAAAATAATAAGCCATTAGTATACACTGTACAAAAGATTTAAATATTTTAATTTAAAAACAAACTGCAGCATCAGATGATTTTGCTTTGTCAGACATGATCATCTCACTGATACTGTTCCACCTGTACAAGGGAGTTATTGTGATATTGCTGGCCAGGCACTTAATACTTTGTTATCTTAATCACTAGATAAATCATGAAAGCTCACACCCTTAAGAGGAAAAATGAATTCTCCTGGAGGAATGTGGATGTCCTACAGAAAGTTTCTAGCCACCAATATTTTTCTTTATCTGGGAATGATTTAGACTGCTTTTAAAGAAGGTAAAATTTTGTTATTAAAATGTTATGTTTTCTATAAGAAAATATTTTGCAATATTTGAGTAGATTTAAAATAAAAATAATAGGAAAGAATTTAGAAAAACATTTACTTTATAAGATAGTTTAAGGCTCTGATGACACGTTTTCTCATTCCTTTTTGCTGCTAAGCAAAACTGCATTGCAGTGTTTCTTCTTTTATCACTGCAAAATCTTTTCTTTCTAAAGAAAGACATTTTTTAAAAAAACCTTTCTAAGTTAATTTTCTTGTAAAAAAATTAATTTATATCTACAAGCTACAGCTGATCACTATTGAAGGTAGGCTTCTGGAGGCACTTCCATCTATTGTGAATATATAACTTGTGTTTTGACAAAGGGGAGATTCTCCCTTCTCATACTGTAATTGCTTATGGAAGCCCAGAATTTTTACAAATACCTTTTTTATTATAGTAACAGATACTTCTAGGAAACATTTCCTACAAGTAACAAGTGCTACATACATTTTCCAAGATACACTCTCAAAGAAAAGACTATGAAAGCATAAAGCCAGGTAGGATTTGTGCAAGCCACCTTCATGATTCATTATAAACATGTTTAGATGTTTTATGGGGGAGTGTTATCTCCCCCAAAATTTCTGCCTGTTTTGGGGGTAACAAAGAGCAGAACATATCCTGAAATTTCCTGGATATTTT
>JAOXJM010000001.1:183545963-183561089 GCA_026413425.1 Tringa solitaria
TGATCCCAAGGGTCTCTTCCAACCTAAATGATTCTATGATTCTATGATTCTATAAATATGAGATAGTTGTATAGTGTGATAAGCCTTTGTAAAAAATGAATCTGTTTAAGCGGAGTAAATTAAAGCTTTGGTTCCTATTCCCATAACAAGAGTCCATTTAATTTATCTTAATTTAATTCCTGCTGGATATAAAGACTGTTATACAGACAAATAAAGACACTCCACGTACTGTTTCTGTTTGTTATTACCAGAAAACTATCTCAAAAGACGTCTGTTAACATTTTTAATTAAATTGTAATCTGCAGGGAAATTTTCAACAACAAATGAATTAGCTTGTTTATATTATATGTTCTTCAGAAATCTTGACCGTTTGGATTTGATATGCTTAAAAGAAAATATTTTGTGAAAAGATTAGATTCTCAGAGTGAAGTTGCATCACCCAGGGACATGACCCATTTTTCATTTTTAAAACCCAAACGGCTTTATGGAGTTAGGAATTTTCTGTCTGTGCAAGCAGTGAGCTTGCAAGGGCTGCTGCAGGCGGGGAAGCCATCCAGCTCCCACTCTGTGTATTGCCACGGGGCTGCCAGCAAATCCAGTGCACACAAACCCCAAGAGCCCAGGCAGGAGAAGGTGTAGATGGATACCCCGCTGCAGCTTCTTCTTCTCCATGGCATGCCAGGGAGTCTACATTTCTCTCCCAATTTAGGCAGGCAATGGGTGGATGTCTAGCTGTAGGTCCCACTTTCACAGCAGTCTCCCGTGACAGCTTCCTTTTTTGCCCAATTTAAATTCATCTTTCTTGAACACAGATGGCTCTCAATGCCACAACGGGGGTTATCCTCTGCATTGCCAATTATACTTCTTTTCCCACATAGGAACAGCCACATGGCAAACTGCCAGGAATCAACAGTTTCTTCCTCACAACTGCAAAGCTTATCTTGTCCTCCCTTTTCACTTTTTACCCACGCGTTCTGACATCCAGGACAAATTTTTCTTTTGTTCAGTTTGGATTTCCTCTCCCAGTATACTTTAGTTCTGCTATTGATATCTTTCTCTGTGGTTAATCATCCAATTAAGTCAGGATATCTTTCTCAGAACTTTTTTTATTCACTTGAATATAAATTCCAGACAAGTTTTGTACATATTTCTGAAAGAAATTCCAAGTTTCCTTTGTACTTCAGTCTCAGAGCTCAACATTAGCCAGTTCCTTCAGTTTATCAATAGTATCAATATTTTGGCCTCCCCTAGCAGCAAGATCTTATTGACTCCCTTTTCTAAGATTAATTAAATGTATTTTTATGTGATTTTGTATTCCAAAAGCAATGTTACATATATATTTGTACATAAGTATTCATATCCATTTATATATATATACACATCAGCAGTTACTCTGCTCTGTCACTGAGATCCTTTCTTCTAGAAAGAAGTACAAGCCCATCTCAGTTTTTGAAGATAAGGACATATGGTTAATTTAACTCATGTGGTTTTCGCATGTCATGTTCTAGGAACTTTAGGATCCTGCAATCACAGTGTCAAGGTCTGTTCTGTAATTTGGTACTTTCTTCTATAAGGAAGCTTGGTACGGCTCAGATATTTACTCTATCAGCACTGCAATTCAAAAAACCGAGTCCTGCAGGATCTCTCTTTAATACCCAGACTGTATTTCATTCCAGTTTTCGCTGGGTTGTTTTTGGGTTAGTTATGGGCAATAACAGTGTTTACTCCTGGCTCAGCTGTGACATGTCCTGGCCACACTGAGGAAATTCCTTCCACAGTAGAGAAGTCCCTGCAGGAATATCCCAACTATCATAACAAAATTCATTGCAGTTACCAGACAAATAATATTCTGATAGTTTTTGAGTTTTGGACCCAAAGCAGTTGTCACTTCAAACAGCAAATTTACAAGCCTTGCATGAAACTGGTATTACAAAAGTGCAAACTCCTACATAATCCCTTCTTTCCTGCTAGAGAAAGGTCATCTTTCAGAGATATAAGCACTTCCTCCTTCATCAGAGTGCCAGAAGGTGGAAATCAGCAATTGCTCTTAAGAAAAGGATGTGTACCCTTCAATATGGACTAAGCAAACCAATTTCCAGTCCAGCTGTTGGTCATTTTTGGTCGTGGCAAGTTTAGTGAAGCAGAGTTCCATATAGCCATAGCAAATCCCTGAGCTCATTTGTCCTCAAGAGCAATTAAATTTAAGCTATTTTTAAATTACAAAGGAAAAAGAAACATTGCTAGTTTCCTATTCTCATCAGGATTTCTGCACAGTTGTTTGCATTCTAGACTTCAGTGGTCAGAAACTGCTGTGTCATTTGGCTTTCCTTAATGCTTGCCCATGTTAGAAAGGAAATAACTGAAGTAGTTTGACAGCTAAAAGAGAAGAAAATATACCAGGATAATTAATGTCAGGTAGCAAGACTGGCAAGAAGAAAATGTAAGTGATGTGGTGCACCCTTTCTCTCCACCTTATAGTTTAAGTGTTGAAGGCATCAGGCACATGTTCCACCCTAGTTCTTCTTGTGCTCTGCCTTACACTTCAGCGTACCGCAGCCTTAGACAATAATTTCTGCCATCTAACCGCTTCCTATGCATTCTTTGTCTATCTTTGCTGCCCTCATTCCTCACCAAGCAGTTTTGTTCAAACAGCTCATGCTTTCCCCTATTTGCCAACTTATACAGCTTTTTTGACCATTGTCTTGCCGATGTGATTCTCTCTAATACTTTATAATTTTTAAATGAGCACGTACCAGAGTTGATCTATCTCAAACTCTTTACAACTACAATGGCACCCATTAACTATATTTGAAGCACCTAATCTGAGACAGGAATTCAATCTATTTTCCAGCTCCCAGTAGTACCACCTAAGCCGGAGGACACCTCCTTGTTCAGCCAGATGGTTCCAAGTTTTTTAAAGTTGTGAGCTGCATGTCCTAAATACAAAATGGTACTCAGAGATGAACTTGTACTATCACAGAAAATCACCATAACCAGAGTCGAAAGCTCTCATTTCTAGATGCAATTGTATCAAACATGACTAGTTTGGGTGGGCTGGATTTAAAATAAAATGTATAAGATGTAAGATATACCAAAAAAGGATTATTACTCCACCACCAACAACAACCCTGACTTTTGATTTTCTGCTTCCTATGCGTCATCAGAAAGTGAGTGAACTATTGTGATAGTTCTTTCAAGCAAACAATCCAACAGGGATTCACCATATGAACCCAGCCTCAAATTAAAGTTGTGGTTTCCCTGTAAGTGCTGATGACCGAAACACCTGAATATCATATTCTTGATATTCTCTCTGCCAAAGTTTGTAAAATTTACAGGAAATGAAATCTGAACTCATTAGAAATGAAAAATACAGTTACTCTTTTCACATCTATTTGATTTTTAACTTCACCATACACCACATTCAGTTCAGATTTTTAAGGTCAGTAGTACTAAAGCTACTCTTAAACTACAAACCCAGTACTAACATTCACAGATATCCATCCCATCACCATGAAAAGAGATGGGAAATATTGGTGGTACTGTGTCAGTTAGTTGATTTTAAGTTAGCAAGTAAATGGCATGTTGACCTTTTATCTCTTATTCAATAAGACAAAATCCACAACATTGTAATCATAATTAATAATGTTTTACTGGACTATCTGAAGCAATAGTAGAGAGGTAATGAATAAAATTCTGTTTTAAAAACATGTGGAAAAAATTGAGAAAGTTGTCTATCTATTCTTCCTGCCTTTTTCAACAAGAAGCAAACCTGGAGACTGTGCTAATATTTGTGCCTACAACTGACTACAAATACAGAGAGGTTTATTAATTTATTCTTATTTTTTAAATATTGATATATAATATATATCCTCTGAAAGATCCCAGTACCATGTAAGAATTTAATGCTATGTGAGATTATTTATCTTTTCATGCACTGCGATGATCTTCCTATTGCACTACAATTCAGATTTTGCCAAAACTCATAAAAGGGAGAGAATAGCAATAAGTCCATACTGAAAAAATTGCAAAATCCTCTTGCTTTTCTGTGAGGTCTGAGTCTTATGTATTTCTTCTGAGTACAGCAACTATTTCCAGTGCAGCACTGTAGTTTGGTAGACTAGTTTTTGAGGCTGAAGTATCACCACAAGTAGTGTAACACAGGAGCACAGCACCACGTTATGCCCAATTAATCTTGCGAAAAATGCACTATTCACTCAAGTATTTCAGTGACGTGCCCAATGCAGCTGTGAACCATGACAGGATTTCCACAGGGTGCTGTGATTTGCTGTGTGGATCCTTCACTTGAGTTAGGTGTTCTGAAACAAATATTGTTTATGAAAGACTAACTATGAGCATAAATACATCATTAAAATTGATAAATAGAGGGAAGGAGTTTTTTTGCTTCCATGCAAACACCCTCCTTACTTCCATACTCTAATCAGTAATGTGAACTTAAAATACTTAGGCGTTTCTAGAGAATTTGTAAAAGAACTTATTGGAAGGCATAGAGAAACTGATCGTATCCAGGTATTTCCATTATCTGTACTGTTTATCAGTGGAGAATAGCAAGCTCAGAAACATTAGATATTAAGAATTAGTTTCTGGTTAAAATAATGTAAGATTTTATTACAAATATAAGCATCCTTCCAATTGTTTTCAATCTAGCAACAGCCCCTTAAGAAACTGATCAGATTTTGACTGCATCCGTTCATTTTAACGATGAGAATTTTTCCTCGCTGAAACCATTGCATGCTTCCTTCTGATTATTAAAGCACTTCCAAATTGCTTCCCACTGGATCATCTGAAATGAAACTTTTCCTAAGGCAATTTTTAAAATGTCAGCAGTTTCAAGTAGTTTGGCAGATCTGTAGTTCTTTCCCTAACTGTCACTACTTCATCTCCCAGTGCCTTCAAAATGTGGAAACGAAGCTGGAGCTGGTTTGCCCAGAACAAGAGCATGTATAATTACCAGCTGTGATTCCAGAGACCAAGATCAGGGGACTGGATGTGGCTGCTGTTGTTGTGTTTTGTAGAATTAAAAAAAAGAAAACATTTGCCCAAGAATGGCTAAAACTACAAAATTTTAGAAACCTGCAACACCTTCGCGGTTAACCTCAAGTTACGCTGTGCTTAATTAACTCACAGATAATGCCTGTAGAGTGTCAGCCCTTTGGTTCAGAGAAGCTATAAGAAAGCTTTTTGGAAGCCTTAAAATATCTGTTACACTGAGAGGAATGATATCCTACAGTGAGCAAGACAGAACCACATGGACCTGCTGCCAATATCATCTGCCACCACAGAACCACCATGGACCTGATACCGGGACCGTTTGGTATCTTTAGGACAAACGTATTTCTGTGCCAATGGGGATAAAGCTGGCCTATTACATACGTGTGACATTGAAGGGGTAATTGCTTTAAATTATGGTTTTTGATAATCTCTGTACATGTACAATTAGTGTGAAATAAATTGTATTTATATATGGCTACAATTAGTGACTCAGACCTCCCCAGGGAAGCTGTGGTCCTAGGAGGAGAACAACAGATTTCAGGCAACTTTCTCTGCACACTAGCAGTTAAGGAGATGACAAGGGAATCTGATTCCTCCAAAACTTTGCTAAAGTAAGCATTTATATAAATTGCAAAACATTGTGGGAAAGATCTTGTGTGGTAAAAAGAACCCAAAAAAACTTACCCATATAAAACACAAAGCCATATAGCTGTATGACATGCTAGTTAGCATATCAGTTTTATATAAAATATTTATATAAATATAGCACAGTAATGGAAATGCAACATGAACTAGTTGCAATCCACAATTAAACCACACTGACTAGCTTTCCTTATTTAAATAATCAATTTAAGTTCATTTCTGTACAACTAATTTAGGGAAAAAATCCTTACTTCTGTTGTTGGGTTTTCACTTACCAGGGTTTAGAGGCCACCCTGCACCTAACTCTAGACAAAAGCTGCAATAAAAATAATATAAAATATGCAATCTCTGCCCCAAAGAAGTTACACACAAACATCTGTACCATAGCCCCTTACATCAGTTCAAAGAAGACCTGAACACATAGTCATTCTCTGTGTGGACCACAGCCTGGAGAGTCCCAACCATCCCTGAACCCTTGCTACTTCTTCTGGAAGAATTTGTCCATGGGTTGTGAATAAGAGATCCTTCACACGCTGTTGCCTTCCGTATTGTCTTCTACTGTCTTGTCAGTGGTAGAGTTGAGCCACCCTGGTTTAGTTTCTTCCATTATTTAGCTTCTCAGGAACCATTTACTATTAGTGGAAAATATCAATTTTTAATTTTTTTTTCCCTCCATCAGTTTATATTACCCTATTTCTATAACCATCTTCCACCGAGTTACAAAGATTTGCTTTTGCTAATTCCTGCTGAAAAGGAGCTGTGGGTACATTTGGGCACTTAACTAAGGTGCTTAATAGTATAGATACTTTAGGGTGTCTGCATATTAAATGAGAAGAGTGGAATAATTAGCACTTGGATGAATAGGACTCAGTTCATTTAATTTTAAATAACCACAGTATAAATATTTATTATCCAAGCTAGTCATTCTAGGCTCTTTTCATTGTCAATAGAAGGGAAGAAACATCTGCATTAAGATAAACTACACTCACAACAAAAAAAAAAAAAAAAAAAAAACACATCCACTTCTCAAATAAGCTCTATGCCAAACTATCTCAATTTATGTGCTTTTTTAAAGGAATTTATTACAAATGTGCTGTTTTCCAAAAGTGAGATTCTGCCACTGTCTTTCACAGAAAGTTAGGACCTTAATAATACCCATCTCTCATAGGTCAGTTCCTAGAGAAAAATATTTTCTACTGTAATAAAACACCTGAATATTATCTTATAACCACAGATTAATTGTGTTGGAATGTGATTTTAGCTAAGGTGGAAGACATGGGACAAGTCAGAGGTAAAAAATACAAAAAATGCCAAGAAGCATGGGGTTTGTAAGTAGAACTACCGGATACAATATAACTGTGTAAATCATTTTAACTGATACAAATTTACTTTTGCCTTCTGGTACTTGACCTTTCGAGAATAAGGTGCTTCATAGCTGCTATGCTTGCCTGTATCATTGCCAGAACAAAGCTGTCCTACAGAATGCATTGGCCTATACTGAATGTTTGTCTGTTTTTGAATTGAATGATTCCACTGAACTTTTGGCTTATCTTTGAATGAGTTCTCTGAACTCATTTGAAGAATTAAATACTGCTCCTACTACAAGCAAAACCAAGATTCTGCCTAATTTCAATTAAGCCAATCTTAGAATCATAGAATGATTTGGGTTCCCGGAACTTTTAAAGGTCATGTAGTCCAATCCCCCTGCAATGAGCAGGAACATCTTCAACTAGATCAGCTTGCTTAGAGCCCTGTCCAACCTGACCTTGAATGTTTCCAGGGATGGGGCATCTGCCACCTCTCTGGGTAACCTGTTCCAGTGTATCACCACCGTCATTGTAAAAAATTTCATCCTCGTATCTTGTCTAAATCTGCCCTCTTTTAGTTTTAAACCAATACCATTTGTCTTATTGCTATAGGCCCTATCAAAAAGTCTGTCCCCGTCTTTCTTTATAAACCCCCTTTAAGTACTGAAAGGTCACAATAAGGTGTCCCTAGAGTATCCTGTTCCATACGCTAAACAGCCTCAGGCCTCTCAGCCTTTCTTCATAGGAGAGGTGTTCCAGTCTCCTGATCATTTTCATGGCCCTGCGCTGCACCCTTTCTGACAGGTCTACGTCTTTCCTGTGCAGAGGGCTCCAGAGCTGGACACAGCACTCCAGGTGAGGTTTCACCAGAGCAGAGTAGAGGTGCAGAATCACCTCCCTCGACCTACTGGCCACACTTCTTTTGGTGCAGCCCAGGATATGGTTGGCTTTCTGGGTCACAAGTGCACATTGTCATCTTATGTCCAGCTTTTTATTCACCAGTAACCCCAAGTCCTTCTCAGCAGGGCTGCTCTCAATGCCTTCATCCCCCAGCCTGTATTTCTATTGGGGTTGCCCTGACCCAGGTGCAAGACCCTGCACTTGGCCTTGTTGACCCTCATGATGTTCATATGGGCCCACTTCTTAAGCTTGTCCACATCCCTCTGGATGGCATCCCATCCCTCATGTGTGTCAACTGCATCACTCAGCTTCGTGTCATCCGCAAACTCACTGAGGGTGCACTCAGTCCCACTGTCTATGTCACTGATAAAGATATTAAACACTACTGGTCCCAAGATTTTACCGAATTTATTGTGCATTTTCCAACTTTTTAAATATTAATTTTCTGCCTTTATGATACTATACTCACACATAAGAAATTTAGGATTTAGGAAGTAGTTAGTTTGTAAGCTGTCTTATTGGGTGTTATTGTTGGAACAGTATTTACAAGTAATCATCAAGGTATGATTCCATCAAAACTTTGACTCAAGTCACCAAGTCTGTGGTGAGTTTTACTACATGATGAGGTACACGTATTCAAGTTCTGTCTAAACACTAAGAAGAAAATGAGATGTTTTTGTTATGGAAAATATTTAGATTTCACAAAAGCTACAAAATATTTTTGAAATGCAGCCACAATGCCTCACAGGAGTTGTTAATAGGACAATTCATGTTCCCACCCTCATGTCTAGACAGTGTTTTTCCTGAACTACATCTCCCATCGTTCACCACAACCTATCACAGTTCATCAGTTCAATCACAGGCAATGGTGTGTGACTGGTAATAAAGTTTGCGGGTCTAGTATTAGGCATAGAAATGCAAAGAGGTTCCTAGGACAGCCAACACCAAGTGTGATGAAACAGCACATTAGCAATACAAGAGGATCAAAAACCTACTTTTTTCTTTCAGTCAAATTTTGAAAGTTTGGAGTGCTTTAAATGAAAATAAAAAAATATTTTCTTAATAAAACCTTCACTTTCCAATGAGAAAAATTTATCAGCAGCTCTACCTGTACTTCACAGACTAACTGTAAGAAACAGCATTACATGAAGGTTTCTCAATGAAAGCAAGTAGGCAAACAACCAGGGCACAGAGAGAAAGCTGTTTTGAATGAGGATACAGAACAAACCCATACCCCTTTGTTTTTCACAGAGTCACTGAAGACAGACTTATTAAGACATTAGTGAAAAGACCTACAACAACACATGGTTTGTTTGCCGTGAAAGGTCAAAAGGCTGAGTCAGGCATGAAAGCATTTAAACATCTGTTTTCAAGGAGTACAGATGAATTTAAATGTTAATACTTACTGACTAACACACTCCTTCAGTAAAACATATTGTAATTCACATATTTCCTCTGTGATTTTCAGATGGCAGCAATTCAGCTGTGTTTTCTTTCCTGAGAAAAACGATTTATTGAAGCACAGCCAAGAAATTAAAAAATTAGAATACTCATGCATCTGTACTAAAGCTGTTAATTGCTTGAAAAATGAACTTAATTGCACACTTAAATGTTTGAGGATTATAAAAGTATTTTCAGCTGCTGGTCTGTTGGTATTTCTTAAATATGAATGTTAAAAGACATTTTCCTTTACTTTTTTTCCAAATCTAAAGACATTCAACTCTGTACATAACTCATCATTCAGCACTGTGCATAATCCTCTAAGCCTACAAATTCTAGGTGACTGACATTCTAACTTTAAATCTCACTTGTGCTGTCTCCCAGTAACATCATTCTAGATAGTCTTCCTTTCTCTGTGTAAGTTTACATAGAAAGGGCTTTTGTATGACAATAACCATGGGGAATTTTTCAGGGCTTTTAAGTCTTAACAAAATGTTAATGGTAAAGTCTTTAAGACCCAGAAAAAGGAATTCTATCATCTGAGAAGCAACTAAACATATTACTGCCCCTGTAACCAGATGAAAAGTTTCAAAATGTAGCTGCCAGGAGGTATTTGGAAAACACATATTGTGCAGACATTGTTCAGATAAGGTCCCGCAAGGGTCAGTCTTCCAGTGCCACATGACTTTCCTACTAATGAAATAAAAACATAAGCCTTACCACTAGAGATTGCAAATAAACAAAAATTAGAGCTATAATCCATAATTATCAAGAGTTATGTTGCCCACTTCAAGTGAAATAGAGAAAAAAATATGTTTTACACACATCACCAGACTTGAAGTCAGAAATCTATGAGGCTCTCTATCGTTGGAAGAAACATGTCTGAGAAAGTCTTGGGGGTCATGATAGGTAACCAGCACTAGAAACCTTAGCTCCAGCAATGATCTCATAGCTGGAGAAGTAAAAACTGTCCTTGCCTGCACAGCTGGCATGGTGCTGCACATCTGCCATTGTCCTACTGGATTTTGGGTTCAAGGCAAATGCTCCTGAGTTGGAGGAGGTTCAGAGAAGAGCTCTGCAAACGATTGCAGTGGTGGGTCATGGGCTTTTTTGCCAGTCCTGGCCTCTCCTTTGCATCACCTCCAGGAGTCATCTAATCCTGCATGGAATGCTTCCTATATTTGGGGCAGACTGTCTGTTTTTTCACTTATCAGGTTTATTTCCTACCTCTTTAGCAAACTAGGGAAAAGCTGCAGAATTGGAGGCAGTGGGCTGGGCAAATCTGAAGTTGTCATTCACAAAAACCTGCATTTCTACAACTGGTGTGCACTCACTGAAACTGGTAGGAGATCAGTTTAAAATGGACACCGAGAAATACTTCTTTACCCAGAAGGCAGTGATCTTCTGCAATCTGTTACTGCAGAGAGTATTGGCAGAGAGGTTCAAAATCTGATCAGAAGATCGACAGCAGGTCCGAAAAGAGAACAGGGAGGAATATACCCTCTTCGACCCTCACCCAACGGCACAGGATGCATTTATTATGACCTGAGTGGTTCATTATGGGCTTGTTAGGAGCGCTGGAACTGGTGCAAGAGGGGAAGCAGGACCACAAAGTGGAAAACTGGAACTGGGACAACAAGAAATGTGAATGATCTGAATATTAACCTTAAGTGGAGATAGTCTAATTAATTTCAATAGCAGACTTTGGGAAATCTCTTCTTATTACTACTTTTTACCTTTTTTCTAGAACTCTGTCCTTCCCAGTCTCTACTAAGAAAATTTCTCTTTGACCTCATTTTGTTTACTGTACCCAGTCAAGTGATGATCATGCTAAAATTCAATTTTATGATATACTGCTCTTGAAAGAAATGTGTTTGTCTCAGAATCAGTCACTGATTTTATTTCTGAGAAAATGGCTTTTTTAGTGAAGCATAAAACAATCCCCTGCTTGATTTACCTCCTAGAAGTAACCCCTTTTATTTGTAGCCAAAAAATTGTGTGTCCAAATTTTTCTTAGATAAACCAAATCAAGCACAAACCACTTGTGTATTGTCTTATAGCCCCTAAGCATGGATTTCTTCTTTTATCTACTCTAATGGTTTTTCATCAGTTGATAAAAACAACCTATCTAACAATTGCCCAGAAAGTGAGAGATGGGCAGCAGAAACAAAACCTTGCAAACAGGAGTGCCTTATTTTTCCTACATCTCCTTGGCAAAATACTTAACTAGAAAAGCAAATTATGTCCCTTTCCCTGAAATGATAATGCTTCTTCCAAAATTACCTTCCTTTAATATTTAATCTGCACAAACTGAATACAAATTTGTTGTCTATATTTTCATTCTTGTACAAGACTTTATACTACTTAAATAACACCTTTAATAAACAAAGCAATTTTTAGTGAAGAGTTAAAACTGTTATATTAGAAAACCAAATACTTTCAAACCCAACAGTTTTAGAGATGAAATTTGATATATTTACAGTTTAATTTATATGGTGGCCTGTGGCAGTTAGAATTTTGTCCCATTATTAAAATCTCTTTTATGTCTTCCCCTATTCAGAATAAGTAGAACTGGGTTTGAAACAAAACAATGACCCTGAACAAGTATTGCTTTACAAAGGAGTCTGAAGCATGATTCTGGCTATTTCTTTTGCAAATGAGCTGAGCCAAAAATGTTGCATGTTCACGTTTGAAGTTGGATGAGGGAACTGGGATTGTTTAGTCTGGAGAAAAGGAAACTCAGAAGAGACCTTATAGTTCTCTACAACTACCTGAAAGGAGGTTATAGTGAGGTGGGGATTCATCTCTTCTGCAGGTAGCAAGTGATAAAACAAGAGGAAATGGCCTCAAGTTGCATCAGCGGAAGTTTAGGATGGATATTAGGAAAAATTTCTCCAAAAGGGTTGTCAAACATTGGAACAGGCTGCCCAGGGAAACGGTTGAATCACAGTCCCTGGAGGTATTTAAAAGATAGGTAGACATGGCACTTGGAGACACAGTTTAGTGGTGGTTTTGGCAGTGTTAGGTTAATGGTTGTGACTTGATGATCTTAAAGGTCCCTTCCACCCTGGATGATTCTATGATTCTATGACAATTTCTGTAACTTTAAAGCAGACCAGGAAGATAGACCTGATCAAGGCATTTGCAGGCCAAGTGCCATATGCTATCAGACTTGAGTCTAACCTCACGGACTCTGTGCAGGACTCACTCCCTCTGTCAGCTGCTCCTAAAGGCCCTAAAACATCTCTCAGCTGCAGCAGACACCAGCTGGCAGGGTAGGTCAGTGCTTCTGCAGTGAGACAAGGAGGCAGAGCATGTAGGCAGGTAGTGAGTGCAGGGTCCGTTGCTCTGCCCCGTAACTAGAGGAGCCTTGCTCAGCATGGCCGTGAATTGAAAGCAGACCCATCAAAATTGCCTAACACTGAGGCAATGGAAGCCATGCAGCACGATTTACTGCTTCAGATTTACCTCCAGCTCAGAGGTGCAGACCCCATGGTGCTCTTCTGTGTCTGGTGAACTGCAGCTCAACAGCACCTTTGACACAATCACAGCGTTGGGGACTCTAATACATGGGGATTTTTAAAAGTAGACCACGTGGATGTTATGCAGTAAGATTATCTGTTATTTTTATCAGTTACCATAAGGAAGAATCCATCTCATTTCATCTATTATTATGTGGAAATTTGGGAGATTTTGTGTCATAATGTTTTTCAAGTAAGGCCAAGAATCACACACCCAGACTGAGATACTGAAAAGGCAGCTTGATTTACAAAAGAATAGCTTTATGCATCTCTTACTGCTATGAAAATGTTATGTGTTCTCAGATACTTTTTTCAGATTTAAAAATGAAACTTTATACAGCTGGCCCAGAACTTACTTTGAATTTTATTTTTAAGCCTGAAAACTAATAAACATAATTTTTCAAATTTCAGTGTCCAGCTGCCTCTCTGGGGAAGCACACTGGGCTTAAGGTTAGGCATGTATGGCTTTAGCTAGCTTTCCACTGAAACAAAGTAGAATGATGACCTAATTCACCATAATACTGATTTGAGCAAAATAAACTATGGCATATTCTGTGCTTCTTTCCTAGAAAGAGGCAAAATAGTTTTTAAATCCATTTCACCAAATAAAATCAGAAGTAGGTGGACAAGAGGCTGTGTGAAAAACAGAAGACAGAAGTATCCCCTTCCTAAAAGTATAAAACTCTGCAGCCAACATGTGTGACACAGAATTTCAATTTCATCTTTGTTGTGTTCTCCTGCCATGACTCCAAGTCAACACAATAGCATCTTGTTCCCGGCAGTAATGAGCCAATGAGGAGACTCTCCAGCAGTTAAATCAATGTGTTTGGAAGTGCCTTTTTTTTCAAATCTCTTGGTAATTTCAGGAAAAAAAAAAACAATTTTCAGTTAAAAAGATTTATTAGCTGCCAAATGTTACATGAAATAATATCTGAGGAATTTTATAAGCTACATTTTAAGTTTCAGCGCCAAATTCTGTCAGTAGTTCTTTTGAAACATCACACTTTTAGCCTCATTGGGTAAAAGTGATGAAAACTTCAAATTAATTTCAGTTTCCATAATAATTTCATTAAAAATATACCTGAGGTGAAAACTAAATTACTTCCAAGAACTGCATAATTTCTAAGAAGCTCTAGGAGACCCAGACCAAAACCTGCCTTTTTGATACAGCAACATGAATCTCTTCACTGAAGTAAACACTGAAACAGGATTTCTTTACTCTGACTTTGTGAAACCTCAGTAAAGGTCCTGGTGAAGTAGGGTTGATGCTTAATCAGATATGTAATTAACACTTGTTGTTTAAGGAACTTTTCCTATCAGCATGAAGATGGCTGTCTTTTATTTGCCTCTAACAACTTTTCCTAGTGCTTCTTCTCTGGTTTTCTTCAGCACTGTGATTCTGTGATATGTTTTGGTATAAGTTATCAGATATCTTTTACTTGAATTCAAAACCTTTTTCACAAGAAAGAAAACCCACAACAAAGCTACAATTGGTTCATGAAAAAACAGTATAGACAAGTTGAAAAGAGGTGCACAACTGCCAAAGCCCAGCATTTCAATTTCACCATTGCAGCACCAGCATTCATCTTAAAACAGTGACACTATGCTGACCCCAAAATATTACCTTCAATATAATTTCATCTAATTTATTGTGCATTAACTATTCCTTGACAATTTTCCCTTTCACAAAGATAAGTTTGACAACATAGTCCACTTGTCTTCATTTTCAAGCAAGTGGGTAAAATAATTTTAGTGCTATCAGTGCAGCAGAGAGCTGCAAAGAATTGCAGTTGCAGTGGTTGTATTGTATGTTACACTAAGACACTTAAATACTTTGAGTAGAAAGAATCCAACAATGTGTCATCTGCTTCCAAGGGCCAAGATGCTATGCCATTCTGGCAGCAGAAATCAGCAAATCTGGGGGTGAGTACAGATAAAGAGAACCTGCCTGTCCCCTCTCTGGCAACAGAAAGTTTACTCAGTTCTCACTGCCTAAGTAGGTATGCGCTCTTGTTTTTAACACCGCACTAAAGGTTTGCCTGAAATATCTGTCTAGTGATGCCACTGCTGGTCCCAGCAGGACCTACTGACCCATCTACAATGTCATGAGCCACCACTTTCAGAGATGGCTACCCTTGCAGTCCTGAGTTGTACAATGTAAACACACCATAAAGAACTCACGTGAAACCAGCTTCCAACATTTGTTGGTTTTGTTTTTCTTCCACATCCCTTCAGTTACCACCTTTTCTAGCAGCACTCAAAGGCAATATTAGAAGTCATTTAAACACATGCCAAAACTATGTTAT
>JAOXJM010000001.1:183562200-183575517 GCA_026413425.1 Tringa solitaria
AGGTTGATGGTTGGACAAGATGATCTTGAAGGTCCCTTCCAACCTAGAAGATTCTCTTTAAAGTTATACTGTGAAGATAAACATGGGGATGGGAGGGGATATTAAAGCTAGAAGACAATATTGACCTAGAAACAAATGGAGATGGAAAGGCCATTGATAAATTCAGCTTGCAAACTAGAAGGTTTCTATTCATCATGGCTGTGAGGTTTTGAAACAGCCATTCTTAATGAGTAGTCTTGGAAAAAAAGCTCACTGGTTTTACATTGGAGCTTGATAATTTAATGAAAGGCTACATGATGTGAAAGATTAAAGATTACATGATGTGGTGGAGTACTGCAGGAACTGGAGTATGTCTTTCATGACTCAGAAGGTCTTTGCCAGCACCATAATCTGGTGTAAATCTCAGATGATGCATTCTTAGTTGTTCTAATCATGGTTTTCTTTTTGGATAACTTTGGATAAAGGACAACTTCCTGTCACATTGTAGTGCCATTTAAACAATCTCAAGAGTTTTTCTTTCCATACCAAGTTTATAATCACTGGGGAACTGAGTAATGTCTTGTGTTCCTGAGCAAATCTGCTCACTGGGGCATATTCTGTCTCTTTTGTTCTGTTGGAAAACTTTACTCTTCCAGCACATTTCCACAGATACATTCTCAGTTCCATGGGTGAAAAAAAAATATACCAAAACCTTGGCTTCCAGTTCTTCCTCAGTGGCTTTTATGACTTATTAGGTTTTCATCCAAGTACCGAAAAGTACTCAGATTCTGTCTCCTGTTCCATACATTTAGATAACCACAGAATAATGTACTTCCAAGTTTATCCTCAGCAAAACACCTTCCTTTTCCTATGATGTGAAATCAGATTAAACACTCTCCTGTTATGTTTCTTTATGACCATGCATCACAGATCTCAAGGGTTCAAAGCTTAGGGCGCTTAGCCCGAATAGTCCAGTTCCAGAAATCTGTACAAGAAATCTTTATGGATCCTTGCCTGAAATCCACCCACAAGCATTTCCCAGATGCACCTTACATTTACACTGCTTGCTTCTTCCAAATTTTGGTGGTAAAAGCTAGTCAAAGGTTTTTGCAGTGAGGTGGCCTCTGATGTATAATTGGTACAAGTCAGACAGCTCAAGCCCTAGAAAGTATTGAAAAAGAGGTTTCCAAAAGACTGTGGAGACACAGAAGTCAGTCAAACAGCAGGATCCTCAAACTTTCACAAGTCTGCAGTTCGCAGATTCAGTATTTCATCCCACACTTTGGGATAACCCATAGAATCAATTCATTGGAGCATCTGCTGCCACTTCAGCTACTTGATTTCTCACACTTTATATATTAAATCCAGACAAGATCCAAACGTACCAAAGTGTCCTTGTTCTTTTAAATTTCATAGGACACCTTCTGGTCTTTGTCAGTCAGGTTTCTGCTCTCTCCATCAGTTTGGCTTTTGTGTCAGTGAGAATCTCCCAGAGTTGGGCTTCCCAATTTGGTCATGTCTTTCATGGATGTTGTTCCAAGAAAAGCTTCACCTTCATATCAGTTCTCAGATTCACTCTCTGTTTTCTGAAAAGCTTAGATGTGGAGCAATTCTTTCCCACCCAATATAGATTTTCATGCTCATGTATGTAAATGTAAGCAAAATTTGATTTCATGTAAAAAATTCAGCTGTACCTTACTATCTACATTTTTCTAATAATACATTTTAACTGATTTCACTGTCTTTCCTTTTCTATTTCCTTTCCTCCAGTTTGTGTATGATACAGCCAGATATTGGAAAGAACCTGCTTTTTTTTTCACCTGGGGTGTTAATAACTGTTTCACTGGAAAAACAATGAGAGCAGAGGGAGAATCTTCCTATCACTTAAACCAATGAAATCTGCCATTAACAGTGTATCTGTTGAAGACAATGTGATTCCCACATGAAACTGCTATGAAAGTGCAAGAAACAGTATCTGTCATCCAGCAAATTAAACTCAGATACCTCAAAGCTTCTTCAGGGACTTTAAAGGTAACTTCTCTGGACATATAAACCTTAAAGAAATTATGTATATCTCTCTGGGTTTGGTCTCTAAAACTTTTCATTTGTAAAGCTGAGTAAGTCCATATTTTTATAGCACCCTTTGAATTTTCAGTCTTTTTTATTTGATTACATTATACATAAAACCAGCTGGATTTAAGCCATATAATTTTAGGTATTATTTGGGATGTATACAAGTTTTATTACAAGTTTTATATATTCTAAACAGACTTGAAATGCCCATGGAGAGGAATTAGTCAACCAGAAATAGCATGTTCAAATATTTTAAGCCCAGTAGGTATTTAAAACCTTGCTAAATTGATTTTATTTTATCTTGGATTATGTTGATTCAATAGAAAATGCATATCATGCTGACATTTCCCTGATCAAATTGCAAGCTTTCAGAAAAACCTTGGTTACTAGAATTCATGGCTTAGCTATAAAGTACATAAGTACTGCTTTATCCTTTTACAAACATACAAGATGTACCAACTGTGAAATTCTGAGCTGAGATCCACAGAGGTCAGGGAGAGAATATGATTAGAAAGAAGTTAATATCTAGAAGAAGTCAGTGCTAGCCAAAGGGTCCAAGCTGAATATACATCAATTAATATTTATTAATCTGTTAGGAAGTAGGAAAATAAATTTAGTGGGCACGGGCACGTTAAAGCAGAAGAGATTAGTTCTGCTGGAATTTAGGACTGTTGAACAGAAGCTGCTTATAAACTGGGGACCTTTACCCTACATGGAGAGTCTTTCAGAGTGTGCTTGTACCCAACACAGCATGAAACACTTTTGAAAACCCAGCTCAGATAAAACCCCTCTGACTCAGCTCCCTTGCAAATCTAATTGTACAAGCCTGATGGAGCAGTATAAGTATAAGCCTAACTGCTCCAGTTGATGGAGAGACGGGTGCTGTTGAAGGATTCCAGTGAAATCTCATGTTGGCTTAGCTGTCAAGCGCAGGAGATCCTGCCTCTGGCCACTCCAAATATCACAACTTTGCTCCACCGACAACATATGAACTAAAGCATTTGCTTTAAGAGCCTTCCTTCAAGTGTCACTCACAAGTTAGCACTGGTTCTGATGACACAATTTGCTAAGTTACTCTCTCAAATTTTTTACTAAAACCCTAATCAACCTAAGGCATTCATAACAATATAAGTACTCTGTTGTGGCAGATGAGGAGCTACAATCACAGGCCAGGACTACACTCTGCAATTAAGACAAAACACAAAAAATTACCCCCGTCTGTATAGTAGTAAGCTGCTATAAAAAAAGGGGGTGCTAGTTAGGTGCTGTGGGTTAGAAGAAGCAGAAAGCCACCAGCATAATAGCAATGCCTAGAAGTAAAACACACGTGAGTCTCTGGGCAGCACAGTAGAGAAATAAATCGCAACACAACCAAGTGAGGAGACCTAAGCAAAAACCTGAGTGGGTGTGCAGGGGGAAGATGGTTACAGAGAGAATCAGCTAATACAGAAATGTGTGCCAAGAGCCAAAAGGACAGAAAAGAATGGGTGAAGGGAAGAAAATAAAATCAACAGCATTTTTACCTTATAGTGAAACAATGAGCAATATATTGCTGATTTATAATTGTATCTAAAAATAGTGTGAGGTGTAGTTGTCTTCAGAGGCATAAGGTTTGGAAAGGGAAGGGAGTTACTCCAAGAGACAATGATCCTGTCAGAATGCAGTATGCCTAATGAAAATGTATGAAACCCCCAGCCTAGAGATGAAAAAGTACCGCATAAATTCTTCCTGCAAATTCAGTGCAACTTGGCATGGGAATCAGGATAATCTGAAGAGCTGTCAACGCAAGGTAATCAAAAACATATAGAAAGTTTCCATTCAACAATCTTATTTTTAATTTTCATTTCTGGCCCATGTAATTACAGAGCCAGAATAACTTCATGTTCTATTTATTTCTCTTTAATGAAGTCCATTCCTTGTTGTATGTGGCCAACGGTTTTATGCTACACATGAGAAGACACCTCAATAAATTGGCTGAACAAATACAACTAAGAAACTATCAATCTGTTTTCTCCAGTGCCAGAAACAAACAAATTCTTTCCCTCTTTCACCTTCCTTCCATGTCTTATCCTTAGTCTTAAAAAATAGATTTATTTCATTTTTAAAACCTGTGAGTTGAGCCACCTGACATGTTTTCCCTTCTCTCTCACTTATCTGCAGAGGTAAGAGCCCATTGGAGAAGGCTGGTGCTGCGCCACTCATGCCAGGCTGTAAACAGTAGGAGAGGCCATTCAATACAAGAGGTTTTTCATCTGGGCCAGCAGTGTGTCTCATGTCTTTACGTGGAGGCTCACCAGACAAGCTTTGCTCATTTTCTGCAAACAACACTTTTGAAAATATTGTGGAAAGGCGAGACTAATCACTGTATGACTTGTAGCATTAATATTTCCAAAACCAATCTAGAGTTCCATAAGTGAGTGAAAAAAATAGTGTTGAAATTGTGGTGGTTTGTTGCCAGAGGAAAAAAAAAATGAAAAAATTAATTTCTGTAAATTTTATTCTGACTACTTGAATTAACAAAACAATGCTTATCCACGGGGGATTATGTAAAGCAATAGATGAGGGCGCTTTTAAATAATTTGTGGCAATGCAGGAAAACTGTGTGCATTCTTGTTCTCTATATGGAATATGCCAAAAGCAGAGTGTGCCAAAAAAAACCTATGCCAAGATTCCATAATACCACTAATGATTTTGTCTCCTATGGTTTCAGATGCCCAATGACAGCTGGGTTTGCAGGTAATAGGTTGTGAATTTGCAAGGTACTTAATGATTTACAAAGACTACTGAAAGATTCCTTTCTGAAAAAAAGCAAAACCTAGATATGGCCTGCAATGTCCACACAAGTCCCTGAAGATAAAAACTACCTCCACAGAAGATAATAAGCATTTTGTCTTCAGTTACAGCGGGACCAAGATTTCCCTCCTTTAAATGAGCCTCTTGTTAAAAACTAGAAAAGAAGGTGGTGGCTGGAATTGTCCTGTGACAAGGACATGCAAGTTTTGACTTACTCTGCAGCAGGACATTGCACTCTGATGACTCCTTTATCTTTTACAACACATTGTCCTCTCCAATCCATCCAGTGCTTCTTCCTTCCTAGCAAAGCTGTGACATTGAGGGTCATTTCAATTTCAGTTGAAATTCGGCACAAATATAATGTGAGACAGTAGGAATAACTATGCGCCAATCCTTTAAACATATGAAGAAGCATTCAAGTTGATATATCTACACAGGCTTCTGATGTTAATTTTGGTTTGCTTGTTTTATAAATGTGAAGTTTTATATACAAAGTACATACACTGGAGGCAACCTTCCAGGACTTACTTGAAAAATACATGAAATTATTCAGCTGATCTATTTTAACAAATTATCTTGGTAACAAGGCTTCAATGTTTCTGTTACGTGGACATTTTAGACCAGGCCTATCACATACTAGGGCCATCAGAAAAGCATGGAAGGCAGCCTATAAGTCTTGCACTGCAGAGACCTAATTAATCTTCCAGTGTTAAAATGCACTGAAGCCAAGCTGAAGAAGGGGATGAGAGTGATGCTGAAAGCAAAGCAAGACACAATAACACAGAGCTAAATGGCTGTTCAGCTCTGTCTCCTTCAGCAGCAGAAGGGAGGTTTTCTGGGATGGCTTGAGGGCAGACAAGTCTTCTGGGTACCCAGGGAGAAGGATCAGAAATTAGCTCCTCTTTGCAACAGGACTATATTCTGCAGTCTAGGAGAGAAAAGGAGCTGAGCTGAGCCTGACAGGATGTTTGGAAAGGGAGCAAGCAGAGCACAGGCTCCTAGACATGAGAGCCTTTCTCTGAGGCTTTCTGCCCAGGGAAAAAAAAAAAAGTGTATATTTTGACCAAACAATTTGCGTGCTAAAGACAACTGGCTGGAAATGGCTGCTGACATGTTTTATAAACTGAAAACTGCCCTTTACAGCAGCAAAGAAAGGTGTTGGTTAAGGATGATAGTCCAGGAAAGATCCTTTAAATCCCATGCAATGGCAAACAAGCAGGACATCTGGTCAAAGAGGTACACAGCGCATATAGACACCATATAGGATCCCAAAATTGCCACCAACACTATGTAACAAGTTTAATGTTGATAGTAAAGGCATAAGAAGGTAGGGGAGAGGAAAAGATGAACAGACTTCTGTATGGCACCCAGTGTAACCATGAAACCTAGCAAGACCACAAAAGGCAACCTGAGGTGGGGTGACTCTGAAGTGGGGTCACCCTTCTTCAGAAATAAACTGGGACTTTTGAGAGAAGTCTTTGTTCTCATTGCCTGAAAAAAATTTAGAAGAGAGAGGAAATCAGGTAATGAAAGGCAAGAAGGCAAGCAGGTTACAGCTTTTGGTTTGAATGTCTTTATTTCTTTTTTAGAAAATAATTTTCTAATAAAATTATTTCTAATAATTTTAGGATATTTTTAAGTCTTGTGCAAAGTCTGCCTACAACTTACCAGATGCCTTAGAAAGTTACACTGAATCCCCAGAGGACCCATGTGGTGAAGTGGGAGCAGACTGACTTAAGGCATCTGATAAATTTGTATTGTAGACAGGCTTTGCACAAGGAATTACAGCTTTTTGTCCTAGAACTGATAATGGGAAGAAACACACAGAGCTAAGCCTAGCAGTTTCTCAATAAAGTAAGTTTCCTTCCTCCAAGCTGCTGAAGCAATACGGAAAACAACATGGCTCTAACATGTTATGATAACATAGTGTGACATCTAACTTAAGCTTACATGTTGCTGAGATAAAGAAGAAAAACACTTCTCTGGTGTCAGCAGACAGATTATCTGGTTTTCAGAAAAGACGTGGCACAGAGGCAGAGACTCTGGGGCTGTCTCAGCACAAAACATTTTGGGATGACAGAACTTATTAGGTCCTGCCTAATCCATGCTGTGTGCAAATAGCTATAATCCCCCTAAGGTCACCACATCCTTGCTTCTTGCCATCATTCATTGACTACAAAGTGCCCGATGGCTTCATCTGCTCCTCTGTGGGAGCCTGCTGTCTCTTACAGAAAATTACCATGATCTAGTCAAAAGAAAGAAAACACGTAATTGGAGCACAGGAAGACAAAGGTTACATGGGAAAGAATGGATTTATTTTGGCTGGATAGGAGAATTTCCTAACCTTTGGTTACATTTATGGAACAAGTGTTCTTCCATGAGTGAGGGCAGGAGAAGAGAGAGACAGAGGAAGAACCTGGAGAGCTGAGGACAAGAAGTACAGGCTGAGGGTGCAGCCAGGCCAGTGAGAGGACTGAGGAGTAGGGAAACACCAGGGAAATTTCTGAACTGAGCCATGCTTTGAAAATAGTCTCAAGATGCCCTAAAAGGCTGCATTAAGAAGACAGGAAGGGAAGGTAGGAACATTGGCAGCAGCTGGGATGCAGCCCTTGCCCCACAGGCTTTGCTGACGGTGTTATGCCACCAAGATGAAAACTCCTTTGAGAGTCAAGGGCACTTCTCCAAGATGCTGAGTGACGTTTTCCCCCAGGCTGGAGCTGCTGGCAGCTCTGTGCAGGATGTGCTCTGAGAGACACTCCTCAGCTCCCATCCCCAGCCCGAAGCAGCCTGGGGAGGGCCCACTGCCAGAAGGTCCTCCTAGACTGGGGAGGAAGTTCAAGCTTGATGCTGCTGCTGAGCTCTCCTATGCACTGGTGGGAGCTGCTCAGAGCATCTGCAGTGTCCTCCTCCATGCCAGCCTTCCCTGCAAGACTGGAAGCTCTTGCTAATCTGTATTTGTGAGTGAAACACTAAAGGAAACGTATCAGATAGTTTCCATCAGTGCAACACTTGAGTTGCAATGCAGTCCACTCTGAAATATGCACAAGTCTTCTGCTCCAGAGTTGTGCTGGCACTGACCTGGGATGAGTTGAGACCCACACCTGCAGAGGGCACAGCAAGAAGAGAGTAGCGGGGCTCTCCAGATGAACTCCCACAGTTTCTGGAGTCCATCCTGGCTCATTTCCGTGTATTTTCCTCTACACTACTGTTTTTCATGTCTTGTACATAGGTTGTGAACTCTTCAGGGTAGAAAGTACATCTTCATCCTCTGTTTATCTCTTGTTTATCTGCTAATGTCCTGCAATGCTCTCTTGTCCACACCAGCACCTGCACTGGGCTGCCAGTTTCCCCTCTAAACACACTGCATTCAGCCTCCTGTTCCATATTAAATCCTGAAATTAGGGATTTAAACCTCTCAGCATAGGGCAGAAGGCCTACCACTCCATGGAGATAAAGGCAGGCAGCAACCTTGCTCTGATCTTTCTGTCTTCCTTTGCAGGACTATGATGGCCAGGCTGAGCAAGGACATTCCTCCTTGGTCGCAGCTGTATCAGTTTCTTTATTCCAAGGAGGAAAGTCTAGGAGACACAGACACAGGTCCAGTGATGCCATTTTTCCCTCTGCTGGCGAGAGTCCAGCAGCTCAGTCAGGTACTCCATCCTAACCGGTAAAGGTCTGTGGCCAAACCCAGGTACTTGGCTCCATGACAGATGGACACAGGAGTAGTGGTACTCAACATGACCCATACCCCTGGTCTGGCATCACTTCCACAGGGCTGCTCCACCACTGCACCTTTTCCCCTTGGACCACTTCTCTGTGTGCAAGTTTCCCACTTGCACACAGAGATCCAGCTACCTAGCACCCAAACTCAGGGCTCAAATGCTCATTTGTAACACATTCAGGCAGGAACTGCAAAAGGAGGGAGGCTATTGACTTGGGTCCAAATAATTATTTAATTATAAGGATGCCTATAGCATCCTTATAATTGGGGTACTGAAGAATTATAAAATAATGATGAATAATTATAATAAAAATTAATTATAAAAATTATTATTATTAAAAAGTCACCATGAATCACAAGAAATATTTGCATGCCCTTTTGATTAGCTATTTGTGATATATCAAAAAACATTTCATTGTCACTTCAGGTCCCTAAGTTGTGAAATTCTGTTGGAGAAGAAAAAGAGAGTGAAAAATCTTTGGTTTGTTAGCTCTAAGTTCAGAGCAATCCAGTTCTTAAGTTTCAAGTGCCTATTTCTATTTGCATATTGCTTAGGGGATGAATATGCAGATATGGAAGGAAAACCAGGTCACATTTATTAAGAACAGGGGTGTGACATTCTTTATCTGTTCACCCTAGAGCAAAATCAGCATTTCCTCATTACTCAAGGCAACAGATGCTCTTAAGGAAAAAAAGATAAGTTATAAAACTGATGAAGACGTTGAATACCCATAGTGTGCCCAGAAACAATCAAATTACTCAAGTTGTCCATATCTTCTGAAGGTAGACCTACAAAATGTACAGGAAGAAGTCAGGGAAGTATTCAAGATTAGATAAATGCTGCTTTTCCTTTTAATGAAAAAATTAACAGAAGTCTTCTGTTTTTTTCCTTAAACAGATATTTGTAATTTTCTTTGGTTAAAAAAAAAAATCAGTGAAATTTATAGTAATTCCAAAACTGCAGAACCAGAGAGCTCCAGCTTCCATGTCCTTTGAAGTTTAGCAATTAGACACAGTAATTTATTTTGTATAAAGTGATGTGGATCCATTAGTGTCTGGCATGGCAGTGAACACCTGTATCTGTATGTAATTCAAAGCAAGACAGAAAGCTACTGCTCAGGACACACTTACAGATCTTGAGGCATTGGCTGCACAGTGTTGCCTCATCTGCCAGAGGTCACCAGCCCCAGAAGCCACTCGTCCACAAGAGCTCCATAGTGAAACCCTCCATAAAGGAGAATTAATATCCAAAAGAATCTTCTTTCGGGTCAATGCTGTGCAGGGCAGATTAGAGCCAATTCTGCCAAGTCATGAATTCAGTGAACTTTCTTTTTCCTAAAGAGGATACAACAGGATACATATCCTCTGTGAAAGTATCAGTAATTATTTAGGTACATCTGGGTGAATTGGGGGCATTGACATGGAAGGAAGTCTCTTTCCCTTCCTCAGAACTGTGTTTTGCTCCAGATAAAATAAATAAACAGTTGTGCAATATGTAAAGACAACATGGCAGACTGGAATGACCTGATGCTTGCTAATGCAAACCAGACACTACAAGCTGCTGAACTGCTCCTCGCAACTGCTTCTTTTTAGCTCTCTGCTACAGAAGTGGCAAATATTTAACATTCAGGTTTGTTTTCTGGCTTGTTTTTCTCCTGGCTCTTGACCATGACACTCATGTTATTACTCTTATATTTGCAGAAAACCATCTCTTCCCCCACATCTAAGTTTTTCCAAAAGAAACATTTTTAAGTTCATATTTTCCACGTTCTCAGAAATCAATGGCTTGGATTGCAGTGATTTTATTCTCTTTTTTATTATTAAGCTAAAGAGAAGAAAGAAGCAAAAGGGATAGGGAGTTTGGAGTCTCCAGAATATCTTTCTCTTGCATACAGAGCGTAAACAAGGCCAGGTTCTCAGAAGGGCTAGGAAGGCTCTCTAGGGTAGATGACATTGTCATTGTTTCCAAGAAGAAGGTAGTTTCGAAGTTCAAATTCACTTTCAGCTCTTACAACTGATCACAGACTACTATTGTCATCATTGTAACAAACCAAGCTGTCAATAAACTACTTTGGCATGAATTTATAGGCATGAAGGCCACATCCTGTGACTTTGAGGCCACAGTTTCAAGACCCCAAAATGCAGACAAGTAGATCCAGCAGGTTTACTTCGCCTTTCATCCCCAAGATGAGTTGTGTCCGCTGTGACACCCCAGAGTCTGCGCACTTTTGAACCCATGGGAACATCAATCCTGATGATGCCCTGAGTGCATCTCAGTCCTTTTTTTCTCTGAGGAACCGCAACGAAACCTACGATGACAACAGCTCTCTCTAGTTATCATGAGTGAAAAGCAGGACATCGTGTTACCTCATTCCTGCATGTAGTCTCAGTTCCTACTGACAGCTTTGCTTTGAAACCAAAAACTTAAAATTTTGTTGACAATATTTTAAAGGGTGCCAGAAGTACAAGACACAGAGTGCCAGAAGGCCCCCCGTGTTTCAAATGGCTACTACGGGGCCCATGTAACTCCAAGGATATCCTCACCAACCCTGACGATCCATGGAAATATTGTGCATGCCTGGAAGGGGTTCAAGCAGCAAGTTGAGCATTATATGAAAGCCAGACAGACAAATAAACCACAGATCCAAGCAGCTCTTTCACCCACACTCGGCAGTGTCAGGCAGAGAAACTCACACAGAGCACAGTTCAAACCATGAGAATACAGGTCCAGAAACAGAGAGAAGCTGAGAAACTGATGGAAAAATTAAAAGATCTTAATTTCTAGACAGTTTATTATTATTTCTTTTTATTGAATAGCTGCTTGGGATAAAAATAAAGAAGAAGGGATAAATAAGGTAGGGGTTTTTCAGAGGCTCACATCTAAAAAGCCATTTCTGTGAATATGGAATATGAAAAGACTCTTTAGATGACAGATTATCCTGGCTCTTAACAAAAATGTTCCTGTAAGATTACCAAGGAAGGGTACTCAATAATAAAAATGGCCATTACGTGAACATGTAATGAAAAAAGCAGTCAGAATAAAACATATAGCCCATCGAATTTGTTTGAAGGTGTGCAAATAGTGAAAAATTTGTTCAGAACAGTGTGTTAAGAGAACTATAAATGGTCAATTGCAGACTAGTCATAAGACCATTTGGTGAATTCCTCTTTAACAGTTGCACAAACTCTTGATTACAAGAAACAGAACCCACAATAAAGGATGTCTTTAAAAGGTGTTATTGCAAGAAAAATATTAGAAAGCCAACTTTATCAGGAAAGAAATAAGGTGGCTGCCATTACTGCATCACAAGAATCATGGAATGGTTTGGGTTGGAAGGGACCTTAAAGATCGTCAAGTTCCAACCTCCCTGCTATAGGCAGGGACACATCCCACTTGATGTGGGACCAGGTTGCTCAAAGTCCCATGCAACCTGGTCTTGAGCACTACCAGGAATGCGGCATCCACAACTTCCCTGGGCAACCTGTTCCAGAGTTTCATCACCCTCATAGTGCAAAATTTCTTCCGGATATCTATCCAATCTAAATCTCCCCTCTTTCAGTTTAAAACCATTACCTCTCATCCTATCACTATATTCCCTGATAAAGAGTGCCTCCCCATCTCTGCTGTAGGCCCACTTCAGGTACTGGAAGGCCTTTATAAGGCCTCCCCAGAGCCTCCTCTAGTCGAGGCTGAATAACTCCAGCTCTCTCAGCCTGTCTTCATAGGAGAGGTGCTCCAGCTCTCTGATCTTTTTTGGGCCCTCCTCTGGACCCACTTCAACAGGTCTATGTCTTTCTTAAGTTGCCAGCCCCAGAGCTAGGTACAGTACTCCAGGTGGGATCTCACCAGAGCGGAGTAGAGGGGCAGAATTACCCTCTTTTGACCTGCTGGCCACACTTCTTTTGATGCAGCCCAGGATATGGTTGGCTTTTTGGGCTGCAAGTGCACATTGCCTGCTCTTGTTGAGCCTTTCATCAACCAACCCCACCCCACAAGTTCTTCTCCTCAGGGCCACCCTCAATCCATTCTCCACCCATCTTGTACTTGTACTAGGGAATACCGAGGTGCAGGACACACACTTGGCCTTGTTGAACTTCATGAGGTTCACATGGGCCTACCTCTCAAGCTGTCAAGGGCCCTCTGGATGGCATCCCCTCCCTCCAATGTGTCAGCTGTATCACTCAGTTTGGTGTCATCAGCAAACTTGCTGAGGGTATATTCAGTCCCACCGAGAACTCACTGGGTATTTGGGAATTGGCACTGGTGAGTCAAAACTTACTTGACCTAAAAATAACCTAATTGTTTATGCTTGGGGACCCTAGAAGAAAGTGAAATGCTAGGAAGAAATATTGAACACCAGATCAGGACGCGTGGGATCTTGGGAGGCAGAAGCTGAAAATTATTCCTGCTCTCGTGAGTAAGACTAACGTTTGTGACCAGTAACAATTCTCCTAACGATGCTTTCTCACTCTAGGACAATAGCTAAAGCAACAAAAATATAGATGAAGACAGAGGTAGGCACACGCTGTGTTAGAGCAGTTTAGGGGGTTGCTCTATTACGATTGTTATAATTTCTGCATTTAATTTACAGAATCACAGAAATACAGAATGAGATGTGGGGTTGGAAGGGACCTCTGCAGATCATCTAGTCCAAAACCCCCCTGCCAAAGCAGGTCTACCTAGAGCATGTTGCATAGGAACTTGTCCAGGCAGGTTTTGAATGTCTCCAGAGAAGGAGACTCCACCACCT
>JAOXJM010000001.1:183578836-183593006 GCA_026413425.1 Tringa solitaria
TGTGCCCATTTCCTCTTGTCCTACCCCTGGGCACCACTGAAAAAAGACTGGCCCCTTACTCTTGACACCCACCCTTTAAGTATTTATAGGTGTTCACCAGATCCCCCCTCAGCCTTCTCTTCGCTAGACTAAAAAGACCCAAGTCCCTCAGCCTCTGCTCGTAAGAGACATGTTTTAGGCCCCTAATCATCTCTGTAGACCTTTACTGTACCCTCTCCAACAGTTCCCTGTCCTTCTTGAACTGGGGAGCCCAGAACTAGACACAGTACTCCAGATGGAGCCTCACCAGGGTGGACTAGAGGGGAAGGATAACCTCTCTTGACCTGCTGGCCACACTCTTCTTGATGCACCCCACACATGCGTCCATGGCCACGTTTTGGCAAAGAGAAGCATCTTATAAGGACTGGAGCCTTTTACAATCACATGCTTTTGCTTTGCAAAGCATTTTTCAGGGATTGTGTCTCATAAATATTCTTTTAACAACTTTATGTTTTCTATGCTTCAGCAAACTCAGCTTACTGCTGATGATAGAGTGGGGTCTGGATGCTTTTGATGTGGTGTCACTAATGGGTGTTTCCCCTTGGGAAGTTTCCAAGGGAACATTTTTTTAGTGGAGTTTGCTGATTTATCACGATCTGATGGAAACAGTCCCATTTCAACAAGACCTGTCAGGTATGTCTTGCTTGCTTTCCCTGGCAGATTGCTGCACTCCTGCATAGGCAGCGCACGGTCCCAGGGCAGGCAGCAGCCAGCTCTATCGTTGTACATCAATAATTCTCCCCAGGGGATTTTCAAAATAGGAAACCCCATTTTGGGATTTCTGGAATTCAAGTAAAAATGATTTCTGAAGTTTGAAAACCTCCAGAAAAAGAAGGTACACTTAACAGGCCCAAGGCAATTTTCAGATTGTCAATCAGAAAGTTAAAATGTAAGTTATAATTTTGGAAAGCAGATTCAAATGTAGCAGAAACATTTCTAAATCTGTTTGTTCATCTCTGCCAGCACTAAAGCAGTAAAGACAAATAGATATACCTGTAAAGATAGCCCAAATACCACACAGTCTTTTCAAAACTTTATTTCCCCAATTCTGCCTCTTGCTGTTTCCTCTCAGACACCCTTTCTCACCCACTAGTTACCTCATTTACTCTGAGGTCTGAACTTTTATTTCACTCCAGATTTTTATTCAGTATAAGTGGTTTTGAAGATGCAGTTTTCAAAGCCATTTAAAGGGAACCCATCATCATTACTGTGGTTCCCGATGGCCTCGCTATCTCTGCTGGTTCTTACTCGCATACCACCTGTGGGAATTAGAAACTGCTCAGATGTGGAAGCCAGCAGGAGGCAGCCAGATACCTGCACTGCTAAATGAGAAGAGTCTGGGGAGTCAGCTCAGCCACTTGACACCAGCTGTTCTCACTACTGTGAGCTTGCTCCCTGGCTCTGTCTTGGCATGCTCCAGCTAGCTCTTTCCCAGGCAAAGTCTGAGTATGGCTCTGAGGATAGTTCATTCCAGGGACCCTTCCAAAAGGCAATATGGACAATTTTATATCAGATTTTGTTCTTGTCCTTCAATGTCCTCAAATTTTGCAGTCTGAAACAGACCCCATACTCTCCCCAGCCCCCCCTTCCAAAGACTTTCAGCACATAATCTCCAATTCAGGTTATGAAAACACAATTTGGCTGCAACACAGACACTGTACTGTTTTAAATACCATGAACTGAAGTACAACAAACACTCATTAAAACTTAGGCTCACCATACAGGGCCTGGGGCAACCAGGACAAAGAATTACATATGTGATGTGGCTGCAATGAAATACCCAAGCTTACATAGAAAATCTATAGCAGACCAGAGAACCAAACCCAGGTCTCCCAAGGTACAGATTATAGAGTCTAAGCACCAAATCATCCTTCCTTACTGAGGTGTAGAACTCAGTCTTCCAACCTCCCTTTTGCTGGCCCCATAAATATCAGCTGACACTAACTCTTATGCTAACTTTCCTGGAGTATGGTCATGATGCAGTCAGAGACAAACTTCCTCCCATATCTTTTTTAATCTCTTTGTAATGTTCCTTTTCTTAGCGCCGGGACACTTGTCTACAGCCCATCCTACTGTTTTGCATGTGTCTGCAATCACCCTCACAAAGGAATCAAGCTATAGAACTGTTATGACTGCAGCTCCAGCAGCCTGGTCACCCCTCCTAATAGTTCATGTGCAAACCTCATCTCCAGCAGTGTTAGAGCATGCCAGACATGTGGTGTCTCATTATATCTCATTCCCAGCATCCAGCAGTAGTTGGCACACACTGCTGCAGTTTAAGCCTCAGATGTCATTGTGCTGTGGTTCCAGAAACATCTCTCTGGTCTCATCCAGTGGCTCTGCTCCTTGTCAGACCTTTCCTCACTGATTTCCATTCTTCACTTGGCAGACAACCTCCGGCATTGCTTCCATGTGATTTTCCAGTGAATTCTCTGTTCTGCTCTCTGCCTGGCTTCTTAAGTAGATGTTTCCAAAGTATTTTTAAAAATAAAGAAAAAAAAACCTCTGGATACTTCTCTGAGGTACCTCTTCTCAGCCTGATTGATGAAAGGGTTGTTCTTCCACCTCACCAGTCATTGCAGATGTGTATTCATTGATACATACTCCCACTGGGCTGTCTGCTTGCAGACTTTCTTCACCTTGAGCTTACTGAATTTTTCCATATGCAGCTAAGTTTCACCTGGAAGCCACGGTTTGTAAATCCGCCTTTCTTAATGAAGATGTTAAGCTTTTGCTGTCTTGATGAGTAAACATTTTACCTCTAGCAACAGTTGTTTGGCCAAATTTCTTTCTTATATCAATTGACTATGGCCCCCCCTATCGTATCTCAGCTGGTAGATAGGTATCAACATGTGTTGTATTACTCTTACCCATCAGAGGTAAAGTTTTAAATAATAACTCAGAGGGGACCTCATCAATGCTTAGAAATATCTAAAAGGCAGGTGTCAAAAGGATGGGGTCAGGCTCTTCTCTGTGGTGCCTGGTGACAGGACAAGGGGCAACAGACACAAGCTGGAACACAGGAAATTCCATCTGAATATTTGGAAAAACTTCTTTACTTTAAGGGTGACAGAGCACTGAACAGGCTGCCCAGAGAAGGTGTGGAGTCTCCTCCTCTGGAGATATTAAAAAAACATCTGGATGTGTTCCTCTCCAGCCTGCTCTGAGTGAACCTGCCTTGGCAGTGGGGTTGGACTAGATGATCTCCATCCCCTACAGTTCTGTGATTCTGTGACCTGGTGATCCAAAATATTAGCACCTGCTAATGTTTTAAAATAAAGGAATCAGATTTGTATCTTTATAACACATTATTTTTTTCAATATCATGAGAAAAAAAATTAAATGTGTGGTATCAGCATGCTTTGCAAGCTTCACACTCTTAAATGTATTTATTAGTCAATATTCATTGGTTACAAACTAACTTAATTTTTTAAACCATTGTTCCTTGTTCCTCATCCATTCTGGGCTGAAGTGCAGTAGCAGCTCCACCTGGTTTCAGAAAAATATGAAAAAGTAACATCATTCCTTTAAAGGCATGATGCTGGCAGGAACAATCCATAGCTCACACATGGAGATGGGGCAGAAAGAATTCAAACAGAGTCTGAGGTGCTAGGTATGTACATGTGCTGAGGTCCTGTGCTTCCAGCCAGGAGTTTGAACTGAGGACTCCCTTCACATCAGTTGTCTTAGCAGGAGTGTGCGTAGTGGTCAGTGCCATGATTTACTGCAGTTCTCAACTATATCCTATGTTTTGCATGTAAACTAAAAGCACTAGTCTTCCTATAGTAGGAAGGGGTTAATTTTTGGAAGAGTTGAAAGATGCCATGTCACTCTCTGCAGTGTGTCTCTTGAGGATCTTCTATCCAAGGCCTGAGCAGGTTCAGCCTTCTGGGAAGAGGACATCACAGGAGAAAACAGGGAGAACATTTCTCGTGTCGCTCCCTCTAACCCAAAACCCTTGGTACAAGAGTAATGCAGATGTTCTCATGATAGATGAAGCTACTTGAACAAAAGCGAAAGGTCTGAGAGTTCTTTGGGGTACACAAAACTTGTTTGGTTTTTTTTAAGAAGGTGCCATTAGTGGAGTTACATGGATCACTGAAATGCATCCAAAACCAAAGCAAGACTTAACAGTTTCCCAGTAAGTTATTAAACATCTAACATATATGGGACGTATTTTGCATAGAAAAATAAGGAAGAAGAAAATGCTGGTATGCTGCCTCTTTGAGGCAGGGGAGAAGTTGTTTTGGTCTATTTGTCCTCTCCACTTGAAGCTGGACAGAAACCAGAAACCCTTGAAAAGGGGCTAATAACTACTTGAGGTCTATTTAAATAATCAGTTGGGACCAAGTTTTAGGGAACCAGGATTAACCAATCTAAAGCATTTTAAAATTATTTCTCCATTCTGAACTTTGGTTTTCCTTTTAATTCCCTGATCCTCATTAGTTAGCTTGGCTTCTATGCACCACTACTCACTGTGAAACAAATTAATGTGGTGATGATGAGATGGAAACATGAGTCCCTGCAACCAAATGTGCCAACTGAACCCCTGACTTCAGCAGGATGTAGCTGCAGAGCAGAGCGCTGCCGGACTGCTCAGAAACACTCCAATTTTTTTCTTATTCATGCAAGCCAATTATCAGTGAATTTACTCCAGCCATAATGAGTATGGCCCTAGAGAACAATTTAACATTGTGTATAAATGTCACAAAAATGCAACTTTCACATGCAGTTGTTAAAAACAAATTGATGGGTTTGTACTGTATCTGAAAAACAACTGTGTTTTTCATAAAAGCAAGAGTATTTGCCTTGTATTGAGCTGCTTCTCCCTTTGCTCCTGAACAGACCATTTTCCAAAAAACTTTCACTTCCTTCATCAGATTTTTTTTTAGCTGAGAGGATTCCTAAGATGTTTGTTCCAAAACAATAGGATTTAAAGAAATAAGTGATACAAGCCTGGAAGTCACTGTTGCAGTAAAGCAGAGGAAAACCCAATAAGCACATACCTCTTCATGAAGTCGACTAGTTGATACCCACTTAAACAGCAGTTGAATATCAAATGTATTGCAAAATTTTCAGGAAGGTAGCAAGTACCTTTCCAGTGTTACTCACAATTTCTTTGGTGTCCCACAGAAACTGCTGCTGAATGCATCACTGTCAAATCTATCTTAATATTCATAGAATCATGGAAATGTTGGAAGGGACCTTTAAGATCTAGTCCAACCATCAACCTAACTCTGATACAAACCATCACTAAACCTTGTCACTAAGCACTATGTCTACCAGTCTTTCAAATACCTCCAGGGATGGTGCCTCAACCACTTCCCTGGGCAGCCCGTTCCAATGCTTAATAACCCTTTCAGTGTAAAAAATTTTCCTACTAATGAGCCATTCAAAGCTATACCAAAGGAATAAATACCATCCTGGAAAAAAAAAATTAAAATCTGATTTCTAACCACTATAGCCCAATGAAAATTGACTAAATAAAACAGATTTTTATATCAAAGAGAACAAGAGCCATTAGTGAAATTGGTAAGTTCATAAGGAATATGATTAACCACATTATTTAAAATATCTGTGTTGATAAATGTTACAAAACTAAAATGATTTGAGCAAGAAGGTCATTAGAGATTTCAGTAGTTAGTGATATCTGGGATTGTTCTTCAGATATGAGGGAGGGGGTGGGGGAGCAAGAGCATCAAAGTTACATTTGCAAATATTTAAGCATTTGTATTATGAATGGCGAGAATGTTAATAACTAGGATGCTGGAAGAAGATTAAGAATAATGATCAGTGACTACTAGGCTATCCCTCCCTACCAGTATGAAAAAGGAACATGCACATAAAGTAACAAAGTGCTGGATGAAAGAAGTTAAATGAGCACAGGTGTTGCCACATTTCGAAATAAAAGTGGAAAGAAATAAATAAAGAAATCACTTGAAAAACAGTGATTCTCTGGACATGCATACAGAGTGACATGACATGGAGCAGGCAGCTCTTCCATCCTCATGAGAAATGCCACATGCAGCAGGAGCAACCATGTTGCAGCCCAGCTCTACTCAAAGGAGTTTCTGCATCCAGCCTTGGTAACAAGTTTTCTTATCACGATTTAAAAGTTCCCCTAAGAGCAGCTTTATAGAAAGGGTTTCAGGTGAAGTTCAAGAAATATCAGAGGTCCAAATCATTACTCCTGTTTTTTTCTATCTACAAGCACTCACCCAAAAGGAGAAAGGGAGTTTGAGCAGCTGCTCCTGGAGGGATTTTTCACAACATCATGGCTCATTCTGAGCCAGCTGTGGTGGTCTACGCTCTGCCACATGTTATCTGCCAAACCCAGGATGCTGGGTAAACCTCTGATGCTCCTCACTTAGAGCTGCAAAGCACCCCTTTCAAACATGCTGACTCACTGAAGGCATTGTGCATTTTGTTCAAAGATACTGCTGCCTTCAGCAGCTTTCACCTCTTATGCACGCCCTTCCATCACAGTCCACTGTCTGCCAATAAAGTTGCTTTTGCACCCATTTTACAGTTTTACAGTCCCTGAGCACTTCCACACTGCCACAGCTGAATCAGAGAACTGTAGAGTGGAGGCAGCAATGACCAGCCCGGGAAAGACTCAGTAAAGCACTTTCTAATGCTCCTCAGAACTAGAGAAAGCATTCCATCAAGTGAGTCTTCCACCTTATAGATACAACAGGTGGAGTTTGATCTCATGAGTTTAATATGAGCCAACTCCATTAAGTTAACCAGAGTGAGTTCTGATATGTCCAGAGTGAGCCGCCAAAATAAAGGCTCCAGGATTGCCACAGACTTTCTGTGTGCCTCAATGGAGCGGTGGTTCCGGAGTCCAATGAAAACTGGTGAATGGTCCAAATGGTTAATGACTTCATTGCTAATGATTTTAGGATAAACATTCATCTGCTCAGACTGAGGATGCCATTTCTCTTACTGACCTTTGCTTCTTAAATGTACAGCAAGGTCCTTAATAATACAGAGGCAGAATTTGCAAATGTTTTGAAAGCAGTGATGAAAAATATCTCAAAAATAGAATAATGCAAGGTGGGTTTCACTTTTACTAGTCAGCCGTTCCCAGAATTTGTTCTTTTCTGTTAATCCTATTGCACATCCTTTGGCAGCAGGTGGTAAGTGGTGCAAATGAATCACTCCTTCATGGCCATCATTAGCCAGGAAACATTTCCTTTACACATCAAAATGGTGGGGATTCCTTGATGGATAATAGGTGTCCTGGTTTAGACTGGAATATGGTTAACTTTCTTACTAGCAGCTGGTATGGTGTTATGTTTTGGATTTGGGGTGAGAATAATGTTGGTAAAACACTGATGTTTTCTGTTGTTGCTAAGCAGTCGAGGCCTTTTCTGCTCCTCACACCACCACACCAGCAAGGAGGCTGGGGCTGCACAAAAATTTGGCAGGAGACTTAGCCAGGACAGCTGACCAAAGGGATATTACATACGATGTGACATCATGCTTAGCATGTAAAGCTGGGGGAAGAAGAAGAAGGGTGGGGGGATATGGAGTTATGGTATTTGAGTTATGGTGTTTGTCTGTCTTCCCAAGTAACTCTTAGGCAGGAGAGAGCCCTGCTGTCCTGAAGATGGCTGAATACCTGCCTGCTGATGAGAAGCAGTGAATTAATTCCTTGTTTTGCTTCACTTCATGTGAGGTTTTTGCTTTTCTTATTAAACTGTCCTTATCTCAGACCCATAAATTTTCTCACTTTTATACTTCTGATTCTCTCCCCCCCATCCAACTGGGGACAGGGAGTGAGTGAGAGGCTGCATGGTCCTCGTTGTTGGCTGGGGTTAAACCACAACAGCTGAACTACTTGTACCTGTTGATCTTAGCAACTGCAGGAAGCATCAAGTTACTATTTGAAAAATCAAGCTTAAGTTGGCTTTCCTAAACTCAAACAGAGCCAGAAGAAAGCCTTCTAAATGCAAGTCTCTGTTTTCTTGGGTAACATATCTTACAGATAGAGAAGTATGTATAGTGATGTACAGTGTATTCAGGTTTGTATCATCTGTAAAGGCAACAGCAGTACTTTCAGCAATGTGAAGTACAGTGTTGGGGTTTTTTTCTTGATATACAATGATCTACACTGGAAAACCACTGCTTGTTCATAAAAAAAGGAAAAGTTGCCAGGGGAAAAAAACACAATCCCACACCCTCTTTCATTTCAGTCTGGGACAGCAGCACAATGCCTGTAGTCCAGGGATATCTGAGGTTGTTCAAAGTACTACAGATCTCAAAAAAGGTTCCTTTCCTGGTTTCTCAGGTGGATCTGGCAACCCATGAGGAGCTCCATGCTTCCTTAGTTACTCAGCCAGCCACACTTCAGGCAGTGAATTAAAAGCTGCTCGGTGGTTGTAACCAAAACAGAGATCTACTCCAGAGCTGCAATCTTCAAAGCAAAGAATAATAAAACCAAACATACCATTTCATTTTTTCTGACACACTACTGTAAAAACAGTATAGTTTCAGTCAAGTCATAATTTGATATGGTGATCCCTTGGTACAGTGTGGACTCCATAGCTCCTCATGTCCAAGGAAGGCACACCCATTTGTCTCAGCCAGAAATCCAGCCCAAGAAGCTTTCTGTCACTGAAAGTGCAAACCTGGATCAATCACTGAAACCCAGGGAGTTTTTCCAAGTTCACATCAGCACAACAGAGATCAGAATCTGACCCAAATATTAATTGATTTTTGGAGTCTCTGTGTCTGGCCATCAAGAAATGCCTGCTGGATGCTAACTCTGCAGTCTGCAGGCACAACACAAGAGGACTAGTGAGAAAACAGCCGTGGATGGTATTTTCTAACATGGAGCTGTTAAGCAACAAGTGCCAAGTGTCGTGCGTGTTAGACACAGAGAAATGGAATGTTGCAAAATTAAATCACTTGTACCAGAGGCTACATCCCAAAATAGGAATGGTTTGTAAGAATTTCTTTGCTGTTATATCTTAATGGAGATGTCCTTTTCCCTTTAACAGATCAGCCTATGATACTGCCCAGGTGGGTGGCAGTGGAGAGTCACCTCTGTTCCCCTGCTGCTCAGCTACTCCACTGGACAGACCTGTGGTGTCTGTACTCTCTTTGGAGTGTCTCTCATCTCTGTAGGCATCTTCACATTGCAAAAGAGAGCATGGTGATGTTGAAACTAGCACTGAAAGAGTAGCAATGTCCATGCAATACTATTAGGACATAATGAAGATAATATCCCAGACCCCAGAGCAGTACAGCAACACTGACACAATTTTGTACGTGAGCTATTGAGGGCTTTCACCAACACTTGTCATCTTAGCTGCAACACTGGGCTGATTCAGTTGATCTAGATGAGGAATGAACCCCAGCATTGTGAGCTTCCAGATCTCTGCACCAGCTTCTACTGTATGGTATAGAGTATTGAAATCAAGTCTGTAACATAAGGACTGTGTTTATGTATCACCATGAAGAACCCCATTAGAGATGAATGTTGGCAAGTGAAATATTGTTGGTAAATCCAGGAAAAGTTAATAATTCCCATAAGAAGTCCGCAGAGCAACCCAGCCCAAATATTTAGGCTATTCCCTCTGACATACAGTGGCTAAGAACTAAATTCATCTGCAATGCAGTTTTGTCTAGTTATCCATAAGGTTCACTTTTGCCAAGCCCTTCCAAAGTAGTTGATTGTTTTTATGCAGAAACTGGGTAAACAACTCTAGAAATACAATACGCAACATCCTTCTGAAACTCATTTGGAGTTACACTGAGAGCTGAGCTGGGAAACATTGTAGAGAAAATATTTTTACTGTTCCTTCCTTGTAAAATAAGAGAAATTAAAACTTGGGCTTGGACCTCAGCTGAGAAAAGCCTGAGGCAGGGCTGGGCTCAGGGTAGAAGCCAAGCTGCAGAACAGCCAGGCATGGACTCGGATCCCAAAGTCACAGGGACCTGATGAACAGCCATCTGATGAACAGCAATGTGATAAGGAAGTTTAGACATTTCCAAGGTACTATGCAGTAGAATGGTACGTACATTATTTTGCCTAAGCTTTCTGTAAGTCCTTACATCCACACTGCAGACTCAGAAGAAGACCCTTCTGCTTATTCTCTGACAGTATTCACTCTTAGTCCAATGAAGAACAAAACAAAAGAACCAGAGCCTTGGACGATATTGAAAAAGACCAAAATGATGTTTAACTTTCAGGCTCCATCTTTGCTCACAGTGACAATTTGCACAGCTCTAGCCCAATTACCTCTGTGTTGTTACATCTGCAAACACAGCTGGCAACAGCTCTTGCCAGCCACATACACAGATACGGCATCTCCCCAACCCTGCACTTCAGAGGACTCCTATGTACTTTCTTTCTGAAACTGTGCTATCAGCATCACTGCAGTACCGTGAGAGGGACCCAGAGGTATCTGGGATGCAAACTGAGGAAAAGGCCAGCAGGGACAACGGAAGGAAATCACCCACACAGACAAGACACTCACACAACCTGCCCAGCTTGAGCAACACAAAGAACTAATACCTGTGGGAACAGAAAACTCTCACATAAACAGGGATAATCACATCATCAGGACAAGGAATTAGTGCTTCTTATTCACTTTATTATGGAGGCTATACATCCCAAATTTTAAGACATTACTCCCACAAGAAGAAAGTTTTAAAGGACGCTGATACTTGTTACGTGCTGGTCTTTAGACAGATACGGCACAAGGCCACATTTAAGATATCCAAGATTTTTTTAAAAATGTAGTCTTTCCAGTAATGGGCAGTTTATGCTTTGTTGGGAAAGACCTGACCTACTCCATATCACAATCGTGAATCCACCTTTCTTCAGGCATCGGTCTGTGAGCCAACAGATACTACTTGTACTTTCTTATGATTTATGGCCAGGCCCTTCTGCAGGCACAAAAAAAAAATTAAATGCAGTTCAAGATAACAGGATGAGAAAAACCATGAAAAAGAACCAATACCGAGCAACAATACTCAAGAGGGTTTTTTTTCCATTTTTTCTTATTTTCTTTCTTGAGAAAGATGTGGGGGATATTAAGGGAGGAGTTTACATTCCACTCACAACTTCCACCATATAGAAATTAGGATGTGGATTAATACTAACCCTGTCAAGGAATAGTACTCTTTCCCAAAGGAGAAAGTGGCTTGTTAGTCTTGCACTGGTCCTGACCACCACTTGACAACAGAGAGCTATCAAAACCCTGAATAAGCAAGAACCCATGTCATCCTCAGAAATATTGCCAGGAGAGAACTCCTGCCTATTAAATAATTTCAAATCAGCAAAGGTCATATAAAATTCCCTCCCTCAATGAAGCCTTATTTTTATATGTCAAATGCAGATATCAAAGATAATTAACTGACAAAGGAGCCCTGGCCTTGTGCAAATAAATAACAACACTGTCCCCAGACTGAAACTTCTGAAGACAGTTAACAAAAAGAGCTACCAAAGAGTATTTGTTGTCCTCATAACTGAGGACAACAGGATATCAAGACAAAATTCTCTCCAAAAGCTCAGCCCAGCATTCCTGGTTATCAGATACCATCTCTGACGGTGTGAACCCAAATGAGCTTGGCAGCCCTCTGACAAGGACAACAGGCGGGAGAGAGAGAGCGAGCAAAATATTACCATTGGGTTGACATCTGGGGTATCATCACAGGAGCTAGAAATGTGTCTCCAAAAAATGGTGAAATATGAAGAGTTCAATACGTAGGTTCTACTAACCTCCCAAACAGACATTTTTTCTCTGTGGAAAAAAGCTGAAAGTCTTTCCAAAGTGTTTTCGATTGTTCAATGCTTTTCTTGTATTTGACAGCCTTTAATACTCCTATTAAGGATAAGAAATTTAAGAATGATAAAGCAGTTTTTAGTTCTTAAGACCTTTGCCAAAATCAGGCCTATGTCTTACAGCCCTGGATTATACACCAAGCAGTGCTCAGCCTGCTGAGAGAATAAGCTGTGAGACACACCAATTGCTTTTGTAATGGCATCCATCCATTGCTGCTTCCCAAAATCTTCTGGTCCCTTGGAAATGGTAGAGCCCATGGGATGCTGTACGGGTGCAGAAAGCCTCAGGCAGTAATAGTGAGCAATGTGCAAGTGGTGGGAACATTCACCCACCCCACAGCCTACTTCCCACACAGGTTTGGGGAAGCCCCAGACTCCAGGTCACCTCTCTCTGGTGATCCTCACACCAGGCAGGGGCAGGGGGATGCCAGGAGCCTGGCCATACCATGCACATACTGTGTCTCCAGGGCATCTGGCAGCAGTTGACTTCCAAGGAAAGTACATTAAACCTCAGACATGCAGGTGAGCTGAAATACTCACACAGTGTAGGTGCAGAATTATGCAAGGGCTGTTTGGCATCGTCTTGCCTGCTACAGGAGGCAGCTCTGCAGCCTGAAAAGTTGGACACATTCTTAAAGGGTGGAAACTGCAGTCAGGTTATCCTCTATTTCCTCCGTGCACAGAACCTCAACAAATCTCTGGATGGATTTATGCTAATAGGTGTTCTTCAAAGCATCAAACTAGCACACAGGAGCTTTACTCAGACATTTGATTTAGCTAACACATTCTTCTTACCACCTCTGGGTTCACAGTTTCAAAACTAGGGTTGTGACATAATCTGTCGCTCTTCTCTAGGAAAAATTACCCACAAAGCATTTCCTACAGAAATCCATTTGCTGAAATCCGTCCCTTGATCCTGACCAGCTTTGAAACTGAATTCAATACCTGATCACTGTGACAGCTCACCTGCTCCTGCAAGGACTCTCTCTTGGCAATTTCCAGGGAGGCATTGAATCACCAAAGGGAGGTAGGGTGTTTACATGTAAGCAAGGCATTTACACTTTCTTGTCAGAGCACAGCTGAGGCTCTGCCCACACCTGGGTGTCTAAGGCCACTTGACAAGACTCAAAGTATCCCTCTGGTTTCCATCTACAGAAGGACACAGGTTGCATCTGTCAGTCCTTTGCAGATATTCTCCATACCTTGGAGCATCCTAAAAAGCACATGAGTGGGACACTGAATTGAATCTCTAGTCAATGAAGTACACAGCAATTCACATCACCTAGCACAGGACATCTTAAGCAAAATACTCATGTATTTTTGGGACTGCACATAGATTATTTCTGTACCAAGTTCAGTAAAAAGCTTCACTGTAATTCTCATTTTTCTCTAAAAATATTGACCTATAAATGCAGCTTTCCTTGCTGAATCATCTGTTTTCCCATTCTTTGTAGCATTTCTCCTAATGACTATCTAGACACTATTTACTCTTGAAGGCTGCAACTTCTTCCAAAGAGTTTTTTTCCTTCTTGCTTGAGGTAGCAATTTATGCTGTTTTCAGCACAAATAAAATAATATGAGGACTTCTTCAGATGCAAATTCCTGACATCTTGATCTAGTTGACCCCACTAAGTGGCTCCTCTTTCAAAGTGGCTTTGCTCTTTCAAAATCAGGTACTTTATTTACAGACCTGCCTTTGCTTATCCATCCATTTCATATAGACCAAACTCACTATTGATTAACCATATCAATATTGTTTTCTTCAGCCAGCTCATCTGTAGCATTAAAAAACAAGTAAGAATTGCAACAGCTCATTTTGATTAACCTGTCCATTGTGTTCCCATTCACACCCTGGGAGAGAAAGTCTTGCACAGGGATCCAGTTCTAGGTAGTTGTTACTCTCTAAAATATGACAGTTATCTCGATCAATAGAAACTCAAAATGTCTCCCCACAGTCCAGAGGGGAAAATCAAAATCTCTTTAATTAGCATTTTTCAAAGTGTTTTCTCCACAAATGAATATGGTGAAGGCACAGTGACACTTTGCATTTCTGTTCCCTAACAATGCTAAATCCTTTCCTCAAATACAGGAAGTTGTGCTTCTCTTCTGGCACTGACATTACAACAAAGAAATATCTCCTGTGGTTTGTTATATCAAGCCCCAATGTAGTGTTTCCTGTGTCCTCTGAAGTATCTGTTCCAAGTATGGCTCAAAGAATACGTGGCATTACTAAACAGAAGAATGGGGCGGGGGAAAACAAACCCACAATGTCATGGTTTCCTCCAAATTTGCCAAAACCAGACTGACAGATGGTCCTCCCCCTCCTGCCCC
>JAOXJM010000001.1:183632331-183652065 GCA_026413425.1 Tringa solitaria
ATTTTTCATATAACATATTCATAACATATTAATATGTTATTCATATGAGAAATGCTGCATTTGTAAGAGGTAGTTGTCTGAAATGATCTAAACTTAGTTACTGTAGAAGACATTAGTTTCAGACAGAAATAGCAAAAGGCAATGCCAGAGACTTCTCCAGGTTACACCTGGACCGACTTCAAAAACTGATTTTTTGTCTAGCAATTCAGAATATTCTTTGCTGAGGAGAAGAGTGAGGTTTAATAATTTAGCCAGTTCATAGCATCTGCAGAACTGTATAGTTGACGTCTACATCAGAATAATGCTGGAGTTGCTTAAAAGATGAGGTTATGGAGTCAAGAGAAAGGACATCCAGTATTTATAACCCACACTATTAGATAAATTGCACTGGTGGTAAAATCCTTATTTAAAGCAAATAACAACGACACCAGAGACACTAAGTCAGAAGGATCCTAAAATTGTAATTAAGAACCACTTCACAAATAACTGAAATACAGCTCAGAGTTACACTTGAAAAATTATGTTCATAAGGCATTTTGTAAGGAAGATTATACAGTTATATAATCTCTGACTTAAATTTCTGATTAAAAACTTATCAGTAGGTTTAACTGTCTTAGTAGTATAATGAACTTAAAAAAGGATTACTGACATGACATAAAGTGTAAAATATTAGTGCACAACCCGTTCCCAGAACTTTGGGCTTGTCACAAAAAATCTGAAGTAGATTAACAGAAAGGTGATTAGCAGGACAGCAAAGGGCAAAGGCTGGAATCAGTTTCAGATTTTGATGATGACATTTTTCATGTTCCCTTACCAGGTCTAGGGTGGGATTCAGTGGCCTTAAGAGATATTTCCAGTGTCATGGACAATCCAAAACTTCTGCAGAGAGATAGCAGCTAGGTCACAGGACTCACAGGAAAAATGTGGAGCAGCAGCTGAAGTCCAGCAATGTACCCCTACCATGAAAAAGGACACTAAACTCATATACTCAGGAAACTAAATTTTCCTCCAGCCTATAGAAACAATGAAGCTTATAGAGTGTTTATTTTAAAATAGACACCTACATGTGATCCGTTGAATAACCTTCTAAGATTTTTGAGCTGAATTCAGGCAACTAAATCCCACGTTGCTCCCTGTATTGATCTCTCTTGTGTCTGGACATTATTCTTATCTTGGCTTCTTGATACAAATATTTGAAAGATACAAGCAAGTATGCATAAGAATTTAAAACAGAAATAACGTATCCTGTCTGGAGATCCACAGAGATTACAAATGTACAGAAACATAGGAATGGATGGGATGTTTTCAGGTGTAAAGTCCACTTTTCCACAGCTGTAGAACAAGTCTTCAGTAAGACATGTCCATTCCTTGCCCTTACACACACCAGCAGCCATGACACACTCCCCATTTCCCTAACCAAATGTGATACTATTCATACAAAAGACCAGAAGCACCAAAATATAGCCCTTGACATATCAAGAGTTTAGACAATAATTAAAACCACCGTCTAGTTGAGAATATACAAACATGTATGATCTGCAAAGTCAAAAAGTATGTTATTACCCAGGCAGCATTTTGTCCTGGACATAGTAATTAACATTTCTAGCAAAACAAAACAAAGACAAAACAAAAGAGACCTCAGATTGTGGAGGGACCCAAGCTAGTGAAAGGTGCACTATGCTTCTTTTTAGGCCACATGCCAGCCTCTTCGCTTAGCCTACCTGGCTACACATGCTTCCAGGATTGAAATGGACATCATAGGAAAAAGTCCTTAGAATCACGCATAGTACGTGTTAGTATTGATAAGACACTTATTTTAACACATAAACAGAAATTACAAACCAACTTTTCACTGCCATATGGAACAAATTGGCTCTGTTCATGTAAGAAAAGGCCAAATACTCTTGATTTCAGTATCAGTTCAAAGTTTTGGATTTATTTATCATTTACAGCATACTGTATAACAATAATAATACATGAAAGAAATAAAATAAAAAGCCAAAATGAAAAGGAAGTAAATTCCTATAGGAAAGCTTTCTGGATTCTCTACACAAAAAGAAGATGCAGTGACTCTACTCTACCTGGAAAGCAACAAAAAGAAAATGGCTTTAAGTCAATGTTCTTCTTAACAGACACACTTGAGGCCCATAAAGCTGAAAAGCAGAAGCTGCCAATGGCTGGAAAGAGACATATATTCTCAAACAAAATTATGACCTGATATATAAGACAAAGTTACATCATAAGGATACTTGGCCTTCTTACCAGGTGATTGTTTCCATGCTATGTCAGTTTAGCAATATTTGATCTGACTTCTTTTCAGAACTACTTCTTCATAAAAGTTATTTATACTAAACAGCACATTGAATTGATTTAAACCTGAGGCATATTGAAAATTTTATAATTTTGAGGCATGCAAAGAGACCCATCATGGAACGGCATTCTTTCTGGGCTTGAGAAAAAAAAAAAGGGCCTTGCTTTGGCTATTTCATTGATCAGTTATTAATTTTACTACAGTTAAAATTAGTATTAAATAACTTAATCCAGATTTCCCTTAAGTGCTTGAGTCTCACTGTAGATGAGTCCCAGCTGCCATGTTAGGTGAGTTAACTGAAAGTGTAGACCAGCAACATCACCATTTGGTATGTGTTCAATCTGGAGGGACATAAACTGTACAACTGACCAAGTTTCTGATACCAGAGTCCACCTCATGCCTAGAATGTTGCACCTGGAAATTCTCAGAAGAAATATACTCCTGACAGCTATGACAAACTCAGCACCTATTTCACACATAAACCAGATTAGGTGTTCCTAGGCCTGTTACCTTAAGAGTTCAATTCCCAAGACATGTTCAGAGCATACGCAGTGGATCAATCTTTGTAAAGGAGAACGAAGTGTCCCTCTTTCCCTCGTTAGTCGTTGCACAATGGTTACTGAGATTACCAAATTTGGGAATGGATGATGGGCATTTAAGTTCACTCTTTGCTTGAGTGATTAAAGATACCGTTCCTGCTTTCTCAGGGAATCCCTCCCTGCAGCTTTAGGATGTTCAGAAAAACATGTGTTTGTAGCATAAGTCAGTGTGAGGGAAGAGTGAAGGAAATTGGAACTATTTTTGATAGTTCCATTTAATTGGGTCATCCTTCATGGATAAGAAAACATTCTTCAAACCAGTTAGGAGAAAAGAACATGGAAGAAAGTGAGGAAAAACTCCAGAGAAAAAATGTCTCTGTCTGTCCACAGATAAAATGTCTTTTCACAGATTGTCTTTTGAGAGAAAGGACTGGTGTCCCTCAGTTTTGTTACAAGGGCTCTGCCTTCAAAGGAATTTCTGGGCAGTAATTCTGCTGTGGAGATGGGTGGGAAAAGTTATGATTAACAACATTTTTGTTTTCAACAGTTTCAACAATGTAGCATGTATGATTTCCCAAACAGCATGTTGGCATTCGTGAAACATCCACAGGTACTTAGTTCTGCCTAATTTGGGCATTACAGTATGTTTCCACTAGTAAAATGAACATGCCAAAGCACTTGTTCTGGCCCTCTGGCAGGTTGGCATAGCATGGTGTGCATCCAGGCTAGTAAACTCACCACCTTCCAAAACACAGCAGCCTTGTGCCGGGTGCCAGTTAGATGGCAGAATTCCAGGCACAGAATTTACCTCTCAGAGCTTCGAAGTTACCTGCATACCTCTCTAGTATGTCATATAGGCCACACACACCCTCATCTGCCCCACACAGTGGATAACTTCAAACCCAGACATGATCTCTGAGTTATTATTGGGTAATTATTGGCCACAGTATGTCTTAACATGCTGCCTTTGGATGCTTATATTCCCAAAGCTCCTACTCCTTTGATGTTTTGTTACTTGTGTCCATATCAAACAGCCTTCCATGCTTTCTCACGCTTGTCTTCTTGGTTAGAGTCAACAAAACCATTAGTCAGCAAAGGCTCCACAACGCACGCATCCCATGTCTGATTCTGGGACTCAGCAATGCACAAAACTGCTATTGAGTCTGGTTTATTGACCAGACTTCCCTGCTGTCATAGTTTAACCCCAGCCATCAACTAAGCACCACGCAGCTGCTCACTCACTCCCACTATGCCCCAGCAAGATAGGAGGGAAGAGAATTGGAAGTGTAAAAGTGAGAAAACTCGTGGGTTGAAATAAAACAGTTTAATAAAAGTAATAATAACATTATAATAATAAAAAATAATAAAATTTAATTTAAAGGAAAATAGCAAAAAGAGAGAGAAATAAAACCCAAGAAAGAAAAGTGATGCAAATCAAAAACAATTGTTCATCACCAGAGAACCGATGCCCAGCCAGTCCCCAAGCAGCGGACCCCTGGCCAACTTTCCCCCTAGTTCATATGCTGAGCACGATGGCATATGGTATGGAATATCCCTTTGGTCAGTTGGGGTCAGCTGTCCTGGCTGTGTCACCTCCCTGCTTTTTGTGCAGTCCCAGCCTACTCGCTGCTGGGGCAGTATGAGGAGGAGAAAAAGCCTTGACTCTGTGTAAGCACTGCTCAGCAATAACTACAATACCCCTGAATTATCAACACTGTTCCCAGCACAAATCCAAAACATAGCCTCATACTAGCTACTATGAAGAAAATTAATTCTATTCCAGTCAAAACCAGCACACCTGCCAAGGCCAATAGCGACAAGGAGGGTCCAAGTCTGCTACCCACTACCTCTTAGGAGAAGGGAGGTCTAAGACCAGAAAGACCCATTGGCAAGACTACTTTGTGCTATCAGTGGATTGACAAGCAATCGATTAAGAACTTCCCCACACAGAGGGTCACCTTTGAAACCATCCATTGAGAACTGACTGTGGATATCCAGCCTGAAACCATCACAATCCAGCAGCCCATCCCAATGGAGAAAAAGATTGTCATTCTTCCCTCCATAGAGCCTCACTACCCCAACTCTTGCCAAGTACTGGGTAACCAGTTTCAGAAAGCTTCCAACATGAAAGAAGGTGTATGAGATTGCTAAGGCTATCAGCTGCATCATCTACACATGACTACTGTGCAACACTTGATATTTACTTTGGCAATTATTTTGGCATAAGTATTAGGACAAAGATGCACTGAACAAGTAACTCTTAAATTGGGTGCCCTGAAAGACAGTATCATGAGAAAAGTAGAATGTGTGAGTCAAAAGGCTTAAAGCAACTGAGGCTTCAGAACAGCAATTTGATCATACTGAGACACTGGGCCAGCCAGACCGGCCTGGCAAACACCAAAAGAAATTATCCTGGACTGCCAGTGTGCCATAGCAAAAATTGAATAGTCTATGATAACAAAAATCAATTGGCCACTGACTCTTATAAACCACGTTACTGATTTATTCATCTTCCTTGTCTACTGGAAGGTCAAACTATTCCAGAGACAATGCTGTATCATGCAGCTGGTCACTCCTTTGTGGGAACTTTTAGTGAACAAGCTCCACACACAGCATATCAAACTATATACTTAATCTGGTAGAATTCATTTTACCGTATTCCTCTCGAACACATTACAGAAAAGGGTCTCTGCCTTTTCTTGTTAAAATATATCACCCTTCGTGCTGACAAAGATAGATATGTTTGTTCTGCACCATTTTATAGTTCTGTGAAGAATTAGAAGTGTCCAACTTGCTTTTCCTGACTTCAGTTCTCTAACACAAGGTGAAAATGAAAGGCAGACAAATCCCAGCACATAGTCAAAAGGCTTTCCTTCACTGCATGGTATTGCCAAATATGCAAACCCATTCATTACATTATACTCTCCCACAAATATCATTATCAGAGCTGCTCAGAAACATAATGACAACTTCCAGTGCTCTAAATGTGAGATTTCTAAAAGAATTAAGCCAAATATCATGGAAATAATCTTATTTATTCTGAATAAATACACAATTGTGCACGTGAAATTCTAAATTATTGACTTTTTCAAAAATTTGGGGAAGGAGGGAGGTTTCACTCTATGAAAAATATTAAAAACAAATACTAGCTGACGTGTCAAACCTCTCACACTCAGTTTAACACTCAGTCTTCTGACTCTGCCATGATCCCTTCAGTGGTTTTTTTTGCAGTTTCACTACTCCAGAGCCCCACGTCAGATATCACATCTCCCTGATCTGGGATTTCCCGACTACTGGTTGGGCAAAATGGCTACTGGGCTGGTAGAACAGCAGCAAAGCTAGAAGCATGATCCCACTGCATGGCCCAGCAAATCCAGAAGCATGATCCCACTACACGGCCCCCTGCAGCAGCCCCTCTGCCCTATCAGTCTTTCCTTGTGGCACCCCCAGCACACATACCATAGAGTGCACCTACTCCAAATGCAGGTGTGCATCCCTCCTGTGATGCTGCACACACAGCAAGGAGCTGGTGCTGCTGTCACTCACCCCCACATGCAAGCACACATCCAACATACAGACAGACAGCAATCTGACAAATTAATCCTCTGCGTCTGAAGTCTGGTCACTTGAGAGGGATGTTTTAGATATTTTAGATGTCGATTTCATAGCAAGCAATGCCAAAGGAATGAGTGTCAATTCTAGTCTCAGGATGAATACTAATTTCTCATCTGTTCAGGTTCCCTTTTCTTGTCACAAGGTGAAGCTAGCTATTTTAGGCTTACAGTCAATAAAGCAGGAGAAAGAAAGACTCCTTTCTTACACCAGAAGCAGTACCAAGCTCCCCTGTCTGCCCTCCCTTGGCTTTGATATATACTGATGCTCCCTCATGGTTATATGGTCAGAGTAATTAACCATTTGTAATTAACCAGATTTGGCATGAGACTTATGGCTCCCTTTTACTTTAGCATGCATGAATTTTAAAAAAAAGACACTATTAAAGAGCAGAATAAAATAATGTTAAAAAAGTACTGATCATGTGTTATATTTTAATCATTCATAACAACATGAAATAGGTTCTTATAACCAGCAAGTAAGGAGCAAAAGTCCCTGGACTGGGTGTCAAGCTATGAAATGTTATATCAAAGACCTTGCCCATCTTTTGGATTACAAACTATTACTATTGTAACCCATTCCTTCAAAATGCAGCTGAGAAGATCACATGAGTGGAATTTACCCTTGTTCTACAGAACTAAGAAATGTCCCTTATACCTGTCTCTGATCTTCTTTAAGTAGACACTTAAATAATCAGTGTATAAAATGCAATCACAAAGCTGGCAATACAGCTTAAACAGCAATTAAACACAATTTTAGAGATATATGGATTAAAAAATGGATTAGTTAATTTTTTTTTGTCATTGCTTTATCAGGCTATATATTTTTATAACTATGGATCTGCCAAATGAGGCTACTCCACCAGTATAAAATACAATGGATTAGTTAATATTAACTAAATAATATATTTATAACACCTTTAAATCTCTGAAATTTAGAAGCCTCTGACAAAATTTTCACTTACGGCAACATCTTAAGTGATTTCCTCTCTGATTTTTAACGATCTACCTTAGCAGTACAGCCCTGACCTCTAGTGGGTTGAGTGAAACAGTCACTGCAGGCAGGATAAAATGCTAATTTGGATTCATACATAATTTCATTTAAAGCTGGAAAATGTAGAAGTTCCAGCAAAGCCAAGGACTAGCTATTTTATTAAACAAATGAAAATTAATTACAGGCCAACAGCAGTACTGTGTTCCTTTTATGCCAACATCCGATTGATGAGGTGTTTCTGAGACTTAGCGGATGAATGCTCATTCCCTTTGGGAGCTCCATATTAAATAAACCCCATTATTAGTCTCTTAGTTATCTGTGCAGTTTGTTTAACTTATCTTTTTTTTGGTTAACTTACCTTTTGCCTAAGAGATATCTATTATTGGATTCAGAAAAACAAGTACACCAGATTAGGTATAAGTACATTGCCGTTTTTTTATAATCTAAGAATTCCTGAGTACTGCGAAGACTTATGAACCCCTATTACATTCAGTGAAAACTTAACACTTCCACGATACATTCCAGGCTTCAAAGGACCTTAGTTTTCCTGTTATTTTTGTCCCACAGTGAAAATTAAATCCAGAGCTTTGAAAAGATTGCTGCAATGATTTCCCAGTGAAATATGGGAGGCTTCCATGTGCAGACTTAAGAAAATACACAAGACAACAATATTAAATTTAGCTGTCTTCATCCAGAAGGCCAAAGAAATCCATAAAGTGGTGGGAATAAAGGCTGTCTCTTTCATATTCCTGACACAGGATAAATGATGTATGGACAGTCTTAACAGGATAGCCATAGTTACTCTACTATACTCCTCCCTGTATATCCTAAAGTGTCCAGTACTTTTTCCAGTTAATTTCCAGTTAATGAAAGCACTCATACAGTTGATTCTCTTCATCACATTATGTACCTACATTAATGTAAATAATGTTGTTCTGATTTACCATGAACTAAGCAAAAGAGAATAAGACCAAACTAGATAGACATAGCATAGCATAACACAACATAACAACTGGTACTGGACAAATTTTCTCCCCTGAAACACTCAAAATGTTAGAGATGAGTTAAAGGTAATCCTCCTTTTAGATGCCAGCATGCTACAGTCCATTACATAAGCCTGGCATCGTAGATGCATACTTGAATTTTTGGGACATTACAAAATGAAATACTTATCTTCAAGCAGCTAAAGCTTATTCTATATACATACTTCAGAGTGAGCTGAATTGATTTCTAAGCTTTACTGAGTATAGTTACTTTATGTGTATTAATTACGTACTGAATTCTACCCCAAGTCACTTCAAAACATTTACTCCACAGTATCTCACGTTTTCTTGTCTTCTGAAAATAAATAAAGGGTTTCCTCTGTAACTTTCTGTCCGTGCTTTCATGAAGGAATATCAAATGCTCAGACAACAAATTCAACATAAAATTGAATAAGATTGTTGTTCATCTCTATTTGCCACCAGTAAAATTCAATTTAAATAGTCAAATTAAAAATATCTGCCTACAAAAGAATGGATGGCTGCACTTCACAAGGTGTATATGACTTTAAAAATAAATAGAAGCTGTGGGTCTTCAGCATGTCTGCAAATCACTTAAGTCCTAAATACGGATGTACATACCCAGGGTCGGAAATGTTGGCCACAGGGATTTATAACTGCCCACACAGAAAGTCAATGACATAATTGAGTTAGAATTCAGAAATTCATGGCTCTTTGCCCTAAGTTTAATTCACATGCCCACAGTCTGTCTGACTTGAACAAAGAGCTTCCTACTCATAGCATGCTGTCATTTCTTTTTTCATCTGTACTCAAATGAGAGGGACCATACTTGAATCACTATCTCAGCCCGAACATATAAATCTGACTCAGATTCATACGCCTGCATGCCATTTAATTTTGAAACAGCACAGGAAAATGAAAAACAGCTTTGCAATTTTTATTGGGACAAGTGTATCACTATGGCTACAAAACTCTCTGTTCCCATGAATGCATAGAACACACTAATCATGCAAGTCTATTTATAGACAGAGGGACAGTATGAATGAAGGTTATTGCTAAAGAACAATCCAATTTAGATTGATTAACAACGAGATTGACTTCTCACCTACACAGAAATGTTTAAAGCTTAAAAAACCCTCACAGTTCCATCCATTTCTGGTTTGTATTTTTACTGTTCTACACAGTCAGCAAAATGAAACATGTATATTACAATTTGGTTCCTGTCTAAGAAATTTTGAAAAATATTTTTTAATCTAGTAATAGGTATCACAGATTCAGATTTAGTCTTTGACTGATCTTATTATAGACAACTGAGCTCACTGTTTCTTGTAACCTATGTGGTTTATAAACCAGAATATCAAGAGGCATAGCAGGCTTCATAGCAGCTGCTGTTAATCCTTTACAAAAGCCATTTGCTCCTTGTATACTTCAGGACCTGAAGAGTCCAACATCCTGTTCAAAGCCAGACCAGCCATACAGTCAGACCAGGCTGCTTGAGGTTTTGTCTAGTCAGGACAACAGGTAGGTAAGAAAGGAAACTGTCAGTATTATAGAAGAAAAGCAATTTTGCTGAGCCAAGGCAGAAAAGCCGTATCACACTGCAACTGAAAGGGATGAGGAAAGGATGAACCTAAAAGGGAAATCAGTTTAAATATGAGAACTTAAATGCAGTGATCAACAAAACTGTATTATCTCTCCAAATTCAGCTAAAGTCAAGTGGAGATTCATGCCAGGGATGGATGTCCACTGCAGAGCTCTTAATGTAATAAAGGAAAAAGGCTTGTAGAAGCAGGGGGTATACAGAACCCAATGTGTTCATCAGCTACACCAGATAAGGTTCTTGACACAAACAGAAAAAAATCATGTTTCTTACTGAGGTCTAAAAGGGGGATGCTGCTATCAGGAAAAGGAGCTTCGAAGACACAGTTATGGACAGAGAACAAATCTTAAGTTGACTACAGCCTGGGAGCAACTGACAGGACTGTAGAAGCTGCATTTGCCACGGCCAATCTACAGAGGACTTCAGAGAACTCAAGGCTGTATATAGAGACTGCTTTAACATGGACTTTTAAGAGTAAATAAGAATCAAAACTACAGGGAACCAATAAGGCTCCACAGGAACCTGTGGTGGACCTGTGGTGTTCAACACATTCAGAAATCATTTGGGTAAGTGGGTGAACAATAAGGCGGCAAAATTCTACACCACCAAACTGCTCAGAGTAGTAAAGATCAATTCACATCCAAAAGTGACTAAGCAGTAAAATGGAAAGTGAGATTCAACATAAACAAAGGTCAATTTAAACCCAAATTTACAGAGTCTGAATCTGAAGGAGAATCCTACCATGGCTTTTCACAAGTTGAAGGTGCCAAACATGAGAAGTCTAGAAAGCCTGCTCTTCAAATTCACCCATTGCCCTGCATTTATCTCACTAATGCAAATTTACACCTCACTAGTGCTAAGAGTAATATAGAAAACGGTGGGATCTTGCAGACATGATAGTAAAGAACAGTTAATGCTAAAAGGGCTTGTGGAAAAGGAAATGTAGAATGCCTATTTTCCCTGAGTGCAAATATGGTAAAGCAAAGCTAAAGGCAAATGTAGGCCCACAATATCCATGCATTTAAAGTGACCAATCCTGAAATACTGTATTGGGACTATTGTCAGCTAAAAGGTTCCTGACAAAAGGATTACAAAAACTCATGTAAGAAAAAATCAAGTGCTCAATTAAAGCACAGAAGGGATGGAGGGAAATGGCTTTAATTATTTATTGTCAGCATTCCCTGTTCTGAAGGAGAAAGCAGAATCATTGTTTGGTAGCAAGAACTTTCAATGAAATTTAGTCAGTAAACTGCAAAATGACTCATAGCATAATTTCTTGGGCAACGTCTATCTTCAAATGCTCTTATGTGTAGGAGGAATGGTTACCAAGGAGTTTTAAAAGATGGCTTTTAAAATTACACATGCTGCACAAAGAAGAAAATGAGAAGATGAACGAATTGAAAGACAGATGGAACCAATCATAACAGTTGGAAGTACAGATGGACTGCCAACTTTGAGGACTGATTTTCCAGTTTTCTCACTGGACAAGTCAGTAGGTTCCCAGATCAGTTCTGTACATCCAGCCTCATTTGAAAATCTGGGTTCAAACTCTTCGAGATTTTCCACATTGTAGACATCATAGAGAGAACACAAAGACAACTGGATTAAGCTAACTGAAATCCAGTACATATGACTTTCTATAGGAAAACTGAGTCTAAGATTTCCAAACATATGAGTAATTGGGGAGGGCAGGCTTAATCATGAAGCCCACTGGTGTCATTCAAGCGGGAAAAGACTATACACGTGTTCACTTCTCAAACAATGCTCAGAACTCCTCAGAAGGGAAGAGAGTGATGAGGATGTTCACCTCGCACAATGAGTGGTTAAATGATCAGGAAAGCATGTCCAGTGCTCCAGAGTTAACCAATGAACTCAGAAAAAGAATAAAAAAATCTCTAAATTTAAAGCCTCCGATTCTGAGCAAGTGTAATAAAAGCCAGGAATGTATTGCAGGATTTGTACTCCACCAATCTTCACTGTCCCAAAACCATCAGCACAAATGTTGTAATATTCCTAGGAAGGCAAGGACATGGATAGAATCTTCCAAGGGATTCTTGCTACATTAGTAGAATTCTGAAGAAATTAACAGTTTTCATTTACACACATGTTTTATAAATCTAGCTCTAGTGATTTCAGATGTATTATTGTCATAGAACTTATTTTTAGTTGGTTAGTTCCAGTGACAAACTATCTGCAGTGAAAAGATTAATTTTCAGTAAATTATATATGACTAATATATGCCAAGTCAAGCAGAAGAAGGTAGAATGACCAAAATTGACTTAGAAAAGACAACAGCAAGTGTTCAAAACACCATAATTACAATACTCTTTACCACTATAATCATTGTGCAAAAGTTGCCATATGTTCATCATTTATTCCATCTGTGTACAATAAGGAATACATATTAATTTGTTTCTGGTAAGGGGATAAAGAGGGCATAAAACCACAATATGTTTAGAGAACATGCAAACCATCTGTGGTCTTAAGACAACTACTTCCTCTTTTGAGAAGAAAGCACATTTCCAAATCCAAAACTCAAATGCCTTTGTAAACAAAGGTTCGCACTGAAGTAAGAGCAATACACTGTTTCTCATCCACCAGAGTGTTATGTTAGGCAAGGTGAAACCCACACACAAATAGGTAGATTGTGGCCAGATTCTCCAGCCCAGATACAACCTAACTTGGAGGCAGCTCTGGAGGAAGGTTGTAGGCCTTCCAGAAGTTCTGAGCGTAGCACGGGTTACTGTCTCGGATTGAAAAAGATACTTCTGCCTTGGATACAAGATATTTTGTGGAGTCTTCAGGCAGATCACAACTATGCATTACATCTTGAGTGGCTAGATCTCCTCATTCCTGCCTGAAATGGGAAAAAAAGGCATTCAAAACTTGAGTCCTGGTGAGACAAGGTAATAATATAGCTCAAGTGTCAATCTTTGGTTTTCTATAGCCAGATAGTAAATAGTTGAGAGTAAAGAATCTTTTTCACATAGTGATAATATTTTTGTGAGAATGGACCGGAAAATGGACAGGAGAGGAAGCTGTATTAACTAAGCCTTTGGATAGGAGGTCTTACAAAACGTGTAGCTCTCCTGCAGCTATTCAGGTCATCATTTCTCCACTCTGAATCCCTATGGGACTTTATAGCATTCGGCACATTGGCACAGAGATGCTCTGAAGGACAGCACCACATGAGCCAAGCGAAGGCCTGAGCAGTGACGGAATGTGCAATCAACTAAGAGTTGGCATTGCCGTCACTAAGCTAGACCATGTCAACAAGAATACGTTAGTGTGTGGGTCCCTCAAATGGGATGATGATATTGCTGGGCAGAAAGAGGCTGCCTGATCATCCCAAATAAAATACCAGAGTTCAAAACCACAGGAACTTCCTGCACATCACGACTATGGTGAGGAGCCAACACTCCACAAAGTTGCTCTAGGCATCAGATTAAGCTGAGATTAAATAAAACTTAATTTATGCTTGTATTTTGCCATGTTCAACTCTGACTAACCATATTAAAATACAGAATGTTACAAAGTTAAGCAGAAATAAAAAAAAATGTAACTAATACTTTTGGAACAAAGCCTAGTTAACAATGTAGCACTCTCAACAGTCCCAGGATCCTTCAGTGCACAGAAAAAAGTGAACAAAAATGGCTTTCAAAATAACAATTATGAAAATTCTTACAACTTTTATAGGTATTGGGTAACATGAAGCAGATGGCCTATGGCACATATAGAAAAATTTAGTTTGAAAGAGAGTCCAACTGCCTGCTCAAAGGTTGGCTAGCTTCAAAGTTGGATCAAATGCAGCTGCAGAATTGCTGTACCACGCATCTATTAGGTACCCGGACAAGTCCCGGAAGAACTGCCACCTGCTTCTGGACCAGGATAAGACCCTGGTCATCTCTTCTCTGGTGTTCAGGAACAATGTGGGCTCCTAACAAAACATTAAAATAGCTTTTGACATGCTGAAATTAGGTGCCTATCTTGTTTATTCCCACATCTGGAGAACACTGATCCCATTAGAGGTTTTTATTGCAGGTACTGAGAATCTCTGAGAGACTCTAGGCGTTGTCAGAAGTTATGACTTCAAACATTTTGGCTAGATTCTGTGAGAAACAGAAGGGCTAAGAAAAATCCAGTGCTGAAAGCAAAACAGTGTCAGCACCAACAAGATGGAGTACCTGAGTGGTCCTACAGGAAGCACCCCACAGCTCTCTTTGCCCAGAGCTCCCTGGAGCTCCCCACAACTAAATTTCCTTCAGTTTTCAAGCCACCCCTTGTTAGGACATGTCAGTACTGCAAGGTTAACAAAGGCATTGAAGGGTAGTGTTAGGTGTGTTCTTTCATACAGGACCAGCTGCTGAATCACAGGATAGCACAATTGCTCATTGCTATGGACAACTAAATTGTGACTTAGCCAGAAGTGCTATAAAGGCATGGGAATAACAGGCAATGGGTTGGGTAAGTGCTGTGCCCAGGGACAGTATATGCAATCTATAGTGTAGATGCGCCTAGGAAGGCTTGGAAATACTTAAGAGTATGGATACTGGGAGCACATCCCAACCAGGAACCCTCCTGCCAGGATGCTCACAAAAGCAACCCAACACAGCACTGTAGGTATCTCGCGGGAACCCAGCAGTTTATTTTAGCCACATCCTTTGACTCTCCTATTCATGCTGAGGAATACAAATCATACTTTAAACTTTTTTTCCAACATGATGATGTTTCAATCCTTTATCACAAAGAGATTTTATCAAGTAATCCTAATATTTGTTAGTCTGTAACAACATATTATTTAACTTTACTTGCAGGCAGATCTGATCATTATTAGATAAGTATCTACCAAAAGCAATACAGGCATTATCTAAACTCTTTAGAGAAAGAGGTCACAAGCTGCCTCCCATCCCTTTGTTGTTCACTCTGTAATTAAAAGAAATTTACAACATATACATGAACATACATATATATACACCAAATCTGCTGTGTGGTTCTGATTAATCTTTTTTGTCTGATTTTATAGAAAATGGAACGTTCCAGAAAAAACAAACAAACAAATCCCCTAAAACAGGCAGTCAATTTTTCACTTTACAAACAAGAGGCTTTTAATGGAATTTAAAAATTAGCTTTTATCATTTCAAACTCATGCTTGTTTGCATAATGATCTGATGAATCACATAGCAGTTCTAGCAAGTTACCCAGAAGCAGCTGGTAAAACACAATAATCTATTACAGAGCAAAGAGGCTTAAATGTTCTCAGTATCATTCTTTAAGAGTAATTCCTGTGTACCTCAAACAGGAATTAGGAAAATACGCAGCATTATGATTGAGTAAAATTTACATCCAGGCCCTGAACTTAGACTAAGCAAAGCTTCCCCAGCTGTGTGTACCCTTCCCAAGTAATCCTTCTCTATCTTTGAATTGCTGTGACACCACCCAACCTTTCCTCTCAGAGACACCAGTTTCCACAGCGTGCTGCTGCCCTGGAGTAACACGTCAGAAACCTTCAACTATCTGTTAGGGCACCACTGAGACACAAGAAAACCGAGTCAGATATTCACAGCGGCCTTAAACCTTTGCCCTGCAGAGGCATCCAGGTATTTCACTAAAGCCAAGCCCTACGGACTTCTCGCCCTTGGATCACGGCCTTCCCGCCGCCTCAGCGCCCAACGGCTGCTCCCGGCGCGAGCGCGGCCCGCGGGCCGAAGGGGCGGAGTTTAGGGGCCCGCCCCCCCGTCTCCATGGCGACGCCGCGAGTCGCTTCCCGCCCTCAAACCTAACCCACCTCGTCGCCAGGGCGACCTGTCCCCGCCCCTTCCGGCAGCCACTCGGAAGCGGCGGGGCGGAAGCGGCCAGGGGCGCTGCGGTGGGCTGAGGCGGGGGCGGATGAGCGGGCGGCGGGGGTGGTTGTGCGGGGCGCAGGGCCCCGCAGGAGGCTGGCAGGTGGGTAACGACGATCGGTGTCACGGGGCTCCCCCTCCCGGGCTAGGGAGGGGGCGGTTGGTCGGGTGGCAGCGGCCCCCTGGGCCGAGCCGGGTGGGCCGCGGGAGCTGAGGGCCTGTCCTGCACCCTTCGGCCCGGCCGCAGCGCGGCCTTGCGGCTTGGCCCGGCCCAGCCCTTTGCGGCTGGCTGCTGCGGTCGGTCGCTCTCCGCCTTGGCAGGTAGGCCCCTGTCCGCGGAGAGGGCGGCAGCCCGGAGGTGTGGTTGGCCCAGTTGCCCGGCTGGCGGTGCTCAGCGGGGCGGTTACGGCAGGACCTGGGCGGATAGGGCTCCCCGTCCGTCGCGGGGCTTGCACCTGCGCCTCGCTTGCAGCCGGACTGGGTGCTGTCTCTGTCTCCCACTCCTAATGCCTGGCTTCAGCGTGGGCGGGGAGGCAGCTCGCAAAGCAGTTGGCCTGTAGGGTGGCACTGCTGGACGCTCCCCCAGGCCATCCTGTGCACGCTCCTCTTTGCCCACCACCTTTCATCTGCCAGAAGCCAGCAGGTTTCAGCCTTGCGGGGAGCTCCGAGTCATTGTCTGTGGGTTTTCTTCCTATTAAAATTGTTTCCACACTGAAAGAGCTGAGTAAGGTTTAGGGAGGTGTGAGGTTACAGGCTTGTGCCATCTGAGATCTAGGAAGGTGTTTGCCAAAGCTGTGGCTGATGTGGAATGTAGCCGCAATAAAAATATTTTCACAAATGAAAATTATATATGGTGGAATTTCTGAAGTGAATGTTTCAAGTACAGTGAGGCACTGTACTGTTCAAATGTGACAGCAAAATTGAGTTTTGCATGAGTTTTCTCATCTCCTCACTGGAAATGATATTAAGGATTTAATGATTGGGTGTTTTGAGCTAGTGGAGGTTTTTCATACAATTATGTAGTTGAATTTAAAAAGGAAATGATGCAGTGACATAGCATCTGAGGGTAAGGACATCTAAGGAACACGTTAGTGCTGTGCAAATTTTATTCACTTCGTAATTGGCAGCCTGCTGTGAGTCAGTATTGCACTAACATCTCCAAATAGTGCTAGAAGGCACTGCTAATGGAATTGTCTATGGAATAATACCTTCATAAAAGCAAAACAAGTAACCTATAACCCTATTAGGGTATACTACTTGTTTGGCTGCTTATAATTAAATATTCTAGTCTTCTGTGCATCTATGGAGGTGATGTTTGGGGTGTCTAGGTAGACTGCTGCAATAGACAAGAGTATTTGGCTATATAATTGCACTTATATGCCTATTGTTACTTTACTACTTAATATAACTAGTGTAAAATGATTGTGCAAAGTAGTACTAGTCATTAGAGTAGGAACCTCTACACTTACACTGAATGGAACTTTTTTGTTTCCACTTTTGGAGGCAAGGATACTTTGGAAATGGAATTTAAATACATTTAACCACTGAAATTGTTGTATTTAAATTAAATGCTTATTTAGTTCCTTAGTGATATTTTTTTTCTCTTTGGCTTTTTTTGTTTCTTTTCAGAACCTCAAGTGTGACCACTTTGATTCTTTGCATGCTGCACCAAACTTCTTAAGTACTTCTTTTGCCATTTGGTCACCTGGCTTCAACAACAATGGTAAGTTATGATTTGGGTAATCTATTTTTAGGTCTTTTCACTCTGTTAGGTGTCTGGTTGATGAGGAGAATGCTATTAATGTTTCTCATTTTCTTAAAAAAAATAGATAATATATTTTGCTAGTCAATCTGGAGTTATAATATTTCTTTTTTTCAGGGATATTCTCATTCATAGCTTGTAAATACTTCTAAACACTTACTGTCCAGTGCATCATATGGTGTGTTTTCAGTCATGACTGATTTTAGTCAGTTGAGTACAAAGTATACATCCAGCCTCCACATAGCATTCTTCTAGTCACAAGTGACAATATTGCCATAGATTTTTACCTGTTGTCAGTCAGTGAACTGAATGTCTGAAATCATGCAGTTATCCACTAGACTTTTATAGAAAACATGAATATTTGACATATTCATATAAACACTTCAAAATTTTAATGTTCTGCAGCGACAGGTTCTAATGTCACGTGCTTTTTTTCTTTTTCAGAACAGGTAGGAAATTTTGTATTAGAGACACTGTAAGTGAATGGTAGAAAGTCTGAGTATTTTTACTGTATTGTTGTTACTGTCATGTGCTTTTCTCCTCTGAATTCTATTCTAATGTATGGAATAACTAGTACTGCTATGTTTTGAACATGGCTCATATGCCATCTGTTCCTTGAGGTTGAGTAAGGTTATTTGCTGTTGTGAACAGCTGATAGTGATGGGTTAAACTGAGGAAGTAACATAAATGCATATATATATGGGAAGGAGTTCTTATTACAAGTGTTTCTAAGCTTACTGAAGAGTGGAAGATTCTCCAAAACACTTCTCTCTTTTCTTTTAAATAGTGTAGCCTAGATTTTCTACTTGTAATCTCTAATTGTTTTGGTTAATATTTGTTATTACTTTTATTAGGTGTAATTTCTGTTCCTACTTTGAATTGCCTTTCATTGTTCTAAGACTTCATAATTCAGTCAAAACCTTGCAACGGTAGGCACTTGGCAGTGAGATTAATTACTGTTCATGCAGTTGCTGAGTCTCAGCTTCTAAGTTTAGTATTTGCCAAGTAATGTTTGAGCCCATCTTCTAACTATAAATTCATATCAGTAGTATTAGAGTTTTTGTAGTGGTTTTTATGTATAAGGCTATTTAAACAGTTAATATACTTTCTAAAAGAAACCTTTGTAATTCTTGCAGCAACAAGCTTTGGAACTGGCATTGGATCGTGCAGAGGTAAGGAGTAGGTACATTATTTGCTTGCACATAATATATTGGTCTCTCAGTTAAAAAATAACTATTGTATTTTTATAGTTCTTCTGAAAGGCAGTGGAGGAGCATGTTATTTAAATATGTATGTGTGTGTATATAAATAATCACCCATACATGTTACACTGGTTTTGCGAAATTCTCACTGAAATTGCAATGTGACATATTTGTCTCTTACCTATTGTTCTGAGAACATCATCAGTTGCAATGATGATAGATTATGCAGGACTTCAGTTTTCCCCTTTTAAACCAGCAAATCTGTGTGCTGGTACACAGAGATGTATGTAGCACAATCAGAGCTGTGCAGTAGTGGTCCAGAGAGAGCTGGCAGAAAAATATGGTAAAATCCTGTTTGTGTTTTTAAGGGGAGCCCAGTTAGAACAAAGAGGCAAGTGCCTTTGCGTTCATGTTCTTTCGTGCTGACATTTGCTATAATGGTTACCTCAAACACTATTATGGGAAAAACACGTTTCTGTGGGACAACCTCTCTTCGTTGAAATTCTGAACTAAGCGGTTAATCAAAATACTTTAGACAAACAATAGAGATTTGGAAAATATAAGACACATTTAATGTGGGATTATATCTTTCTTCTTTGTTTTTAATTCAAATATTTAATGTACATGAATTCTATTTATAATACAGAGTTTTATAGAGAAAACTAGCGTAAATGCAAGAAAAAAAGGGAAAATTAAACTTCCTGAAGTTGGTTATGTTGGGGGGTACTTGACTTGTAAATAGTGTTGAGCCAGTACACATGAATTTAATTGTATCTAATCATAGAATCATTTAGGTTAGAAGAGACCCTTGGGATCATCGAGTCCAACAATCTACCCTACTCTACAAAGTTCTCCCCTACACCATATCCCCCAA
>JAOXJM010000001.1:183658935-183672646 GCA_026413425.1 Tringa solitaria
AGAAATGATAGAAATAATAGTGCGCTGTAGGTTTACATAGGGTCATTCTTGTTAACTGTGTTGCCTGTGGATTTATAATTCAAGTGTGGTGGTTTTTTTTGATTAAAATGAGTGTGTTGTTTTTTTAAAAAAATCTGTATGTATAATAATACATAATGAATATACTCTGCTGAAGATAGCCCAATTAAATTTAACTGCACTTGTTTAGTTGTATACTTCAACATTAATCTAAATAGTACTTGTATTCTAGCAATTGTTTTTATTGCTACTGATGACTTGATAGTATCATGTTCATAAGCAATGTTTACTTTTAAAGCAGAAGCTGAGGCGAAATGTGAATTTACTTGAGAAGCTGGTTATGCAGGAGACGTTGTCATGTCTGGTAGTGAACCTCTATCCGGGAAATGAGGGTTATTCACTTATGCTCAGGGGAAAAAATGGTTCAGGTAATATTTTTGTTATTTATTTTTAAAAATACTCAGAATGGTATATAAATAGTTAGAATGTACTGTTATTTACTTTTAACTGTTTCACTTCTAATGTAATCCCTTGTGGAAAACAACACAACTGTACTTGAACTAAAAATTTTCACCGAGCTGTGAAGTGCTTAGAAATGGTCTCTAATGGTGCAGCATAAATCAGTAGATATGAGTGTTTTGATAGCCTTCCATTCTTTTGTTTTCCGTTAGCTTCCTGAGTTGCTCATTTGAGTTTTTCTGGCTTCAGGCTCCTTCTGTCGTATTGTTTCTTTCACTGTTTCCTAGATCTAGGTCTAACTAAAGGCTAGTTGAAGATGTCCCTGCTCATTGCAGGGGGTAAGACTAGATGGCCTTTAAAGGTCCCTTTCAACCCAAACTACTCTATGATAAATGCACCTGTGTTCCAGTTAAGTTGCATCTTCATGCCACGGGTACTATGACATACCATAAGAGTGTACAGTACATCAGCTGGGAGCAAAAATTTTCTCCCATTGAGCTAGAAAGGCATGTTGCCTCTTGGCAAAATAAGGGCAGAATCAAGCTCTTGGAAGAGAAATGGATGTAAGAAAAATAATACTACGCAAGAAAATTGCCTGTTTGAATAGGTTTCCACTGGAACTGCTTTTTTCCTGTGCAAGCTTGTTTTAGATTTCACATTGTTAAAGTTTGAATTTGAGAGGCAAAAGAAAATCAGATTGTTTTTTTTAAATTCAGATTCTGAGACCATTCGGCTGCCTTATGAAGAAGGAGAGCTGCTTGAATATTTGGATGCAGAGGAGCTACCGCCTATTTTGGTTGATCTTTTAGAAAAATCTCAGGTTTGAAAGTTTTGTTTTCAAAAAGAACTTATGTTTTATACCCAGATAAACCTTGATTACTTCTTTTTTTTAATGCTTCACATTAGTCATTCCAACAATAAGATGTAAAACACTTGTGTGTTTGGAGCGGTAATATTTATTACCCCAAATAAATATTTTATTGATATATAGGAAAAAAAATAATAAATGGTGGGGAGAAAGGTATAGAGGAGAGATTGCTGTGGTTAAGGCTGCCAGATGACTTCAGCTCTGCACTCTAGCAAAAATATCCTTTATTCTTTGTCATAAAATATTTGACATGGGAATTTCTTAAAACTACGTTGCTGGCCTATGAAAAATGCATTTGGAGATGTATGTAGTAAAGACCACTGGTCTGACAATATCGGTGATTAGTTCTATTCATAGGATCACTGAATATTATATGATATATAAGAAACTTTTTGGAGGCAGGAGCTACGGCAGATTGATAAATATTTGTTTATTTACAAGGGTTTTTCTTGTTTCAACTAGGTTAATATTTTTCATTGTGGATGTGTCATAGCAGAAATACGTGACTATAGGCAGTCTGGTAACATGAAATCTCCAACGTACCAAAGCAAGCACATTCTTCTGCGTCCTACAATGCAGGTAAGAAGCATTTCTAAGTCATTCCTCACTGTTAGGGTAGTTCCTAGACTGGGTATGAGCTATTGCTGAACATATGTTAAGAAATCTTATTATTTAGTTGAAAGCTAATTACCATTGTCTTCCTCCTCAGACTTTAATTTGTGATGTGCATTCTATAACAAGTGACAACCACAAATGGACGCAGGTGGGTTAGCAGTTATTTTAAAACTTTACAGTGATGTGGTAAATACACAATAAATTTTTTTTTAAATTATTTGTTTAATAAAATCTGATGAACAAACCTTATTATGTTTTTGATTAATTCAAACTGTCAGGGATGTGCGTAGTGCTGCATGGGGCGTGCTCCAGAGACCTGCAAAGTAACTGGTTAATGGCATCTCCCCATAAGATGCCATAGAAAATGATAGTTTTGTAGAACCAGACCTTACTTTTTGGTAATGCAGAATGACAGTATTGGAGTTACTCTAACTAGTTTACCTTACTTCATTCAACTTCAACATAAATCCCCAGAACAGCTCCTGGAGTCGATACTGTTACAATAAAGATAATCCTAAGTAAGTACGGTTGTGCAGTTATAGTTAGTTAAATGCTGAATAGCAGGGTGTACTCAATGTCTTCGTTTGTATTTCGTGCTCAAATAATTTTCAAATTGTAATCTAAAGTCCCAGGTAGATCATCATTATGGCACTGATTGCCAGTTCATCAATATAAATAACTGACACAAAATGGATTTCATTGCCACTAGTACTCTATTTAGAACAAATAAACAGACATAAACACACATACACAAAAAAAGAACATGCCCTCTACTTTTCAGGATTTATTTTCCTAACTCCATCCAAAGCTCTGTAACTCAAAGTAATGCTTAGTGACACTGTTGAATATTTTATTTTGTTGACTGTCCACACACAATTTTTTCAGTTTTCTTTAAGATAATGTGCACGTATCCATAGGTATATGTCAACTTAATTAGTGTAAAAGTAGTCATATTTTTACATTTATTAATAGCTGTGTATATTACAGGAGGACAAACTCCTACTTGAGAGCCAACTGATTTTGGCTACAGCAGAGCCTTTGTGTCTTGATCCTTCAATAGCAGTGACCTGTACTACCAACAGACTCCTGTACAACAAGCAGAAGATGAACACTCGCCCCATGAAACGGTAGTTTTCAGTGTGAAGCGTGTTGAGACTTTCTTTGAAATTTTATGAAGTGTTTTAAGGAAAAGTATAAGCAATGCTTTACATGAAAATTTTGGTTTTCATATGCAGTGCTCAAAGTAATATCTACTTAAATATTAGGAATATGAGGAACAGTGAAGAAATTATATCAGTTTTAAGTGCTCGATGATATACTGCATTTCAGTTAGTAGTGGATACTGTAATATGTGTATTTTTGCATATCAAAAGTATGTATATAATTTTCTTAATGTGTTATTGCAGTTTTGATTTTGGGTTTTTTTTTGTATAATTCAGGTGTAAACAGAATCAGGTGGCAGTAATATAAAATATCTAAATGGGTATCCTGCATGTTGGACTCTGATTTCTTAAAAGTTATGTACAAGTTTAACCCTGAGTGAGGAAATCGAGGGAATTACTCGTATTCTTGACATTTAGGCATATTAGAATCTTAGAAAACTTAAAACTAATGTGAAATGCGCTAGATATAGAATGTTGAAAATACTTCTCTTCTGGGCATCGTTCTTCACTTTTTTCCACAAAAGCTTGAAACGATTGACGTTTGCTCTACTGAAAGAGTTGCATTCACTCTATAGAATGAAAATGTACTAATGGCCTCTCAGAATTACTAAAATATTTAAAACTAGATTTGCATTTAAATCCTATGCTAGCGTACAACCAATGTAAAAAAGTTTAAATGGTGAAATTGATCAAGCTGTGCTTAAAGTTAGTGCTTGGTGGTCTACAAACTTTCCACTAGAAAAACAGGCAAAGGTGTTTAATGAATGTCCAGAAGAGTATTAATGTACCAATGGGTTTGGCATGAGACAAAGAATGGAGGGTATTTAATATGTTTATAAATTTATGGTTACATAAGCAGAAAACAGAACTGAAATCAATGATGATAATTTTTTTTAGCTTGGCAGCTTTTCAGTTAGTTACTCATTTTGACAATGTACTTCGATTATGCATTTCCAGAATAGTCCCATTCATAGTGCTGAAACACATGAACAGAATATTAGCATTTTTTAAAAATACAAAATCAAGAGTTTAAGAGTTTAAGTGTAATCCAGAAGAGCAATTTTGAATTAATATTTCAAAACCTGACTTCTAGTCTCAATGTGAGTAGCATTGCCCTGCATATTTTTCTGTTTGTACACAGACAGTTGGGAATTTCATTTTGATGGTTTTACAAGCTTATCTGTTATTTTACCATAGGTGCTTCAAAAGGTACTCAAGGTCATCTCTGAACAGACAGCAGGAAGTAGCTCACTATTCAACTCCGCCTCAGCTCAGACTACTTGACTACTTACAGAAAAGAAAGGAGAGGAAAGGAGCCCAGCAGTATGACCTCAAAATTTCTAAAGCTGGAAATGTAAGTGTTCCGAGACATAGGTGGGTATACGTCTAATTACTTATTTAAAACATTTAATACATTAATTCCACTCTTTCATCTTGCAGTGCGTAGATATGTGGAAACAGAACCCGTGCTATTTGACTGCACCTTCTGAAGTGGATGTAAGTCCAGTTTTTACCATTAACAATTATTAGCAATTGTATTGAACGTTGTATTGTATGAAGAAGTGACTAAAGAGGATCCAGTATCAAAGAATGACCTCTAAAAAGCAGGAGTGACTTTAATGTTCAAAATGGGTTTTCTGTACTGTAAGGTATAAACAGAAGCTAAACCACATTTGGAATCCATCGCAATTGTAACACGATAGGTTGAATGAGATAAACAGTGAAAACAGACCTTTAGTATTTTTCATTTGCGGGTTCAATGCATGCATGTCTATTTGAAGATGTCTGATAATACAAAAAAATAGAAAAAGAGATGAAGTAAGGAAATTATTTAAAAATTAATCACTTCTCAGCTTGGTAGCAATTCCTCTTTTTTGAGAGAAAAAAGTTAAGATACTATGGGACATAATGTTTTCAATAGTTTAATTTTTTTATATATGAGAGTTCTAGTTGGGAATTCTTCCAGTCACTCTGTGCATTCTTCTTTCAGGGACTCTTCACATTCTTGGTTTCTGACACTGCCAAAGCATGTACTACTAGCATAGAGAAGGGACTCATTAGACTAGACAAGATTGTAGCTTTGGACTTTATAGGGCTGGGCAGAGTGTACGTTACACATGAAATGATGCTGTAAGTTTATACAAACCTTCTCTTCCCTTTGCACTTCAGCAGTGTTGTACCTGACCTAATCAGAGTCTTTAGGAGTTACTAGTGGTGTGAAATTTCTTAACCATTCACATTGCAGGCAGTCATTTCAATCTGTAGTCTTAAGCAATTTCCCACGCTTTTCTTAAGTTTAACGTAGGAAATATGGTGTAACAGAATAAATTCATAGTAAAGTTCTGAAGGTTCTCCACTTTTTCTGAATGCATGATAAAAAAGGGGGATGCTGTATGGAGTATCGAGTTTTGCCTGTTTCTTGCGCTCATTTTTAAACACTGTCATGTTAGCCACTGTTAAAAACAAGAAGCTGTGCTAGATTGGCTTCAACTCTGGCCCAATGTGACTATTGTTCTTTCTTTTCTGATATCTCAATTTTCTTTAAGGTGGAAAAATATGCCAAAGTGGAAAAGTCTATCAAGCCTGATGACTCACAACCAACTGTCTGGCCAGCCCATGTGAGTAGTTTAGACCTTTGGCCAAACTTCTGTGTCTGTAGTTAAAATGCCTCTTATTTCAACAAAATCTTAAGTAATGTGAGAATACTCTTCCTTCCCCCAATGTAATTAATCTTCCATGTGTTATATAGACACAGAAAGATTACCACAGATACTTATTTTATACTGTGCAAAATTCATGTGATCAGTCTTGTAGTTTCCTCGGGTTTTCCAGAAATGCAAGGAAAAGCACCTTTAATCTCCCAAGTAACATGTGCTGTGGCACAAGGAAATCATAGTAAGTTATGGAGAGCAATACTGTGCTCGACCAATTGCTTTCTTCACTCAAATACTCAAAGATTGATGGAGAAGAACCATTAAAATATTAAATTTGGAAAGAGATGAAGTAATATTAAATAACTCTTACAAAAACCTCTTTCTGCAATGTTTAAGTTGAACCTTAAGATTTTTGGCACAAATTACATGATTTGTTAAGAAGTAGTCACTTAATACAATTAGCCATAAATCAATTCATAATGTCTTTCCTCTGTAATTACAAAGAATTAATCTTTATTAACAGTATCTATCACAATGTCTTTGTAATTTCATATTAGCAAAAAGTAATACTTTCCCATAGAACTTCATCTCCAGCTTTTCAGTTGCAACACTTGTTTGCATTGTCATAATTTATATAAAACTTTCTATGTACATTTATGGAGTCTGCCTTTCCATATCTAACATGATTCTTTAGGCTTGTTTTAAGAGACTGTAAACTCTTTTTCTTCTCATCCCTTTAGATAACTACTTCTCACATCACTTTTGTTTTAGATAATGCACCTATTCTTATAGTGTTTCTTACTTTATTGTATAGAACTGGTATATTTTACTAGCTGTTTCTGTTATCACTTATTTAAGCCTTATTCGATTATTTTCTTCTGCCTTTTTAGGAAATAAAAGATGATTATGTGTTTGAATGTGAAGTTGGTAATCAGCTTCAGAAAACAAAACTGACCATTTTTCAGTCTCTTGGTAATCCCTTGTACTATGGTAAAATTCAGACACTCAAAGGTGATGAGGAAAATGACAGCCTGTTAACTCCATCACAGTAAGTTGCGTGTTCATTTGAACTGTGCTGTGGTCTGATAAATGAGCAAATATAAACATTACTTACCATTTTCAGTCATAAAAATACTCTAGAGCTAGAAATCTGATGGAAGAGTTTTGCTTGAAAAATTCAGCTAATGAACCTTAAATTTTTTTAACCAAAAAAAAACCCAAGACAAAATGTGTTCAAAGAACCATTATGTCTTAAATGTACTGTTATCTGAATGTTCTTTTACATTGAAGATATATTGTAGTTTAAAAAACAACAACAAAGCCCAAAACCCTAACAGCTCAAATTGCGGAGACACCATGAGACATTTTTAGCACTGTTTTTAAGTGTTACTCGTAGTTTTGTCTGTTGTCAAAATTTGCCTGATACTTTGAAAACGTAAGACTTCATTATATTGTGTTTACTGTTATTCAAATAAATTTAGGCTAAGTAAGTAATGAAGAAAAACGTGAGCTCCTCAAAAGCTTTGTCACTTTGAATTTAAATCTGCTGTTGTCTGTCGTTCTACAAAGGTTCTCTCTTCTTGGCTCTTTTTGTTGTGTACCAGATTCTTTGTGTTGAAGAACCTGTGCAGCAGAGTAGACCCTATAAATTTCACTGCAAGGAGCAGTGAGTCTGAACCAACTGTAGTTCTGTTAATGAAAATTATTTTTATTGTCTAGTATATAATTCCTATCTTATTTTTTATTAAAAAAATGAAGTCTTCTTAATAGTCAGGATGTGTTATCCCTGGACTGAGCTATTGACTGTTTATTTCCATGCTGTCCTGCTTTAACCCCAGTGGGCAGCTAAGCACCACGCAGCCACTCATTTATTCTACACCCCCTCCTTCCAGCCCCTCTGGTGGGATGGGGTAGGGAATTGGAGGGGTAAAAGTGAGAAAACTCGTGGGTTGAGATAAAGACAGTTTAATAGGTAAAGCAAAAGCTGTGCACGCAAGGAAAGCAAAACAAGGAATTAATTCACTACTTCCCATCATCAGGCAGGGCTCCATCACCATAACGGTTACTTGAGAAGACAAATGCTGTAACTCGGAACATCCCCCTTCTGCCTTCCTCCCCCAGCTTTTTATCACTCAGCATGACATCACATGTATGGAATATCCCTTTGGTCGTTTGGGGTCAGCTCTCCTGGCTGTGTTCCCTCCCAACTTTTGTGCACCCCACCCTGCTCATTGATGGGGTAGGGTGAGAAGCAGAAAAGCACTGCTCAGCAGTAACAAAAACATCCCAGTATTATCAACACTGTTTCCAGCAAAAAATCTGTGTTTCAGCACAGATTGCAGCACATTCTTTGACATACCCACAGGACAGTTAGGTTTATATTTCAGTGTAAGCGTATCAATATGTTGATTTATACGTAAATTTTCTCTTGTCCTTTTTATAGTAGCAATTCTGGAGTACTTACTCCCATTTTTTAAAAAACATAAAACTTCCATATTCTGCCTTTTGCTTTGTAGGCAATTTACTCTAAAAGGAGGCTGTATTAGACCAAGTGTGTATATTGCATATACAATTCAGAAGCCAAGTTTGTATTTCAGGTACTAAATAATACTGGATACAGTATCGTATTTTTAGCCGGTCTGAACAAAGAGCAGCATTGACAATCATTTGAAGTTTTGTGATTATAAAAATATGTTCTTTTAGTCCAATTCGTGACTGAAAATGTATTATACATTTTACATTTCAGGTTCCTTATCGGTTCGAAGACTGATGCCGAAAGGTAAATTAATATAGTGTATGCAACATTTGGCTTGGTGCCAAATAATGAATTTTGTTCTTTTTAGCTATTAGAACTGTTAACGTTATGGGTATGAAAACAGATCCAGAACAGATGAGGAAAACAGGAGGAATCCTAAATAATAATAAAATTCTGAGAGCACTTAGCAAGAATTTCATCTTGACATTCTGTATGGTAAATTAGCAATCATGGAATTTGTTCATTTGAACTTTAAGTGTAATCTATGACTTGTGTATCTACAGTTTATTTTTGTGTCCTGTGCATTACTTGTTTCTCTAGGAAAGCTGAATCAAGTAACAAAACAGTTTTCCAGTATATATTAGTTGTAAAATGATTATGGGTGGCAATTCTGGGATAAATGAGGCAACAAAATAAGTATTTCTTCCAGTGTTTGTCAGTGTGCATTACATTACAGATACCTGTGTTTCTTTGTGCATATGAGCACAGAACCTTTAAAAAGCAATGTCTGTCAAAGTCAGTTGTGGTTTTGTGCCTTCATAGGAGACCTCGAGGTGATGTATGTGCCATAGCTCTTCCCCTCATACCCTCCCCCTCTTATGTGCTTAGCAGGGGGATGAGTCCTTGATTTGGTCAAAAATCGATAATAATGTTCTTTATTTTAATAGATAATTTTCAGCAAGAAACACTTTGCTTATATTCTGTCCTGCCTACTTTACACTGAAGACTTTTGCTGTTTGTGCAGATTTGGGGGACTGGTTGGCTGAAAAATAAAACAACACTAATACAGGGATCTAGTTTTAGCTGGGGTTGTTCTCACTGAGTTGCTCAAATCCTTCAATCAGAATAAGCAGTTGGATTTCATGGAGTAGGAAAAGAAAAAGCAGTAGAAGAGAAAGGAGGGCAGGACCACCTTTTTGAGTATGCAGCATTTTATTATTCTGATTCCAATGTAATCTTAAGACAGTCTGAAACCTAATTGCTGAAATAAGTACACTGCACCCTTTCCTCTGCCGTGTATCTTGGGGCCCATGCTTGTGTCTGCATTAGTCATATAGCAGCATATTGAATCAGTGCTATACCAAAATAAAGCATAGTTCATCACATTTAGGTGTAAGCTAGTAGAAATATTCCAGGAGTTATTCATTGAGGTTCAGTCTTTTTAGGTTATAAGCAACAACGTGTCTTCAGCTTGATTTTTCAAGTCTGCAAGGTCACTGTATATTCTGCTCGTGTTTGTGAAACAACAGTATTCCCTCATCTTAGTTTTTTCAAATTGGTGATGGTGTAGTATTTGTTTTGGTAGAACAGTATTTTAAACTTGTCTGCCTGATGCTATTGATCCTTTAAATTCCTGGACACATCACTGCTCATTAGTCTCATCATGTAAGACCTGTTGTCGTGGTTTTTTTCCGCAAACCAGGACACCTGTCTGTCCTGGTGCTCAAAGAAGAGTGATCACTTTTGATGTGGTAACTGTTTCTTGGACTTATATTCAGTATGGACCTCTTAATTTATGCCTTGCTTTCAGAGTCCTCATCTGACATAGATCTCAGGTTAAAGGAGAAGTGGCTGTTCCATAGGAAGCATAAGCAAAGGACACAGCTTTATAAAAGATTCAGTACCCCTGTGGAGGGAATGGGACCCCCATTGACTCACACCCTGAAGAACAGCAGTTGTTTTTAGGAAGGAAACTGTTCTGTCTACTGCTTTGCATATTCTTCCTAAAGAGTGTTTCTTAAACTTGTTTCTTAAGCAGACTGTATTTTGCATTTGAAAAAAAAAGACAGTGATTAAAATAAAAGTTAAAATGGAATAAATTTAAGAAAAGAGCCCAGGAACATAAAGTAGAGAGATATATAGAGATATAGGTGTGTTTTATATAAGTGTATCTATTATTTTATATAGATATATGTATACCTAATTTATACTTATAAAATAAATGTTTTATGACCATGGAACACAATATACAATTATGTGTTTAAATATACGTATCTACACTAGAAGTTCAAAGTTGTTAATCTTTTTATGCCCTCATTGTTTGTTTCAGAGTGGTGAACCAGTATCAGGAGTTAGTACAAAGTGAAGCTAAATGTCCTGTGAAAATGTTTCATAATTCAGGTGGATCGGTCAACCTTAGTCATCTTTCTCCAGGAAAGGAAATGGAAGTGAGTTTATCGAGCCATATGTTTCTTTTATTTGTGTTTGATTATTGAATTATTAGAATAAGTTTTTTCTATCCACATTTAAAAGTAAAATAACCTAAAAAGTTCATTTCAAATTAATTTTTAAATGCTTTATTGTCATAATCATTCAGAGTATAAGGGAAAATTTAGAGGAAGATACTTTTGTTTTCACTGTTCAAATGTTGTATCCTTTAGCCATGTCTTTTTTTTTTAACCGCTTATAGTATAGTTAGGTTCAAGGTTTTGTAGCATTTTCCCCTGTTCAGATGAACCTTTCCCAGAGCAGTATAATAAAATGCAGCTATGCATTTTATTTTATAGGTCAGTAGACACAGAAACAGATGTAGTAGCTGAACTTTTTTTTTTTACCTTCAGAAATTATTTAAATTATTTTCTCTTTAATCTGAAGATGAAAAATTAAACAAAACCAACAACAAAGAAAAACCCAAGCAACACCAAAATTTTTAAAGCGCATATGTTTGTATGCTCACATCCAGTAGAAATTCCTGCATTCCCAAATTCTCATGCCTCTTGGCATTGCCTTGTGTGTTACTTGTGGCTTCTGGCTTTCTTGGTCACATTCAGTACTCTAATGGTATTTGGGTTTCAACCAGTATCTGTTGAGCATCTTTTCCCTCAATACCTATTTTTAAACTGCAACAGGGTTGCTCTGAAAGAGGTAGTTCCTGGTGGCAGCCAGAAGGGTGGGCAAAACAAAGGCCAGCAGTTGAGGGAGTGCTTCTGTATGTGTGTAAACATATATGCACACAGACATATGCATGCATGTGTGTGTATATATCGACTTTAGGTCTGTCTGCTTATGTTGACTATATCTATATTCTATCACCATCTATTTTATGTCGATTATATCTATTTTATGTCGACCTTATGTCTTCCGTTGACTATTTTATAACTGTTTCATATCTTTTTTTATGTCTGTCTGTTGACTTTGTCACCTCTCTCTCTCTTTTATATCTGTTTTCTATCCTCTGCCAGTCATCTGGTTTATATCTATATTAAAATCATGGTATAACTTAGGGTGGGAGGATAGTCCTGGAAGTTGTCTTCCCCAGCTGTCCAAGCCCTCAACAAATGCTGGACGAAAATTACTGAGGTTACTCTACTTAATGATCTAGTCCTCTTTTGAATGGGGCGTTAGTCTTTAGCTTCAAAATGAAGAAAACAGTTTTTCATAGTAAAAGAGAAAGGTAATCCTCAGAGTTTTCCTCAGAAGATTCTTTTTTTATAAGCAAGCAATTAGAAATGTGTAGGAGGAGTGTCTTTTATTTCTGAGAATCGGTGGAAGCAAAGCTATCTAAAAAGGTTGACTCTGCACAGTGCTGGAATTGTTAGCCCAAGCACATCTTGTTTAGTCTCCAGCACTGAAATATTTCATTCAGTATATTGAGAACCTCATTTTTTTCTAGTTGCAGCAGTTTTTTAACTGTATGTTTGTTTAGACACTACTTTCATTTATGGGATACCTACTTTACTGTGGAGTTTTTTTGACTGTGTCAGCTATTGGAATTAGGGATTTAGGGTCTGCTGTGAGTAAGAGCTACAGACTTGATTAGCTGAAGTTAATTTGTATTCAAACAACGTGATAAGTAAAAGATGAGTGAAGTTCTGATCCCACTGAAGTCAATGGGATTTTCCTGAATGTATTTAAATTCCTACTCCTACGGTCGGGAAATCTGATCCTGCTTTCTAAATCCTTATTGGTTGGAAATAGCAGATTTATACAGATGGTGAATGAATGAAATGATGGTCTTACTTGAATTTTTTAAAATGCATCTGGCACTCTTGTATTTGTGAAAAGTCACTAAGAAGGATTTCGGAATTACAGAGAAAAGTAAAACGCCTTAAATTATTTATTTTTGTTTAAATTTTACCAGCACTTTCAAGCTGCTTCTTGATGGTAAGCTCTTTATCTAAAGAGAGTTGGTCATAAGCTATGTTTTTAAAATAAATAAAAATCTGACATGTTTGAAGGGAATTTTGTCATGGTTTTGAGAAGTCTAACAGAAATTAATTGAATTGTCTTTTCTGTCAAATATGTGGAAGCTCACATTATTGCTGTGGTAGTGTTAATTTCTCTTTCCTCCTAGCAGCCAGAAAGTATATCAGGCTCTGTTCAGTCTTCAGTATTGGGGAAAGGTGTAAAACACCGACCTCCTCCCATCAAATTACCTTCAAGTTCAGGAAGTAGCTCTTCAGGTAATTATTTATTGACTTGGGCATCTCTTTTTTATGTGTTCTGCCTATTGTAAAGTGACATGATATACCCTTAGTAAAGATTTCATTTAAAAAAAAATAATCAATGTATTCTCTGTGGAAAGAGCATAATTTTGTTGATTTCTGATTATATTCACAAAATTGGTTTCTAAGAAATATTCGTGTTAGCATGTACTCAGAGAACAATAATGTATTTTAATTATGCTTTTTCAGGTAATATTTTTAGTCCACAACAGTCAAGTGGCCATCTAAAATCCCCAACTCCTCCTCCTTCATCTTCTAAGCCTCCTGGTCTTTCTCGGAAACAATCTATGGATCTTAATCAAGTTAGCATGCTCTCACCAGCTGCCATGTCTCCTGCGAGCTCTTCACAAAGTGAGTCACGACCTAAATTCTCCATTAAATCTTAGGCTTTTGCATAAATGCTTCCTGAGATAAACTTCTTAACCTGTGGAATGATGAAACTTATGTGTACAGTGTACCCTAAATTGTATAAGTTGTGCAGCTTTAGGCAGGTCTCTTGTTCACTGTATGTATTTTATGTTTATTGTAACTGTGTTCGTTTTTTCTGTATATATGTATGCACCCTCTGTGTATACGTTTTAATACATTTTATGCAATTAGTATGATCTCATTTATGAAAGGCTGATAGATGATGTGATGAGATAAAATTCCAAGTGTAGATTTTTTTTCCTCCGGTGTAAAAACAGTATGTTAGATCAGTTTGCCTTTACGTAATTTAAACAACTGGTAGATCG
>JAOXJM010000001.1:183676164-183701902 GCA_026413425.1 Tringa solitaria
CATCCAGCCTGGCCTTGAACACTTCAGGGATGGGGCTTCCACAGCTTCCCTGGGCAACCTGTTCCAATTACTTCGTTCCTTATTGCTTTCAAATATGACTATATGAATCTGTATGCTTCAATATTTATTAAAACAGCACTTACGTTCTTAGTTTATTTTTTTCTGAAAAAATAATAAAGACCAAAAACCAATATTGTATGATTATGGAATCAGGTGTATAGAAGAGACTTCAAGACACCCATCCCTTACACTGAGGCAGAGACAAATCTGTCTGAACCATACTCAACCAATGCTTATCAAAACTGGCTTTAAATAAAAGATTCACTAAAAAAGATTCCAGTCTCCCATGGTAGCTGTTTGGAGTAATTCATTATCTGTACAAAATGTTTCCTTCTAATTGCACTGCATCTTCTTAATTGTGAATTAAATTATTTTTTTCTCCTGTTCCTTGCAGACATGAAAAGTAGTTGTTCACCCTTCCTCTTTACCTTCTAAGTATCAAACATGCTGTCATGTCCCACATGTGTCTTCTCTTTCTGATAGGTCGTATTTTTCAAACCTTTCATAATCCTGTCACTCTCTTCTAGACTGTCCAATTTGCTTACATCCTTCTTAAAATGTGATAACCAAAACTGGACACAAGCCTGAGCTTGGCTGATTTACCACTGTGGAGCACAGCAGAATAAATGCATCTCATCTCTTTCACAACATTCCTGTTAACATTTCCTCAAATGAGGTCTGCCTATTTTTTTTATTTGTATTTTTCGCAAGAGCATTACGTTAACGTAAGAATGGCTTTACTGGTTTAGGCCAAAAATCCGTCCAGTTTGTATTCTGTCTCCGACAGTCGCCATTAGAGGATACTTAGGAGAGAGTTTTAAGATGAGGCAAAAATGTGAAGTGAAACATCCCTTATATACAACTGTACCTCTTCTGGCAATCCACAGCTTTGAGACTTTCTCAGCTGAAGACTATCCACGTGGATCTCTGTGCTTAATATCCTGTGCTAGACTTCTAGTCTGTGGATTTATCTAATTGGTTTTTGAACCCTTTATATTTTTGGCACCTGCGGCATCTTGTGACAGTGAGTTCTATAAATGTAAACTGTGTGAACAGGTTCTTTTCTTTTGTGTGTTCTATAGTTTGTGATATGAATGACTTGGATATGTTTGTGACTTGCTGTAACTTCTCACGTCCTTTCTTGCTGTACAGGCACAAAGCTAGTTACTCACAATTTTGTACTCTTTCATTTGTCTTTTTTAATTCAATGTTATTGATTTTTGGTCTCTTTCTTCAATTCCCTGGGATCACTTTGAATTCTAATTCTGTCCTTTTGAGCACTATCAACCTTTACCAGTTTGGTGTCGCATATTTTTACATGTACATATAAGAGGTGGGAGTAGTGAGCTGAGCTAGGTCGGTGGAGACCTCTGGGGGATTCTGTTTGACAGCCACTGTTTAACTGGAGCATTTGTATCTGTTCTATACCCAACTCATAGCATACTGCATATACATCTTTTTAGTGTAGCTTTAAAGAGTGCCACGGGTAATAATGCCAAAAGCTCTCCAAGTCAGACATATCTTGCCAGAAGCCCTTAGCAGGGTAGGCAGTTACTAAGATTTGGGGTGGGATTGTTTTCTGTTAATGATTGAGAAATAGAGAGCCTGTTATTTCGTTAAGCCCTTGGACAATCCTGGATTTACTGTAGAAACAGTAAAACTTTTTAAAGCCAGAGGAAGAATCACTGAAGAATAACTGCTGCGATATTCTCCACATTCACTTTGTGTAAATGCATTACCAGGTTATAGGTTACTGGTGCAGTGTTTAGTACCAGTGAGGTTTCTTTCGTTTAGTCATCTCTCTTTAGCTTTGAATCTGGATAATTATGAACTTGTAAACATTACGGAAAATGCAGCACTGTATTAAGTATAAAATTTAAACTTGCCAGTTTTCCAACTACCAAATGTTTAGAAATTATCCCAGTAGAAAGGCGTATTAATTGCAATACACATATATAATTAAGTGAAGACTTCCTACTAATAAAAAGATGTTTTCTTTAACAGGAAGCCCCTTTGGTTTGAAAAATGCATCAAATCTTCGGCCCTTAAATCTTCTACAGGTAATTGATATACTTGGACACAATAGTAATGATAATTTCTTAATTATCTTTAGAGACATGTTTAGTGCTGCTTACTGCATTGCCCCACACAGATCTTTGAAGCCAGTTGATCAGACAAACCTTTTACTGCAAATTCTAATTGCCTATTTAAAACACTTAGAGCAAGAGAAGAAGCTACTTCCATAAATACAGCAGGTGGAAATTACATTCTTAGCTCACAACAGAGCAGGTAGTTCTCACTAACAATCTAAAAATGCTGACATTTGAATTCATGAGATTCATACTAAAATATAGTCTCCAATTTCAGGATTTGCCTAAGTTCTTATTGCAAATTCACTCTTTAAACTCTTTTAAAATTATTTTAAAAGTATATAACAGTGGAGTCACTCAGGGCTTACACATACAAGGCCTAAAAGCTGAGCTGAACGTGCACAGGTAGGTGCAGCGTTAGCTTTAAAGAGCTTGTGGTAATGGAAATAGACATTCATGGGAGATAGGGAGTTTAGAAGGTCTGTACATGCTTTCTTTCCACTAAGCACATGTACAGATACAAACGTGAGCAAAAGTCACTCATTATGTCAGAACCCCATTTAAAAGCAGAGCAGAGAGTGTTTGTGGAATCAAGTGTAGTTCTTGGATCTTGAAATCAGCTGCAGTTACAGGTGCAGATGTGCAGCTTCAGCATTCCACAGATGTTGCACCAGGCTTCAAAAATACCAGTAAAAGATGAGCTGTAGCTTTGCTGCATCCTCTTCTCACTCCTGTACACTCTCCCGAAACATGGAAAAGGGCAGGCACAGAAGGCAGTTATGCCAGAGTAGAGCTCTTCCATAGAATTTAAAGTTTGTATTTGTTTGATTCCATGTTCAAAGTACATCTTTTCAAGCTTCTTCTGCCACTCGTATAAGCCAAGAATAATTTGGCTGAAATCAGTGCAATTAAAGCTGGGGCAAGGGAGAGGAATCAAGACTGTTTCACTTAAACTTTTTTTTTTTTTTTTGGTCAGATTTTGCAGCTTGTTAGTTGGAAGCCTCTATTGAAACTCAGTGGAATATTCTGAAAGTGAAAATAATACACAGGGCTTTTGAAGACTAGCCTTTTCACCTCCAATATCCGTATGATCTCTACTATTTCAATTAGAGTAATGAAAATGTATTTTCCTGTGGAAATATCTCACTATAATTTAATGCAGGATTATTTCCTGAGTGTAAGGCTTTTTCACAAATAACAGCAATTGTAAAGTGATTAATTTTAAAGGGATTAACAAAACAAGAAAATCCCAAGCCTCCAAGGAGCACTTCAGGGCATGTTCTAGTGGCTGAGATTGTAGGGGTTTTTTGTGTGTATGGTTGGACTCGGTGATCTCAGAGGTCCTTTCCAACCATGGCCATTCTGTGATTATCAAGGTCATGTTCATCCTGGGACAGTGGGGAAGCTCAGGAGCTTGACTGAATTACGGCTTTTGTTTTTAATCTTCAACAACTTCCAGGTGGTTGACTTAATTTTAACCCACTCCAGCAGCAGCAGCTGTCACATTTTTCTCCTCAGCAGTGATCTCAGCAGCCTACAACCTGTAGCCCTCAGCAACAGGGAGAAGAGGTCTGTGCCAACAGCCCTCGGTCTGGGGTGCATGGATGAAGCAGTTTCTGCCGCTCTCCCCATCTCCCCCAGTAAATGAACCTTTATACAACAGATCTGAAGCAGAGGGGGAAGAAAGTCTTCCTCCAAAAACCTTCTCAGACTGCAGAGGCCTCGTTGCCATGGCTGAAGCTGGGTTATACTACCTTTATTTATATCCTGTATCAAAGAGTTGCAGCAAAAAACTGGTTAAGCATTGTCTTACTCTAGCATGAAGAGAGCCAGCCCTACTGTACAGGTGGTGTAAAATTAGCTTAGTGTTGTCCTGTTTTATCATAACTAGTAGGTCAGATGAACAGAGAAGAAAACACAGTCAGGATTCCTAGAGGAACTAACATGTTGCTGTGAGTTGGCTTATGATCCTCACTGCTGCTGTTCAACAGAATTGTTCTCTTGGCACCAGAGAAAATATCAGTTGGCTTTAAAGCTGTGATCTTAAGACTCTTGCCCTACTGCTGCCTGTAGAGCCTTAATCGCTGAAGAAGTCTAAAAAGGCTTGATAGAGAACAGTCTGGTCACAAAATGACAAATTTTGAGTGGTGCTGGTAGGATTTTTAGAACGAACCAACCAATGCACCAGTTGGGAAAACCAGTTGCTCTGCTTTTGTGTTCTTTGTCTTCCCTGACATGCAGGTCTTTTGTTTACCAAATAGTCTCTACTGGATACTGGGTTTGTCATAATTTTTCTTTTGCTACTGTAGACTGTTCGTAAATGAGGTGCCTCTCTCAAATGTTTTTATGGTGTATGGACACAGTCCCCTGTGTCACAGGCCTTGTTCTAGAGTGTGGGACAGTTTAAAGGGAGACTTTCAGATTTATTCTCAGTATCCAAATGTCAGTAACTAGTTGAATTACTAAAAATAATTCATGCAAGCTCCGCTATTCGGTTTTATTTTCTAGACATTGGGCTTTAAGGGCATTTACAAAAAGGCTGATGTAAGTTCTAGTCCTTCTTGCAGCAGAAAGTTCTTCTGAAGGAAACCAATCTCTGTGTTGCCTAACTTGGCCAAAGGAAGTTCTCTCTTACCACGCATTATAGATTAAGGGTAGGGTCGTTAGGTAAAACAAGCTATTATGAATACCAGATCCCTTGGCTTTCAGTAAGGACAAGAATGTATGTGTTCATAGTGCTTGTAATCCAAATGCTTAGTAGAAAAAAATCTTAAGTTCAAAAAAAGACCAACAATTCTCTGTTGCCAACAGAACGTACACATTCTCATCTCATACTTTGGGTTTTCCCCAAGATGTTGGTTCTATGGCTTTCTAAGTTTTTTCTGGTCATCTTCATTGAGATGGTCATGTCTTCTTAATGTGCAAATCTTTTGGTCAAGTTTACCTGCCTTTTAGTGGCAGGTAAATCCATGTGGTTATTCTAAAAAAAAAAAAAGCACTGCACCTTCTGGAAATCCACCAGGTCAAAAGATTTTTTTGTTTTTTCTGACTGATAAGTCATGCAGTTTACTTGAATTGCATATATAATATTTTATTTCCCCACTTTATGGATCAATGCATAATTGAAGTTCTAGAAAAGGTCATAATTCAGTACCTTTTGATTCCAGTAGACACTACATCAGACTCCACCGATTCCATTTAAGTGATTATTGTTAGAACTACTCTGTTCTGAAAATAAAATTTTAAAAGCAGGTTTTGGGTTTTTTTATGAAATTAAAGAGTGTGGGGCACAATATGAATATATGACTGTAAGTTTCAGACTTTTGACATTTTGATTGATTAGGAGCTTTGCACATGGATGCTTTCAGGTGTCACCTGAAGACTTTGGGGTTGGGATGGAAAATGCCAGAAGGTCACACCCATAAACTGTAGTCTCTGCTGACTGTAGACGAGTTGACAACAAGAAGGGACTTCTGCTGGGTAACAGGCATAACACCATTTCTGCCAAAACAGAGTTATTTAGGGGCATTCAGCATCTGTTTGTTGTACGTTAATGGTGACAACATTATAGCCTGTATCTACACGCACTGGAAGATGTAGAATTCAATTCAGTGGTTCTTAAATGACACTACAAACGTTTGCCTTCACGCTGGCTTTATTTACTTATTCATTGATACTGAAGTTTGGTAATAAGGATCAAGCTTTCCATTTTTGCTAGGGGTCTGAGCAAGGTCCATCCAATCAAGATCAGGCATTATCTGCCCAACAAGCTGCTGTAATTAACCTGACTGGAGTAGGGAATTTTATGCAACCTCAAGCCACAGGTATGTGCTTGCTGAGCCTCCTTTTGTACTTAAGTGTGTACCTTGATAAATTCACACTGAAATGAAGTTTGGTCTTAAAGAAGTCTTACATTAGATCAGAACAATTTACTATTTATTATCAGCACATAAATTGTGTGAGAAATACTGGACTCTTCAAAGCATGCAGTTTTCTGCTTTGCTTGGCAGTTTAGTAAATTGATAATATCGCATGAAAACAAGGGAACAAAAAGATACAAAAAGAAAACACAGGGAGCTTCCACGCCAAACTTCATTGAGAAATGTTTCTTTAACTGTGTGCTTAACAGCCAGTATGAGAAACCTCTGTCTCCACAAGCACTTCATAATCTAATTATGTTCTAACAGAGAACTGTATATCACATATACTTTATTCTGCGCTTTTTCCAGTTTGACTCTGAAACTAATTCTATTGATCCCCCTTTTCTGTAACACTCTCTTCCTCTGTCTTCCTTGCCTGACCCTGACAAACTCCACCTCTTTGACCCCCCCTGCTTTCCCCTTCTCCTTTCTCAGTGTTGTCTCAGCTTGGCTCTGCCGTGAACAGACCTGGGCAAAGCCTTCCTCAGCAGAGACTGCAGCTCTCCTCTGCCTTGCAACATCAACAGCAACAAGCCTTGCAGCAGCAACAGATACAAGTAATCCAGCAACTTCACTCTGACTGTGTTTAAAAAGAAAGAAATACAATTTAAAAAATACAATTCTCAGCTCCGAAAACAAAAGTCTTGCCCTTTTGACTTTCCTTTTTTTTTTTTTTTTAAAGAAAAGTCTTTATGGAAAAAAAAAACACATTAATTTTGGCAGACTGTATCAGGAAAGATTTGAAATCTGTGGTTCTCTCAGCTTGGAGCACTGAATTTATTTTTATTCATTTAAACCATCCACCTTCCTAATTTGCTAACATTCAAGGAGTGCTTGTGGCACATACCTAAACAAGCTCTGCCAGGTGCCAGTAGATTTCAAAACAGCATGAAATTTAAGCATCTGTAAGTTCAAATGTAGCACCACTGCAATCAGTATATGGGAGCAACAGCTCTGGCAAAGCATTCCTTTAGCATTGAGATGCTTTATGAAAATATTTTAGTATTTTTTTAGCGCAGTCTCCTCTTTTTGATACGTAAGAAAACACACACAGTGCATACACTGAAAAGGTATTGTTAAAAATGTACTGCGTACCCCAAACATTCACTGAAGTTGCTGAGTTACTGCAGTTACTGCAATGGAAAAGGGCAAAGAAACAAAGCTGTCCAAGTACATGTGTGAAAATGTTACGATCCACCCTCAGCAGGCTTCTGTGCCACTGGTGCTGCTTGACTGTACCCATGGCCCCAGTACGTGGTCTATTCCTGTTGTCAACCTGGTGCTTCATCTTTTTTCTTTCCCCTTATCATTTTTCACCTTCCCTCTCACCTTCCTCTCATTCTTCCTGGTGTGAAACGCAGCTCTACAGTCAACACTAACCAGCTTTTTTCTCGCCAATTCTCCTTCCCGGCAGCAGTTGCGATTCTTGCAGCATCAAATGGCTATGGCGGCAGCGGCGGCGGCAGCAGCACAAGCAGCTCATCTGCATCGTCAGCACCATTCAGGCAGCAACTCAAAAAGTAAACGGAAAAGAGCCACACCAGCCCCTCCAAAATCCTGAGACTTGCCTTCCCTCCCCTCCCGCCTTTCTAAATAAAAAAACAATGCAGAGGGGATTTTATTATTTTTTTTTTTAAGATGAAAAAGGAGAATAATAAAAAACAAATAAAAACCACTGTTTTACAATACTGGTGGGAAAGTGAAATTTTAACGTTACACTGAAATAAATGAAGTGGTTTTGGAAGCCAACCCTACAGAACTTAGGAGATTTCAGCTATAAAGCAGCTAGGGTCTGATTTCCTTAAGTCACTTAATTTTTTAACAGAACGTTTTATCTTGTATTTTTTACCACTCAGCAGCATTGTACATAGTATAAGGATGAAAAACATTTTAGAAAAAAGGAACTTTGTAAATGTAGTACTGGTATTTGTTTATTTAGTATAAAAGGTTTGTGAACACTGTAACAAATACAATTTTTACAAATCCATTTTCGAAAAGATCTCTCTTTTTGTTCAGTTGGGCTTTATACTTTTTATTACTTTGTCTATCAGCTTCTTTACTTCTTTGTGCCTTGTAATTGCTCTGGTGATACAGTCCTGAAGCTTGGCTCCTGTAAGAGGACTTCCACCTAAAAATTAAAGGGAACAATTTGATTTTCTATTTATACTTCAGTTGAGTATCTCTGTATGTGTTTTCCAAATGACAGTATTAAGTAATACAGTCATTCTCATGACCAAAAACTTTCACCTGGGGAGCATACAGCCTCCCCAGCTCAAGCCTCGGGTAAAGAAAACAGAAGTAAACTAGAGGTGTAACAGGAGACGTGCTCAAAATATGTCATTTGCTGTATGTAAGTCAAGCTGTGACTTCATTTTGAACTTAGAATAGACTATTTCAGCTGGAAGGGACCTACAACTTCAGCCATGCCACCTTTTTCGAAATTAATTTCAAAAGCAAGTCATTTAATAAGTACTCAAGCAGACAGCCTGTTACTGTAAAACACACATTTTACAAAGAAAAGCAGGTACATAACATCTAGGTCAAGAAAAGATTATCATCTCCATAGTTTCCTGTATAATAAACTTGGAAGTACCTGGTTTATAAACAGAACATAGTCTGTCTTCATCATCAGTTACAATAGTTACTGTTCCCGTTGCCAAGTCTTCTTCTTCAGCAGTTGGATCAACAATGAGTAATGTGCTTGTGAAAGAAAACACACACAGACAAGTCACTATCTGTTGCCCCATTAACACTATTGCAAAGTGCACAAAACTTCGTCCTTTCTACTGTAGTCTTACAAAATAGTTGCAGGTGGACTTAGTGCTTAGGCTTACCTCTTTTCTTAGCAAAATGCATCAATTCAAAAAAAGCAGAAAACCAAAAAATGAAGCGGGAGATTCCACACGTTAAAGTGCATGGGTCTGTTAAAATAGTAGTTGTTGGAAATACAGCTTTATGCCTAAGTTTCATAGATTTGCGACACATGTATTGCAGGAAAATGCCATTTGACTGCCATCTGCAATACGCAGTCACTTACTTCAATTATGCAAGGGAAAGGGCACTGGTTTTAGGTGTAGGCTGCACTAATCTCTACTAGACCTTAAGGCAAAACTCATTTCCAATGGTAAATCCACCAAAGTAGTTCTGTTTCTTGTCAAGAGAACTCTACCACCACTCAGACTGGGAAGAGTTCAAAAATGGATTTACTGGGTTCCTTAAGGTAGCCAAAATAAGCTGTTGTACATCACATGATGCAGATCATTAAAAAAGAGATTAAATATTGTTATTTTAAAACCATTTAATAAGTTAAAAATAGAGTAAACTAATGGAAAAATTAAAAAAAAAAAAAAAAGGATCTAAACTATAAGCCAACTTTGCACAAGAAAAACCTGAACTTAAAAAAAAGCCAACCAACCACTCTTCAGACTGTTTCTTGAAAAATAAAAATAATAATAATTAAAATCACTACCATTACAAACATTTGGCTGAAGGGCAGGTATCGTGACAGGTAAGACTTTAGCCGCTTTCATGAAGCCTCAGTTTATACTGTTAAACTAAAATTTAGTAGTGATGTAATGAAACTCAATCAAGCAGCTGGAGTACAGCTACACCAAGTGGTGTTTATGACAGATTTGCAGGGGGGCGAAGTCAGTAGCAAGGCTATAGGAGCTGACTACAGGATGTAGAAGGAAGGGTAATAGAATTTCTCAACTTGAACTCACATGCAATGCATAATTAAAGGTTTTCTTGATAAATTAAAACTTTACCAGTAGTTTCAGGTTGCCATTTAACAGCAATAGTGTAATGAAAACATTACTCCGTAGCCCCGCTACTCAAAAATACTGCTTTATTAATGCTATGCATATAGAATCATAGAATCATTTAGGTTGGAAGAGACCCTTAGGATCATCGAGTCCAACCATCTACCTACTCTACAAAGTTCTCCCCTACACCATATCCCCCAACACCACATCTAAACGGCTCTTAAACACGTCCAAGGATGGTGACTCAACCACCTCCACCGGCTCTTTGCGTGACACAGGGACGTGGTGCGCACGGAGTGTTCGATGCATCACATTTATTATTTATATACAGGTTGACTCCACAGGAGCCAGCTGCAGAGCTGCACAGCACTCTGCACCAGCATTTCTCGCCCGTGGCCACGCTATTCAGCAACCCAGAAGTTTTATTCATTCAAGGAGGGCTTTTACGCAGAAGAAAAATGCCTCTGGAAGCCAGAGTATTATTTAGAGGGCTGTGTCAACAGCTGTAGAAAAACTAAGAATTAAAAAAAAAATCCAAACCACCCAACAGAGGCACACCCCACACCCCCCCGCCTTCAATATTTAGTTTTTGGAGCTAAAGGGAGACTTGAGTAGCTCGTTTGATGCAACAGTCAGTTTCGGTCTGTTGGGCTTCCTTCCCTTCACTGTCACTGAAAACTTTCTGCCAAATGCAACTTTTTTGTCTATCAGTAAGTATACATGATTTGTGTGCAAATAATATCCAACTGACAACTGACTGCCCATCGTGCTATCCAAACCCTCAATCTACATCAAACATCAGACACTCAAGAACCTGGTATTAAAGCAATTAATAGAAGCACTCTGAATTACTGGTAACTTTCTGCCTTGGTTCATTTTTGGCAATCAATTGGTCAACGTTTGAGTTCAGTGCTCCCCCCACCCCATCTCATATTTGAATGAAAGAGCCTGTTAAATACAGATTAATGTGCCGTAAACCCTTGAGGTCTCTAAAACCACCTAATCTTACTCCAGACTCATAGCACAGCGAGCCTCATTTGCCATTTTCTACTTTTCAAATGAATAGCACCATAAAAAACTGTGTTTCTTATAAGCAGCAGCAGAGCATGCACTTAACATACTTGGACTAATCAAGACCCAGTAAACAATGTCAGGTGAGGAGTGAAGTTATCAGATGTGATTATTTTGAATTCTATTACCAGATTCTTTACCTACACGAACAATGACTTGAGTGCTGGTCATACCCAGTTTGGGTGATTCACTTTGGGTGATTATGTTTTCAGTTACCCCCAGGTTCTGTTGTTCTGACTGGACCATTACCTCTTGCTTCCCCTGTTGACTAAATCATTGGTACAAGCTGGTCAAAACCTACCATCTTCTGTATCAGTTATTTACACTGGCTTCTACAACACTGATTACACTAACATTCTTTTGTCTCAAAGATACTCCAAAAACATAAAACAAGACCTGTTCCTGTACTTCTTAACTTATATTTTAGGTTGGGAACCAGTTCTGCTTTAAGCCACAGAAAAAAGTGTGACAGACTTCATTTTTTTCTGTGTACTCATTTTGTGTTTTGTGTACTGCATCCAGCTCTGGAGTCCTCAGCACAGGAAGGACATGGACCTGTTGGAACGGGTCCAGACGAGGACCATGCTGATGATCAGAAGGCTGGAGCACCTCTCCTATGAGGACAGGCTGAGAGAGTTGGGGTTGTTCAGCCCGGAGAAGAGAAGGTTCTGGGGAGACCTTATAACAGCCTTCCAGTTCCTGAAGGGGGCCTAAAGTAGAGATGGGGAGGGACTTTTTATCAGGGAGTATAGTGAGAGGATGAGGGGTAACAGTTTTAAACTGTAGGACGGGAGATTTAGATTAGGTATCAGGAAGAAATTTTTCACTATGAGAGTGGTGAAATTCTGGAACAGGTCACCCAAGGAAGTTGTGGATGCCCCATCCCTGGAAGTGTTCAAGGCCAGGCTGGATGGGGCTTCAAGCAACCTGCTCTAGTGGGAGGTGTCCCTGCTACGATGATCTTTAAGGTCCCTTCCAACCCTCAGCATTCTATGATTCTGCATCACAGAACTATAGCTCAGTTCAACAAGAGAAACTGAGGAGTTAAGATCAAGAGAACCAGCACTGCCAGAGACCGTGTGCTCTTCACTAGCAGAAGCCCATAAGAAAGGCAGAAACATCATCAGTGGCATCCTCTGTCTTTCACTTCTTTTTCATACATAGTTGTTTTTGTAAGTACAAAAGAGTTACGAACTTACTCATCAAATATAGCAAAGGATGTGGCAACCGGATGCTTTCTGATAATCAAAGGATTCTTCTGCTTTAGATTAACTTCTGGTAAACCAGTTTCTTCATTTATAGTAACTGATGGCAACTGTACTGAGAATATGAAAAAAATGACAATGGTATAATATTAAATATTATTTATCTAATAAGGCTTTAAGTAGGCCTAGAGATGTCCAAGACTACTGAAATATTTAAGCTGTTCTTTTACCATATTGGTAAGCCACTGAAAACAGATCTGAACCGAGTTTTGGCTACATTACTAGTGTTCCATACCAAAAATTTATCATATTTGAGGAAAGTATTTAGCTTAGAAATACCCATTCAAGAAAGTATTATCCCCAAGCTGACACGTTTCCTCGCACACAAGCACTTCCTGCTTCCAAAATGCCATACAATTACAATACCTTAGAGTCATATTTAACAGAAAGGCCTTTCCCCTACGTGCATCTGTAACCCTCATACCTGTGAATAATCAATCCGTATGTTGCATGCATTGCAACAGGTTTTTTCAAACTACAGTGCATTCAGCCAGGAATATTCCATTATGACAAATAAGCAAAGCCCCCAACAATTTACTCTGCCTGCATGAAATACATGAACAAGGCAAGACCCTGATGTAGACACTGAAGTTGTTTATAACCATTGCTGAAAGATTCAGATCTCTGACACGGAAGGACAGATGGCAGAATAGCTGTTAGTCTTATACAAGAGAAATAATACACAGACAAAAAAAATCCTACTCCCCAGGTGTTATACATCTATGGCATCCATACCATCATGTCTGCTTTCTATTTGCATTTTAGTAACTTAGCATTCAAATGACAGGAAGAAAGTCTTAAGGAACTGTGAACTAGCTTCATGTGATTCAAAATTAACAAATTTTTCCAAGCAACACAAACCAGAGTGTGTCTCTTGCTCTAGCAAAGACTTACCATTTTTTAATGCAGCTAGCAAAGCAGAGGCACTGGCATCCAAAATGTTCCCATCATAGTCCAGACATATGATATCACAGTATAACACCCAAGCGAGCTATCGAAAAAAGGTTTGCAGAAGTGAGATATTACAGCAGTTAATAAGCAAACTGTGCAGTATCTAAAAAAATGCTGGGCACACTAACAAAAATATTTATTTCTATCATACCATTTTTACACTTCAGATGTAAACCAAGCTATGAAAACTAAAAAGCAAAAAGAACAGCAAAACAACCTGTAACCCCAAATACCTTCTTTAATGTCTCAACACTGTGACCTTGTTAGTACGTCCATCTTCCTTTTGAGTACAACTTACCTTGCCATTTGTAATACATAAATCTTCTTTCGCTATCATCTGTGAACTAAAATAAAATGAGAGAGTAAACCAGGAAATAGAAAATTGTCTTGCACAGTTGTGTTTGTTTTAAATGCATTAAGGTGATTCTCACCTTTCAATCACATCTGCAATGAACTGACTCGCTGCTTGAGCCTCTTCACCAGGTGGTCCAGAGCGAAACCTCGTTGAGCAGAGGGATGGTAGTTCTACGTTTGGAACTAGGTAGCAAGAATCATCAGTCATAAACTGAAGAAAGCAGGCAATAAGATATCAAAAATAGAAATAAGACAGTACACACATTTAATACCATTTTATGTACTTCAAATGAAAGGCAAGACTAAGAATTTTTCAGTCAAGCTCTCCTACTTCTCCCCTCAAATGTAATGGTATGCATGAGTTTGTATCAAAGAACTTGTAGTACTCTGTACTCAGAAACTGTTCCATGGAGAAGCACACACTCCAAATTACCATTTTCTGTTTGTAATCCTGTGATGAATATCATGACCCCACACAAACTCTTCTAAGGTGTTAAGCACCCTTAAGCAGACAAAAACCAACAGCATTTTCACCCCACTGCCTGACTTTACTGGTATGCTCTCTGTTTTACATCAACCATTAAAACCTGATTCTTTAGACATGAAGCAAAAACATGCATAAACATTTGTGAAAAAAACCCTAAGTATAATCAAGTTCACTAAAACTAACTTTGGAGATGCCTTATAAAAAGGGGATATAGTCTAAGCTTGCAGTTCCATAGAATTACTTAATTACAAAAGAAACTCCAAACAGGAGTGAGGATGTACCCCTGGGACTTCTGCAGTTCTCTGAAAAATTAACAGTTTATTTCACCAGTTTTAGGAGTTCAATTTTTTACCTCCTGGGACTTCAAGACAAAAGTTATGCACCTTTGCACAAACCTGTAAGCCCCAATCTTTTTTAAATGAACTGCCTTCCCTCTCTTAACACACATACTTCCCCCTCCTGCAGGTTTGTTTTCAGCCTGGCCTGGAATCTGCAACAAGGCAGCAACCTTAGATGGAAAATTTCAAGCAGAGCAAAGGCAATTCTAAAATTTCTGAAGCACCACTGCCTATATGTCAATTTGGAAACTGATTTTAAGAAAAGTAATACAATTTTACCCAAATTAATTCTTTTAAGAAGTCTTCACAACACACTCAACCTGTCCCATCATTACAGCTGAAGCAATGCAAGATTTGAGTAAGAACCTTCCTGAAAAGCTTACCAATATATCCCTGATCAGCAGAATCTGCTGCGGGTGCAGCAAGTTCCTGGAGGAAAAAAAAAAAAAAAGAAGACAAAAATGAAGACCTGAATTTTGTACAAAAAGATTTTCCAGCTATTCTATATAAAAATGGTCATTTTCTTGCTAGTTATCATTACAATAAGATTTACAAGAGCCATTTTTCATGAGTCTCTGTCTGGATTTTTCCTATGGGAAAACTCAATATGGTGACATGAAGTGATTTTGCTCATGGCAGGCCAGGAGTAAAGCTGAGGCTACAAGGCATTTAATAGTCCAGCCCACTAATTACCAATGTACTTATTGATCAATACTCAGTAACTCTTCAATTATATAGCTTTTATCTAGAAATAACAAAGATTTTATTTTTGTATATATCTTTCCCCATAGACGATACACAACACAAAACCAAATGTTCTCAGGCTAGACAGGTAGCACTAGACAATTAAATTGTATATTAACTTTCACCTCTGAAAGTAACTCAGGTGAAAGACTGGCACATTATTGTAACTCTACCAGGGATTCGTTCATTCTGAACAGGAATGCACAAGTTCAGCTAACAGCTAAATTAAAATAAAAAGCAACCATACCGCTTTAACTCCACAAATCACCGTAGTATTTCCTAACTTCACCAGGGCAGAACCATCTGCAGTTGTAATTGAACCTGAAGAGAGAAAGTGTTGTTCAATAAAATCTGTTTCTCCATTCAAAGGGCCTTAATTAATGTCTACCTTCACCAAGTATTTACTTTCCATAATTTTATACTAAACCTAGGCCAAACAAAGTCTTGATGAATCCAGGGTGGGAACAGAATCTCTCTATTACACATCTCTATTAAACAGTCAACCAACAGAATCACACAGAATGGTTGAAGCTGGAAGGGACCACTGGAAGTAGATCATCTGGTCCAACTCCCCTGCTCAAACAGGGCCACCTAGAGCCAGTTGCCCAGGACTGTATCCAGATGGCTTCTGACTATCTCTAAGGATGGAAACTCTACAACTGCTCTTGGCAACCTGTGCCAGTTTTTGGTCACCCTCAGAGTAAAAAAGTGTTTCCTTATGTTCACAGGCAACCTCCTCTGTTTTAGTTTATGCCCGCTGCCTCATGTCCTGTCTCTGGGCATCACTGAAAAGGGTCTGGTCCTGTCTTCTTGACGCCCTCCCCTGAGGTATTTATATATATTAATAAGATTCCCCCTCAGTCTCCTCTTCTCTAGGCTAAACAGTCCCAGCTCTCTCAGTCTTTTCTCACAGCAGAGATGCTCCAGTCCCTACATTATCTTCATGGCCCTTTGTTGGATTCTCTCCAGTATGTCCATGTCTCTTGTACCAGGGAGCCCACTGCTGGACAAAGCACTCAAGATGTGACCTCATCAGTACTACATAAAGTGGAAGGATCACCTCCCTCAACCTCCTGGCCATACTATGCCTAATGCAGCCCAGGATAACATTGGCCTTCCTTGCAACAAGGGCACATCACTGGCTCATGTTCAACCTTGTGTCCACCAGGACTCACTGGTCCTTTTCTGCCAAGCTGCTTTCCAGCTGAGTGGCTCACAGCATATATTGATGCCTGGGGCTGTTCCTCCACAGGTGCAGGACTTTGTCCTTCTGTTGGTGGAACTTGATAAGGCTTGATAAGGCTCCTGTTGGCCCATTTCTCCAGCCTGTTGAGACCCTCTGGCACATCAGCCACTTCTTCACAGTTTAGTGTCATCTGAAAACTTGCCAAGGGTACACTTTGCCCCATCATCCTGATCATTAACGAAGATGTTAAACAGGATCGGATCCAGTACTGACCCCTGGTGTAATTTTTTAAACCAGAAATCATACGTGGTTACTGTAAGTCCACCTTCTGGCTGGCTTACACTAAGCCTTAATGGAAGGTGGCGTTGTACAATGGCCAAGACCTGCAGTGTCAAGTGTCAGCAATAATCAGCAACTAATCCATGCTGGTATGCTAACTGGTAATTTTACTGTTAGAAATTATACCCCCCTTATTACTATTATTCCAAATAAACACTTGCCTATATTGACGGTGGTTGCCCGGAATTCACCTAACTCCCTTCCATCAGGTCGACAGTTCTCTTTCTAAACAAAAATTCAAAGTTCAAATTAGAAAACGTATTTTATTAAATAACACACCAATATTTATGCCACAGGAGTTCATATAAAAGAGTATTCCCTTCTTTTTAGCAGAAACATGCAACTACAAAAATGCTAGGGAAAACCAGATCACATTCTAGACAGTTTTTCATCAACTGATATGTAATTTGTGGTTGTATGCCTGCAAAAAATCTATTTTTTTTATTTAGAAAATAAATATAACAATAGATTAATCATCTCAAGAGTAAGTATTACAGGCTAGATTCAGAATATTCTCCAAAAACGAATACTCACTGATACCTTAAAATGAGAGTTTCTACCTGTTTGCACTGCAGGCAATTCCCCTTCCCCACCCCCAAATAGTGGAGCTCTTAATGTTAGAGTGAACTACAGAAGAAAAAACACAACACACACCAAAGAAACCCCCACATTCAAATACTGTGTCAGAAGCTGTACAATACCTGAACCTTAAGTTAGAAACTGCAGCAATTCACCATTATGTTAGATCTAAGTAAGTATTCAGCACAATTTCAAGCTTCTCAAAAGTAAATACTTGTCATTCAATTATGAGAACCAAAACTGACTGCAATAATACTGAAGCCATTTCTAAGTCAATACTACCTTAGTAATGTATAGAATAATTTGATATAGCAAAAACTCAGTGGTTTTCCTTCACGGTTGCGGTGAGCACAGTTAGCAGCAGTTATTTATTTTTAGTAGCATCTAAAAGCCTGGTCTGACATAATTTTGTACTAGACAGGAACCTGCATCACCATCTTGGTCAAATTTAATTCCCATTCCTTTTGAGGCCAACAGAAGTATTTATTTACCCATCATGTTGAACAGGGACACCACCTGCTGCAGTATTAATGCCACAGACAGATGGAAAAACATCCTGAAGAGTATGACCGTTTCTTCCCTGCTAAGTGAGTTTTTCACTTTTCCCTTATAGTTTCAGCTTTCCATACAGAAATTAGAAAAGCAGAAGCAAGCTAGAAAAAAATTTATTACAAGTAATTCATACATGTATATCATGTTTTACTCACCAAAAATCTTCTGTAGTATTCCAATGGTTCCACCGTTCTAAAACAAATAGAAAGAGAAATTCACGTGCAAGCTCCCGAGTAGGTAAGAGACAGTAAAAAAGATAAGCAAACACGAACCTACAACAACAAATAACTTGAGAATCAGGATGATCAGCAAAGCTCCTTAGCAATATGGTTACAGACAGATGAGGAAACTCTAAACAGATCTAAGAAAAAGATGTTTTCCTATGTTCACTTCCAAAATGCTTCTTCCTTAAAAGGAACCTTAAAAGGTACATCTAAAACCAACCACTAACTTTCACTTCAATAACCTTAACTATTAGTTTCAATTCAAAAGGAGCGTTATCGAGACCAGGGTGTAATGTTTTTGAAGAAATGCAGAAAGAGTAATTTTATTACAATGTCTCAAATATTTGTTAGTTCAAGGACTGCATTCAGATGTACAAAATGGCTTAAAATGATTTTAGTCTTGAATTGTTACATTTTTTTCTTAGAACTTTAAGAAAATGTAAAATGAAGAAACATGCTTCATGCAGTTGCTTCAGTTCAGAAATAATTAAAGCTTATTGTTAATTATATTACTGACAGCATTTAAGTATTTTAAGCAGAAAACAGTAAAGTAAACAAAACTCATATAAGTTTCATTAATATTTGAACAAAAACTTCTCAGTTTTGCTAAAATAAGCATTTCTGGAGAAAAAAAAAAACAACCGGAAAAGGATAGTTTTCCAAATTCAAACTAACATACAGAGGTATCACAACTCATGACGGCAATCATGAATTAACTCCTGTTGGTTCCTCACATGTGGGCCCCATACTTCTGCTTTTTAACCCCGACACATGGCTTGTTCATGTAAAAAGAATTCGTGTAAGAGCACTTGCTAAACCTTATTTCATACATTTAAGCCATAAATCTGGACACTGGAACAGGTTGACCAGAGAAGTTGTGGATGCTGCATCACTGGAAGTGTTCATGGTCAGACTGGATGGGGCTTTGAGCAACATGATCAAGGAAAAGACACTCCTGCCCATGACACGGGGGCTTGGATTACGTGATCTTTGAAGGTCCCTTCCAAGCCAAACCGTTCCATGATTCTAAATGGAGCGGTTATAAATGGGAAGCCACTGAATCCTCTACTGTTTTAAGCTCCTTGTAATGCTTCACTAAACTCGTTTTACCCGTACCTCTTTCCTTCGGCAGAGAAGGCTGCCCTCTTCTACTTCTAACGCCCCAGAAGCCATGGGGCAGTCCAGGCTGGCTGGGCCTCTGGAGGGTGCTGGGTTCAACCCCTCACCCAAACCAGGTCCATGAAAAGCAGAGAGATCTCTCAAGGCCTTGTTCAACTGCACTATCTCCGAGGATGGAGATACCACAGCCTCCCTGGCTAACCATCCTTCACTATGAACCCCCCCAACCAGGAGCTATTCAGAATCACGTCCATGGTCTATCTCTTCTGTCTTCTCCTCACCCCAACCAGGGAGGCAGCTCAGGGCCTTACTGATCTCGGTGCTTGGCCCTTTTTTAAGGCTGAACAAACCCAGCTCGGTCACCCACCCTTGCACGTTCCACAGAATCATGATGGTTAGAGCTGGAAGGGACCTTAAAGATCATCAAGTTCCAACCCCCCCTGCCATGGGCAGAGACACCTCCCACCACACCAGATTGCTCAAAGCCCCATCCAGCCTGGCCTTGAACACTTCCAGGGATGGGGCATGCACAGCTTCTCTGGGTAATGCTGTCTCACCATCCTGACAGTAAAGAATCTCTTCTTAGCATCTAGTCTAAATTTCCTCTCCTTCAGTTTAAAACCTCGTCCTATCGCTCCATTCCCTGATAAACAGTCCCTCCCCATCTCTCCTGTAGGCCCCCCTTAGGTATTGCAAGGCTGCTATAAGGTCTCCCCGGAGCCCCCCTCAGCAGCTCGCCCCCGGGGCCGTGCCCACACCATTCCCGTACCGGGATGCCCCAAAGCGGCAAATTAACATGGCAGAGGGAAACAACATCGTAAAGAAAACGGTAGCAGTTAAAGCCAACACACTGGACCCCTCTCCCCCCCGGGCCCACGCTGCTGGGGAGGGTGCAGGGCCGCGGCGGGAACGGGGTAAAGGCCCCAACGGGGGCTTCGCGGCGCCACCACGGCCCTCAGGAGCGGGCAGAGAGGAGCCCGCCCGCCACAGGGGACGAGGAGCGGGAGGGACACGCCAGCGCCGTGCAAAGAGAAGGGCAGCGGCCTTCTTACTACTACTTACTTGAAAGCCGTCGCCATGGCGGCGCGGCTGCCGTCCCGGATGTGCTGCCGCCTCGTGACCCGGCAGCATTCGGAGGGGCGGCCTTGGCGAGCCCCGGCCGCCGGGAGGCGCCGGCAGCTTCCAGCCCCGCTGAGCCGGGCGGAGCGGCCCGTTTTGGCGGCGGGTGCTTCCGCCTCGCTGTCCCTCGGCGGGCTATGGCGCTGTCCCTATCCGAAGCCGTGGCGCTGCTGGCCGCCCTGGCCGTCTTCCTCCTTCTCCTGGTGAGAGCCGCGCCGCGGTCACCGCGGGCCCGGGGCGGGGGGCCGCCATGTCCCCCTCGCCGCTGTGTGGGGCGGGGGGTCGCTGAGGGGACGCCGAGCTCCGGGAGCGCGGGGCCCTCTGAGCCCCCCACAAGCCCCCGGCTGTGCTTGTGCGTGGTTTTATGCAGGCAGTGTGGTTTTGCAGGGCGTGGGGTGCAACGCCTTCAAACCGGGTTAAAATGGAGCGTGTCATCCTTATACTACGTCATCTTATGAAATTATCCCGGTAACACACTTTCACGGTAAGCCTTTGGGGGTCCCGTGTGTTTCCGACTGGACATCCTGTGGGTATTCAAACATACTTCACCAGCAGGGACGTGCAATGCTGCTGCCCATGGACAGTACCACATATATGGTGTCCCCACATAAAAGCACTGCGAAATCCAAGTTCTAGAGATTTGTTTTAGCCGTGCAGAAAAATAACCATGGCCGCAGTTTTGCGAGCTGGACGGCCGTTCGTTTCAGTGTCTCTGTGCAGGTCAGAGGCAGTGCCATCTCCTGTGTTTAGACATCACTTGGGCAGGGAGGCAGCGGGGCTTGGGCTACAGCTTTCACAGAATCAGAGGATTGTACGGGGTGGAAGGGACCTTCAGAGATCATCTAGTACACACATCCCTGTCAAAGGAAGGTCACCCAGAGCAGGCTGGACAGGAAAGCATCCAAGCAGGTTTTGAAATCTCCAGAGAAGGAGACTCCACCACCTCTCTATGCAGCCTGTTCCAGTGCTCCCATCACCCTCAAAGTAAAGAAGTTTTCCCTCATCTTGAGAAGGAACTTCCTGTGGTCCAGTTTGCAGCCATTGCCCTGTCCTGTCACCGGGCACCACTGAGAAGAGTTTTACCCCATCTTCTTGACACCCGCCTTTTAGATATTTCTAAGCATTGATGAGATCCCCTCTCAGTCTTCTCCAGGCTTAACAGACCCAGGTCTCTCAGCCTTTCCTCATAAGAGCGGTGCTCCATTGCCTTGATCATCTTTGTAGCCCTCTGCTGGACTCTCTCCAGTAGTTCACTGTCCTCTTTGAACTGGGGGGCCCAGAACTGGACATAGTACTCCAGATTTTCTTTGGAGGTGTCTGCCTGCTTTGCAGTTGAAAACAACAACAAGCTAATGATGCTGACAGCTGTCAGAGTAGGTGAAATGGAGGCATTAAATGGCATGAGAAGGTTTTAGTCCCGCATGGTTTGATCAGTGGACGGAAGTTGTGCACTGCTGGCTCATCTCATTACTGAAAAATGCTTGATTGCCCCTTGGAGCACATTCAACAGCTATGTAAACCTTTAATAGAATGCTCAATGATTTTTCTCATATTTTTTTTATCACAGGTTTGTATGATTGCTTATGTAACTGCTGTAAAAATGCCAAACCTTCACCGACATGAAGAAGAGAAATTCTTCGTAAATGCTGAAGGCAGGAAAGAAGCTGTACCAAGTATACATGATCCCCCTACAAAGGAACTTTCTGTTGTTGTGCCTTCATATAATGAGGAAGACCGGTGTAAGATTTTTCTTGTTTTGAGAAAAAGAAGAAAATCTATCTGTTGTTACTCTAATAATGCAGAGGTCAGTTTATGTTAGCAGTAGATTCTGGCAGGCCAGATTACGTATCTGATTTTGGACACAGTTTCCAGAAAACAGTCCAAGTACATTGAATTTCAAAATTAAGACACAGTGTAACTTGATTTCTGCTGCTAAAAATAGCATGGGGCACTTGTAAGAATCCTCTTTATTTTACTGAAGTCTAGCAGAATGGCTGCTTATAGCCCCTACAAATCCTGTAAGGCAAGAAGTAGAAAAAGACTTTTAAAATTGATTTGAGGGCTTTCCCTCTGTAAACAACAGCAGCAGCTTCAGACAAGCAGAAAAAAAGGATGATCTCATTGGTTTCTCTTTGACTTTTGACTTGGCCATACATATGAGTAGATGATACTAAAAAGTGAAGGCTTTCAGATGCAATAGAAGTAATCAAGCTCTAAACCTGTAGCTGGGGGTTGACGTGGTAGCACACATTGTCATTCCTTTTCTTGATGAGTGAAAGTGCTGAGCTGCTTTGGGATGCCATTAAGAGAGATGTTGACAAATAAAGTGTATCTGAACACAGGGTAGGCCTGGCCCTTTCTCAAATACAGTGCATTCCTCAGTCCTGGTTCTTATACACCTCTTTTCAGTAAGGTTTTAATATACTTCATGTGATTTTCATTTAGTTGTCTGTCTCTTCGGAGGTAGAATAATCACCTCAAATGTGCTCAGGAATGAGCATACTCTGCAAAGACAACCCTACGGTTAAATGTCTTTCTAACCTGCAGATAAATCAGCTGCAAAAGTTGTGTTTGGCTGAAGCATTGTGGCCAGCAGCCATAGTAAGAGCAGGCATGTTACTGACTAGTGTTAGGAATTTCTCTTGTTGCCTTCTCTGTCAGCTTGCTTAAATAGATAAAGTCAGTGGTGATTTGCATGCTCAGTCATGGAGAATGATTTTTTTTTCCTTTAATATGAAGTAGAAAGTGACATATTTCAAAATGGAAAATTGGTTCTTTAAAATAAATGTTTTATCCTGTCTTACATGTGTGATTTTGTTTCATCGTTCTTGCATTCGGAAAGGATGGGACTTAGAAATGCAGGTGCTAAACTTCTTTGCTGAAACTAGTGTGGTATGAATGAGGCAATTTGCTGAATTTAGCTCTGTGGTTGTTTTCAGCTTGCTTGTACAGGTGCTTTTGGTGCTTTGCCTGTTATAATCTACAAACCTGACCTCCTCCACTTTTTCTCTAGTACCTCTTATGATGGATGAAGCTTTGGATTATCTGGAAAAAAGACAGGTATTTTCATTTTGCATTCAAAATTCATTATCTATGTATTATGTATAATAAGTCAGTGATCTGTGCACTTTGTTATTTTGGTATGTGTTAAAACAGTATTACTTAGCCACTTAGCAGTAATGCTTCTGTCTTTTATCAGTTATTTTTAGATTGAATGCTGGAAGGTGTTTTTAAATTAAATAAAAATTTAATATACTATTATATGATTAAAAATCTTTGTATGCATGATATCTCTGCAAGACAGAGATTAAGGATTAACCATACATTTAACTTTCTAAACTAAATCCTAGTTTGTTCCAAAAAGTTTTTTAAGCATCTCTTCTTCATTAGGATTTGTTCTCTGGGTAAGACGCCTGTTGTGAAGGTTTGTGGGTTTTGTTTTGATTTTCTTAGCAGTGATCCTGTTCTGAGCTTACATCCTTTACAACTAAATGGATTTTTCAGTTCTAGATGGTAGCCAAGAAAAGTATGACTAGCTGAACAGGCAACAAATAAGGCAAAATTCTTTAATTATAATTAAAATCTTAACAAATTTACTACATGATACTGGTGCCTGTTGGCAAACATGAATGAGTTAAAATCTGCTAGAGAAAAGAACGCTGATGTTTGAAAGACCTACTACCTACTTAAGAAATTGGATTAAATGGATTATTTCTGTTTTTCTTTTAAAGAAACAAGATCCTTCCTTCACTTATGAAGTAATAGTGGTTAATGACGGTAGTAAAGATCAGACCGAAAAGGTAAGGAAAAGAGGTATCTTACCAGGTAATCAGAGGTATGGATTTTTGTACTGCATTTGTGAAATACAACGTTTTGCTATTACATTTGGTATTTGAAGTAGTTGACAATTGAAATTCCATGCTTCTGAATACTTTCTCTCATTGTCCTATACGGATTGTGGATGTCACGTACATGCATGCATACACATACTCTTTTTGCACATTGTTTTTCTTGACTGGCCATTTTCCTGCAGCTGAGACTCTAAAAATTCTAGTCTTCAACAAATTTCTTATGAAATATTCCACATGTGCAAGGAGTGAATATGAACTTGAGGATGCTAAAAAGACTTTTAAAATAGCTGATTCATACTGTGATTGACAGAACAACTGATAAGTCGTATAGCTCTTTCCCATACCCTTCACAGCATTGTTCATTTAAAAATCCACGCGCCAGTAGTAGTATTTTCAAAATAGTTGTGCATTCTTCTGCTTCCACTTTGATGTATATTACTGGAAAGGAAGGCTGGCCAACTTGAGGAATTTTTTTTACTACTGCTTGGAAGATGTTTGAATCAGCTACTAAAATGAGTGCTGCTTTTTCATTTACTTTTCTTAAATTTGTCCACTAAGAATTGGTTATATATGTTTTTTGACTGCTTTACATTCCTTCCAGCATCATTTCTAACTGAGCCATGGGTCTCTGGACTTACAAGGACTTGAGGCAACTTTTAGGAAAACATAGAGGAGAAAACTCATACTTTCTCTTCCCGCAACATGGAACAAAATGTGCACATCCCTGCAGAGTGAATGGGATTTTAGATCACTGTGAATTTTTGTTTAAAACCACAGATAGCAGGAAGACAAGTGAGAAATAGGTAGCAGTAGTAGAGAATTCTTTTTCTTTGATTAAGTATTGGTGTTGGTATAAAAGGTTTGTAATAGTATGATATAAATTACATTAGTATTGAGGTTTTTGACTTGGGTGAATGGGGTTTAGAATTGCTTGGGGGAATATCCTGTTCTTACTGAACATGACTAACTTCTTCAGTCTTCTCATGTTGACTGTGAACTGGTTTTTATTTTCCCAGAGACTCCAGCAAACACTGGCATTGTATGTGTGCCGACTGAAGTGGTTATATCTCTGTGCTATTAAATTTTTTTTTAAAAAAGGGTGAGCGAATGTAAACTTCTACGTTGATTCCTGGTTTTGTTTTATGCTGGTTTTTTGTGTGTCTATCAGGTTGCAATGAAGTACTGCGAGAAATACGGAAGCGACAAAGTGCGAGTGCTTTCTTTGGTAAAAAATCGAGGGAAAGGAGGAGCAGTCAGGATGGTAATTGATACTTTCATCTCCTTCTCTGCCTGAACTACCCGTGCCCAAATATGCAGAAGATAGGGCTGTGGTGATTGACATTTTTAATTCAATACATTAACAAAAAGAGTATCAGAAAACTGAGTACAGGTCCTATAAGTTAAGGCAAACACTCTTTTCAAAACAAGCTTATTTTAGATCTTGGAAACAGTATTTTCTTGCCAGGAAGATCAATAACAAATTTGTATATGAGAATTCAAAAGGAAAAAAAAAGGTTAGACTTGAACTTCATGTTCCTATCAGTTCCACTTAGAAATAGGCTTGTATTTGAAAAAACTAACCAATCAACCAAAAAAAAAAAAAACCCTTTACAGATTAAAGTAAAGCTTTTGTAGAAGAAAATACAGCTAAATTTGCAAACATTGCTTTCCAGGTCATAGTTGTGGTTTTAAAAATGGCTAATGAACAAACACAGCAAAGTTTGT
>JAOXJM010000001.1:183720880-183739781 GCA_026413425.1 Tringa solitaria
GCTGCCCAGGGAAGTGGCTGAGTCACCATCCCTGGAGGTATTTAAAAGATGGGTACACATGGTGCTAGCGATAGGGTTTAGTGATGGGTTTTGTCAGGGTTAGGTTGATGGTTGAACTAGATGATCTGAAATGTCCCTTCCAGCCTAGGCAATCCTATGATTCTGTGCATTATTTTCAGCATGATAAGTAAATATTTGGTGACATCTTTTTTAAAAAAAAATAATCTGCTTTGATTTGAATCAGATGCCAAAGCTTGGAAGGGGAGTGCTAAATTTATGATTTTTTTTTAATTCATCTGTGTGTTTTCTACAAAGTTTTTTCAAATCTTTGCAGATAAACTCGCCAGTAACTCTCTCCTTATTGAGCAACCTCCTTTAGCAACTGTGCATTTGTCAGTCCAACAAAATACTCAATATCTTCCACCTCAGAGATGCAAAAGTCAGTCTGGATTTCCCATCTTTGAGCTTTGTGGGATTGGATTCTAGAACTTATTGGCAGGGAATTCTCTTATGTTTTCAGTGGATTTGAGCCATGGATAAAGGTCACTACACATCTTCATAGTCCAGAGTCTGCTCTCTGGCTCTGAGGTTGATAGACATGGCACTCGTCACACCCGTGTGCCTACATCTCCCTTCTCAGGTGCCTTTCAAAGCAGGCTGACTACATCTAACCTGTCTGGTGGAGATAGTCCTGGACCTGCACTGACAGCCCAAAAATCTTTTGAGAGCAGGGATAGGCAGCTGTGGGACACCTGGCACAATGCAGTTTACTTGCACAGGCATTGCCTGACACATTCCGTTGCAGTGAGGATAAAAGCTGACTGGGACAGAAGGAGAATGGGGAGAAACAGAAAAGGAGACTGATCTGGGGGTGAGACAGAAAGCCAGAGAGTGAAACGGAAGGTGGGAAGTACTGAGATTGTATGAGGAACGAAGCTGCAACAGTGATGGACTTGGCAAAGAGACTGGAAGAAGGGAATGGTGAAGGACACAGATCAGTTAAGGATGGAAAAAAAGGAAATGTTTCTCATGAGGGAAGGGGAAGCTGAAGTGGGTTACTAAGCCAAGTCTTCCACAAGAATAGGGTTAGGACAGAAATTGTCTAAAACAATTCGGGAGTCTGGGCTGGAAGCCAGGATCCCTTTTCAGTGTTTCTCAGTTGTCATTTAACCTCTACAAAATTCTTTGGCAAATCATATCTCATCTTCTTTATGTGCTAGTCCATAAAGAGAGTAACTGGCTACTGGTATCAGTTATTCTTCCAGCCCTGGTCACTGAAATCTGCAGCAGGTCTACAGGCTCCAATTCTGAACCACGTGAAGGGGCAATGGACTCCTCCACAAAGATGTGGGAGATGATACAAACCAAGTTTCAATGAAAGCTCGCTTTTCAGAGTTAGAAAGCAAGGTATGAAGAATATAGGGAACAAAAGTAGCCTTTCTGACTCATTCCTGCATTTTGTATATGTGCTATGAGAGGAGATACTTGTTTATGTCAGATCTGCTTTTCCTAAACAAGGTATTTTTAGTGCATGGGACTGATTCAGGAATCAGTGAGTTGTATGGCAAAGGCAACTTGATAGATTGGCCTTATATTTTGAAAATGGGAGTTTGGATAGGGTATAAATGCGACAAAGGATTAAAGAGAGGCAGTATATTCTCCTTTATCAGAAAAAGTTAAAATAAGATAGGCATATGGTTCTTTTTCCTCTTGCCCAAATGGTCAACACATTCAAAGAGAGCGTTAGAGGTACAGATTCAGTTCCTCTATGATTTAAGCCCACATCCAAGCCCACATCCAAGCCCATCTTAAGAAATGGTGAAAGAAATCCCAAACCCTTCTGCACATCACTTCAAAGGGATATTTGGACAGTTCAGTGATGCAGATATCCCTATCTTTCAGCAGATCAGAGTTAAAAAAATTGAGTTCCAAGTCTGCCATAGTGTGTTCTGGGGTTGAAGCATTATCGGTTACTTTTCTGAGAACTGTTTTTCGTTGTGTGGAATGATCTCAGGTCTGGAACAGTTACCTGCACTTGTTGAACCAACTGCTTCAAGCTTTCTCTGAAGCGGAGGCAGCAAAGGAGACTTATTTTAGTTGAGAAGGATGGTTGGCTCTGCCTTTTGTCACTCATACAATGATCAGAAGTCTTCTGGGGAGCGTACTCAATTTCTTGTATTTGCAGATTAAGAACTACAGGACACACAGGATGTCACAGGAGACCAGAACTCCACCAGGCACATACTCTAACAGAAGGTTAGACTTGTGCTTGGTTTAAGGTTTGTGTTTGCAGTCAGTTATCAGCGTTCGTCTAAATGTGTGTTGGACACATACCTGTAAAAATGATAGAATCATAGAATAGTCTAGGTCAGAAGGGACCTTTAAGATCATCTAGTCCAACCATCAACCTAACTCTGATAAAAATCATCACTAAACCATGTCACTAAGCACTATGTCAACCCATCTTTTGAATACCTCCAGGGATGGTGCCTCAACCACTTCCCTGAGCAGCCCATTCCAATGCTTAATAACCCTTTCAGTGTAAAAATTTTTCCCTAATATCCAATCTGAACCTCCCCTGGCACAACGTGAGGCCATCATACTGTTGAAGCAGAGGTATGCCTGCTATGTAGGTCCCAACAAGGAGCAAATAAAAGACTGTCAAAAAGTAGCTTTTTACTGTCAAAACTAAAATGCATGAGAGCCTGTCCCTAGAGAAATATAGTACACCTGAGAAACTTCAAAAGATTTTTAAGTCCTTGACTTCTACATGCCTTCAGGTCAGGCCATAGCAGTGCAAAGGTTTTGAACACTGACAAATTTCAGGTTTGGGCCAGAGGTCTTAAGTCCACTTGTGTCTTGAGTCCTGAATCAATACATGTGTCAACATTAACTTAATCCAAATATTTACTGAATGCAGAGAAAAGGAAGCACAATGACAAGAATGCACTGAAAACTATTAAGCAAATGCGAAGTATAATCAGATGTTTTGAAAAGCAGCTACGCAATGGCTATGAATTATTTAAATAATAGGTGACTGCATGGCAGAGTCCCCAAATTACAGTATTAATTACAGAAGCAGCAGTCTGACACCAAAACATTTTAAACTAACCGAAGAATTTTATAGAAATGTCAGTGGCAGAGTGATGGGAAACATAACTCATCTAGAATTGCCACAAATCAGATCCTTTAGAAGTGAAGAACACATCTAATAGAAATCTGTAGCTGTCAGATCAGAGATGCCCTGTCTTTGTATGAAATATATATCCTGTCAATCATTCACATCCTGATCTTCCCCAAGCTTTTGCCTTAACAGTTAGCTGTTCTTGTTAAATCCATACATTTGTAGATACTTACTAGTTAGTTTAGTTTATTTCCAAGTTTAACTTATTACCTATTATTACCATTACCAACCATTACTACTACTATCTGTAGCTATCTGAACCAATGGGAAGTTTGGAATCATGTATCTTGATTTTCCCACGAAGATCACATCAGGTGACAGAGGTTTTGGACCAGGCCCAATAAGTGACTTCAGAAGTTAAGCATCAGATTCCCCGGGTGCTGATGTTTCAGGTTATTGGAATCCAGAATCCAGAACAAGGCACCTTTTACCTGTGTGAAATACTACATGTCCTGGGCCAACCTGCTGCCTTCAGTCAGAGTTGCCCAGTGTCAGCCTGTTCAGGGTGCGGGGAGGTCTCTCTCTGCTCATTGCACAGCCCAGAACCCTTTTCTCAGAGCAGGAAGGAGTAGAAGCCTTTCAGAAAATTGGTCTAAGCTTTTCCCTTAGCAGAGCAGGAGCCTGCCTTGTGGTCTACCAACTCAAATCTGTATCTAAGAAATGGGAGACTAAGAGCAGATTCCCACACTGGAGGGAGATCAAACCCGTATGTCCCATGGGGTGTTTTCTAACCCCTTTCTACTTAAGCTGTTCCACTGTGCACTGATGTGCATAAAGCCCAACAGTGAAACATAACTCCCCCTCATTTATCATGGCACTTAATCTGTGGATGAGGAAGAACTGAGTTCCAGCCCTTCTTTTGGGGATATTTACTGCCTGTGTACTATGTATTTACTGTACTTACCTAAGATATCAGGTGATTGATATCTTGAGAGCACTGCTCTCCTCCGTGTGCCTTCGGTCCCAGCATATCTCACGTGTTGCACAGCGATCCCAGAGTCAGGGGAAGATTCTCCCAGGTACCATTTCAGAAGCAGCTGTGCTGGTTTAATTGTGCAAAGCGATAAGGAGGAACGTTCCTGCTCCCTCTGCATCTGGTCTGGGGCTGCTGGGAGTCTCCCTTAAGCCAGTTCATTTCACTGGAATGGGCAGAATGCCATCTTCCACTTGTTTGTTGTTTTTTTTTTCTCTTTCTTTCCTTCTGAGATAGTTTTCTGCCATTTCAGTGATTTCAGATGACTCAGTGAGTGGTCCAGCAGGCACAGGGTGCAGCAGCAAAAGGCGGACTTCCCCTTTTGACAGCTGTGAACTCACCACAAGCTTGAAGAATGACTTGCCACCTGGAGGCTAGGACAGTTAGTTCTAAGGTAGGAAATGGAAAGTATGTTTTCTGTGACAACTCTAGGAGTTAACTCAATATCCCTAATTGGTTTCAGTGACACTGCAGCACTATCACAAAGCAAGGTAACTCTTAAATGACTAATAACACAGCTTTAATCAGTTTTAATCTATACAAAATACTCAGAGATCAGTACTATGAAGTGTCAGCAGCCAAAGATAGAAGAAAGCCTCAGTTCATTCTGCAGAGTTCAGTAATACATCAATTTACAACTCAGAGCTTCTGTGCAGACCCTTCCACCACCACCAGTGCAGAGAAGCCCAAGTTAGGTTTTCATCATGGGAAATAAAATTGTATTAATATGTATAAGCACCACAATATCTCCAAGCCATTGAATAATCCCAGCCAGTATTTAACTTGAATCCTCTGTGAACATTTAAGGCTCTGGAGACCTATCCATAATTATTTATGTACCTATTGTCCAAGTGTTCCTTGAGTTCACAGTCATAATGCTGACTGCAAACTAAAAATAGTCGAAATGGAGAGACAGGCAAAGACAGAAGGCTGCAATGAAGTTTCTGTATCTCAGTGTTTATTACTTAAAATAACATCTAACCTTATTTATGATCCGTGTATGTTTCTTAGGGATGCAGTGGCATGTCTGTTATAGCTCAAGGGGCACGAATTAAAGAAGTGTTCCAGCATTGTTGAAGGCTGCACCCTGGCAGCTGAACCGTAAGTTATCTACCTCTTTGGGATAGGGATCCAGAGGTTAAGAATTGGATGCTACTATGTCGTGCCTATTGCGTTAGCCAACGGCACATGAGCACACTAGCCCAAGGGGTCATCGAGGCTCAGGGGAGAAGCTACAGACAAACCTTTGTTTCTTACTGGAAAAAGAGATGGTATTTTTATATGACCTAGCTTAAGTAATAGTTGTGAGATCATAGCTGAGGGGTGTGCTCAAATATGATTTCATTTAATAGATACATCAGAAAAGAGCGAGCTAACTAGCTCCATTTTCCTGGATATCTTTTAATCCATTTTTCTTCATACTGTTCATTGATCTGTTCAACTGCCCTAAATGCATAATTAGATATTTCCCTGGTGTAAAAAAAAACAAAACAAAACAAAACTTTTCCAGTCCTGCTTGCTGGGTGCAGTCTTCCAAGCAGCAGAAGCCTTTTGCAAGTAATAGTGAATCAGCCTGTAAGTTGTCTGTCTATCTGCCAGATTCTTATAATACACACTTAAGACACACACAGCCTTCATATGTGCCTGTTAGTGCAAAGGGTAGATCTTTTTTTGCTAAAGCAGTGTCCACAATGTCTGCATGTCTCTAGGAGGAGATGAACTCTTGCTGGACGTGGAATCCACTGGCAACAGCACTCCATACCTGACAAATGTAAGAAACCCATTTTAAAACAAAAAAATTAAACCGTCTAGCCCCTTTCCAAGAAGCATCCAGATCAGCAGTAGCTCTCCAATGCACTCTAAATGCACGACTGCAGTTATTAGAAATAATCTGATTTACTTGAGGTGAAGAGCAGGCAGCGAGCTGCAGCAGCACGGGGTGTGGGTCAGGAGGGCATGATGGCCAACTGCAAGGTAAGCTTTATCACAGGAGTTCACCAGGCCCGGGGGAAACGCTTCCAGCTTCTCTTGAGGAAAGCCACGCCAGCAGGGAAGACTCCTCTTTGGACTTCCTGCAGCTCCCAGGTATTGCATTATGGCCTCTTAATTCTCATACCTTTTCTAAGGACACAGTCTACCATCAGTGAGCAGTATTCAGTCGTAAGCTCTCTGACAGGTGTGGGCGCTTATCCTTTGCCTGCATTTCCTCTACCAGTCTCCCCAGCACCCCTGTGCAAGCAGCAAATTATATAAATAACTTACTCATTCTCACAGTCTCTTTCTACATGTCCTTAGTATTCAGGGAACAGCTGCCGACCAGACAAACATTCTCCCAAAATGGCTTAGCCACAGGTGATCCTTCTTACCTACATGACCTTAACTCCTTCTCGAGTCCCTGCCCTTGCATCAGTCAGGCTCTGCCGTCCTTGGCTCTTCGTGTTCTGCTGTCAAAATCACTTTCCTCCTTTGAACTTTCAGCAATTTGTTGTTTTAGCAGAGTGAACTTCAATATCTAGACAGAATCCAAGCCTTTGTTGCTGGCACGTTCTATACAATATTCTTTAAGAATGAGGTGACATTAACTCTGGAATTCCCATCTGGTTTTTGCCATGTACTAATGTTTCATCTGGGTTTATTCTGAAGCTGTATAAAGATCCTGTTACAAAACAAAGGGAAATATTGAGTGTCAGCTTTTGGACTGGAGATCAGAAGAGCTGTTTGAACCACAGGATGATGAAGAATCATTGAATTCTGCAAACAGTTTTGGCAAATTCACTTTGTATGGTCTTTGGAAAGCAGCCGTCCACATGTGGGACAAATCTTTATCTTCCTATCTTTGTAGAGTACAGAAAGGTTTAGCTAATGATGTCAAGGACAGGCCTCACCCTGTAGCCACATTACAACCTCAGTTGCATGGGCTGTCATAAACTACCCCGCTGCAAACTCTCAATCATCTGCTGTCAAACCAGGAACTGGGTCAAAACCACAAGGAATTTCTAACTCTTTTTTGGCTGACGAGGCCTGATGCCATTTAAGGTCTCAACAGCAGAACTGCTGATAACTTTCGTGTCTTGTTGCCAAAAAAACAAAAAACCAAAACCATATCCGTGGCCATCTTCCAGTCTTTAAGCCAAGTCATAAGTTTTGGAAACAGTGTCAGCTCAACTGTCAACCGTGTCAGCTCTTTGGTAGTTTTACAAGTCTGGCTAGGTTCTGCTTGGTAGAAGGTTTCGTGATAGCGAGAGCTTAAGCACAGATGAGTTTGGAACAACCTTTACTGTTTCTTAATCAAACAATAAAATTCTGGTCTCACAAAAACGTTTTCTGATGTTATGTCTAATTTTACTATTCTTGACAATTTATTTTCTCAATAAAATGTTTCATGAGAACAGGAACAGAAGAAAAATAACCAGTTTTCTGCAGAAGTACTGCAATGGGACTACAAAACGGACCAATTATTCTCATAAAGGAGACAGCAAACAATTTCATTCCAATATTTCTAGAAATCTAGGAAAAAAACCACAAAATGATTGACTGCACAAGAATATATTAGGTTTAAGCAACTTCTGTGTGCACTATTCATGTTTTTGTGCATTGCCTCAACTTCATTGATACTTCTGACATTCTTGCACCCAAACCCCTATCTGCATATGGTGCAAGTGATCCCATGGCAAAAAAAAATCTGGACCTTTTCAGTTCACTTATCAAATGAATTAATTATTTGGAAAAACAGTTTGCCAAAATAAATAAATACAGCTAAACTTACTAGAGCTATTCATCTTTAAGTGGTAAACAAGGAATAGGGAATGTTGCAATTTGTCAGACCCTGCAGAAATACTGCAGAGTGGAGATGTTATTCACCATTTTGTCTGTGTGTGGGATGTTTGTCTTGCACATACTTGCCAGCATCTTCCTAAGCCTCATTCTAACCAAGGAAGAGCTAACTTCATGTCCTGGATATTGCCTTCTCCAGACAATAGAAGAGGATCATGGTAAAATCGCAAATACAGGGTCACTGCTCAGCTACCGTAGAAATTAATTGCACCTGAACATTCATTCAAAGGAGAGAGAACATGGTTGCATCTTGCACTGAGAAAACTGAAAGAAGGAATATCTGATGCAAGGCCTGCTCCATTCCCTGAAACCATGGATGCCCTGCCTCCAATACTGAAACAGTTTTGGAGAAAGTCATGAGGGAAGGTTGATCTTGCTGCGTTCACCCTCCCCCATCATGAAGGAATTTCAGCTGTGGCTTGAACAGACCTGCATGTTTAAGGCAATCTAATTTCACATGTACTGATTTCTCTGGGTTGTAAAATAATGAAGCATTCTTTCTATTCCTGGCTACTTCTGATTTGCTCAAGATTATATAGTACATCAGTCTAGCCCTAATCTTGAAGATGGGCTTGATAATTTCTTTACCCTCAAAAAACCCCTACTGAATTTTCCAGTGGTAGGGCAGAAGATTTTAATATGTTAGAACAGCAAACATTCACAGGGGGGGATATGAAATGATTTTGTTGATTACCTGGGTCCCCAATTACCCTGCCTGCAGGCTGCACTAAAAATCCTGGGGTTTTAGCTCCTTTCCTCCTAAGATGTTCTCTATTAATGCCAGCATTTATGCATATCGCGCTGTAGGTGTGCAGTCAACACCGAGCAGTTACATTCCCTGCTTTGAAGAAGTTTTATTATGCACAGCGAGTACTTTGGGGAGAACACCATCTTTGCTACAAAGTTCAAATCTAGTGCATCGTACAGTTGCACAAGTTCGAGCAATGATGTGCAAGAGCTTTTCTTTTTTTCCATCAAGCAAGATTTTTGGGGAAACCATTTGCAGAGTGGTTGTACATAAAGTCACTACTAAACTCAGTCAGATATTTAAGAATTAGAGAAAGTTAGCAAGTATGTAGACTGCTATTCTCAGCTGTGCCTGGATAATAATTTACAAGGACCCTAAAAGCTTCTTAGGAACCTCACATTCCTAGCTCTGCAAAAGGTTCATTCTTTCCATGTTTCTTCTGCAGACTTCTCAACGTTTTGTCCCTTACTTAATCTGCATTTATACTCCCTCACAGCTGAATCCCATACGGTCCTTCTAGATAGTGCTGTGTCCTGTATAGATTAATTCTTCATTCTCGAAGAAGAGGACAGATCAAAGCAAGCAGTGCACCTGAGATGGCTGTTGCCTTTGTAGACAGTAAGACACTGAAGAACTTCAAAATACCTTGGCTCACATTTCCCAGGGCTTTGCTTACTGCAGCAAAAAAGCTTATAGGAGACATTCACTGGATATAAAATCAGTGTCAAACATTATCTTTCTTATCGAACAGATAAGGTAATTAAAAAAAAAAAAGCAAACCTGACATCAAAATGGTATGTGGCAACACACCGTTTAGGTTTGATAAGCACTGCTAAGTCAGAGGGAACAGACTTTCACGTAGAAGAAGAGTTCGCAGCATAGAAGAAGTTTCACACAAGAAACTCAGCAAATGGCAGAACAGAGCCGCAACACGGTGGTGCTACCAGTAGTTTGGGTTCTGTTGTGAGGCATTATACGTGCACACAATATTTCAAATGTAGATGTCATTTAGGAAATTGATTACATTAGTGCAAAGCTGCTCAAGTTTTATGATGCCATGGCTTTCTCAACAGCAGGGAACAGTCACTCTTACAGATCTACTACATTTTTGCCAGAAAATAAAAGGCTAATGATTTGAAATATGAATGCCACAGTGAGGCACATGATTAATAGCCACTGAGTAATAAAATCATTGCTGACAAAATATGTCCAATGAAAAGTTTAAATCTTTTCCAATGAAAAGTTTAAATATCCCCTTGGGAAAGGAGTCTTGTTTCCAGTGCCGTGGAGGCATTCTATTCAATGGCTTGTCAGGCAAGTGTTGTGAAGCTGTTCCCAGCACATGGACAAGAACCAAGACTTCCCATTCTCAGACACATTCCTCTGTAAAAAAGGAGGCTGTGTACCTCTCCGCTCAGTCTGTGTCCTCAAGAGTCCTGTGCTCTGCTGAACAGCAGCCCGATTCCAACAAGAGTTCAGTGACCCCACTCTAGACCTTTCCATAGCTTCAGAAAGAAGGTACCATGGATCAAATTCCTTTAAGCTGAGGAGGACCCAGAGCCCCCCTGCTCCACTTTGCTGTAACCATTATACTACTGTGGTAACATAGTCCCTACTTCCTACCTTCCTCAGAAGATGGACTGCTGCTCACTCTCCTACAAAGAGCTGCAAGTCTCCTGTGAAGCTCCAAGCATCGAAATCTCCCCTCTTTCAGTTTAAAACTGTTACCCCTCATCCTATCGCTCTACTCCCTGATAAAGAGTCCCTCCCCATCTCTCCTATAGGCACCCTGTAGGTATTGGAAGGTCAATAAGGTCTCCCTGGAGCCTTTTCTTCTCTATGCTGAACAACCCCAACTCTCTCAGCCTGTCTTCATATGAGAGGTGCTCCAACCCTCTGATCATCTTCATGGCCCTCCTCTGGACCTGCTCCAACAGGTCCATGTCCTTCCTGTGCTGAGAACTCCAGAGCTGGTCGCAGTATGTGAAGTACACACAAGAAGGCACAGCCAGGGAAGGTGGGACAGTCCCTTCTGGTAGCAGCTCTGTCTTCATCAGGTGAAGACCATCATGGAGCTGCGTACACACTGCACTGATCCCACTGTGGGACCACCTGGTCTTGCCCATTACAAAGAGCCCTCCTACCTTACACTGTGAGAATCACCTGCTGTGACCAAGCACCTACTTCTAAGCTCAACAGCTTTCAACTGAGGGGCTAAGGCAGGCATGGACAATTGTTGTAACTGCAATCAAAACTTTACCAGAAGGGGATTTATACAGTCATGTTGTGGAAATGAGATCCATTCCCCAGCTCTTCATTAAGGCCTAATTAATTGGGAAACCATTGTTTTGTAGCATAAGACTAAAAGCAACAGAATGACCAGCTACTTCTGCTAGAGAAAACTAGATTGGGATTATCATGGGAACAGAAAATAAGCTAAGAAATGAAATTTTTCCAAAATTTACTCAGTCCATGGTCTCATTTCTTCATCCCCTGAAGAACCACTGTGCAGTAGTCGTTCACAGTAGTCAGTCATAAGGCTTGTGTTCACAAGACACACAGTACAATACCCCAGGAAATGGCACCAGCCCACTGGAAGTACCAAATAACATTAAAGAAACCTGAAGGGAGAAGTTCCATCAGCCAAGAGGAGTATGGGCCAGGTGACAGGCTCCAGATCATGGAGTGGCTGCCCCCACGAGAAGAATCCTGACACTGTTCATCCCATAGTCAGCCAGAACAGAACCCCTAAGCCAAGGCAAGATCTGACCTGACATCTAGAGATGGGTCATATCACCACAACACCCTGGCCCCTAACCTCACTGTTTTCATGTTCTTAGCATCATTGACCTGGTGCCACTCCAGTCTAGGCCCAGCTAACTGGGGTATAAAGGGGAAAGCAGCATCCAACTTTTCTTCTACGGCTTTTGATCATTCTTGCTCACATCAGTCGACCTCCTGGATCCGATACAAGAGGATACAACAAGCACTAAGTGCCCACCCCTTGTATTCCCTATCCATCTCTCTTCTCAGCAAAGCCCCATGAAGCTGCACCCATCTCACTACCTGTTAGTCATAGTGCAAACAGCCCAGACAAAAATTACTGATGGCTCCTCATTGCTTTCAGTGGTCCTCTGCAATGACTGTAACTCTCATTACTGGATCAAAACCCATAACTGCTGCTCCTGCTCTTCCCACATCAGGATCTCTGAGCCCCTATTTCCCTAAACTGCAACCTCTCAACCTGCATTCTCCACCACCTGGAGGCTGCTAGCCAAGAGAGCAAACACCTCACACATGCTGGTGCAGAGATTCTTCATCAGTTTTATCTCACCCTGCAGGAGAAGAGGGTAGCCCTATCCAAATACCACAAGCAGCACAGCAGGCCCTTGCCTCATTCACACCAAAAGTGCCACCCTTCTAGGAAGCCCTCCATTTCCCAGAACTTCCCTACACAACCTTCATAGAATCATACAATCATAAAATGGTTTGGGTTGGAAGGGACCTTAAAGATTATCGAGTTCCAACCCCCCTGCCATGGGTAGGGATACCTCCCACTAGACCAAGTTGCTCAAAAAACAAGTAAACCCAAAATCACTCACCCTCAGGAAGCCTTTAAAATCTCCCAGGTAGGACATAAACTCCTGTGCCTATTCCTTACCACGTGCAACCTAGTTTTCCTGGGCTGCCAGGGGTCTAGATTGTTAAAGGACTTAGATGCCCTATTGCAGGCACACATCAATACAAAAACAGCATACCAACTGAATTAGACATACAGTCCTTAGTACAGCAAAGGGGAACTGAGTGGTGGCACTGCCGCACTATATATTAAATATAAGGCGTCTTTGCCTGGGACCTGCTATTTTACACGGTGTTGTGATTTGTTATCCACACCAAGGCAGAGATGCCCAGGCCACATCATATCTTCTCTCTCGTAAGAGCCGAAGAACTCTGGCTTCCCTAAATGTAAATGGAGAGTTTGAGGAAACACAAGCCTTTGATGTGTGTGGGGAGATGTAATGCATTTAGGCAGAATATTTTAATTATGTGAATTACAACAGGGCAGCCTGCTCTTTCTCTTTTTTGCATGCTGAGTCATTTCCACTTGGACTCTGCAAACATGGACCCATGCACTGAGTGTTTAAGTATTTGGAATAAACTGTTAATGCTGTGCTCTAGCTTTGGCAAGCCTTGAGCAGAAAAAAGAAATCACTCCTTTTCTTCTTTATTTCCCTGCGCTTGTTAGTGCCTCCTTTGGAAAAGACTGGAGCTAGTTGAACGTCCCAGTCAGAGACACACTGTGCCAAGGGCCACTATGCTGAAACTATCTCACCCAGTTCCCAGGGACTGGCTTCTGAAATGTCTCTGAGGCTTTCAGTTGCCATCCAGTCTCATTTGTGTACAAAATATGGAGAGATGAGTCAGAGCAATTTCTTGCCCTTTATGAAGAAAACCTGATACCTTGTGCATAGTTGTGGTATTTCCATACACAGTTTACATACTTGCCACCAACCTAGTTTTATTTTTCTTTTGAGTCTTTTGATTTTTTTCATACAGTAATTGTTCTGCTGAAGTCTGTAGCTAAATGAGGTGTTTATTCAGCATCTGTGCCTTCTAAATATTTACTAATGAAGATCTTTTTAAAAACTTTTTCCCTTAGCCTGTTCACTAGGCAGCGTAACTTTTTCCATTTCTTTGATCCTGAAGCCCCCCTTATTTTTAATTATTCTTCCCTTGGCAGCTGAAGGAAAATGTGGCAATATGTACCAAGCCCTTCCCCACCCTTCCAGTTAACAAAGATACCGGTTGTAGATCAAAGAATCCATCAGAACAAACTGCTTCCTATGCAATAAGCCCTCTGTCTCTGGAATAAGCAAGTTTATCTTCATTGTGCATTCCGATAAGATGTTATTATAGTAGTGACTTTAATTACATTTCTCATTATTACATTAGTGTGCAGTAACACAGGGTTTCACTGAATCTAAATGTGTTAGTTTGTAGAATATGGTGCCTTTAAGTCTTGTGATGGAGGGAAGTAAAACTCGGGAAGCCACAAAACAACAACAAAAAAGCTTGATTTTACACTCAGTTGGGCAGATGTTGCTGTGGATGGAATGAGGAAATTTTTCTGAAATACATACCTGAAGGTGGAAAAAGATGAAGAGACATCATAAACAGGCAATAGTATATGCCTCCCTCTACATCTCTGTAATGCAAATATGTAAGATTCTAGAAAATATGTAGCTGCTTTATGACTTAAGCAATACTTTTTTGTCTGAAGTGATATACCTAGACCCATATTTTAGTGGCACATCTTTAAATCTTGATGCATTTTCCTCCATACAAAAATGGCTTTTTCTCCCCTATTTCTTTTCTTTATGGTAAGACTAGAAGCTGTAAGACTAGAAGCTATAAGACTTCTGAGAGCTTTAAGATGCGCTATCTTGAAGTATTTTGTCTTAGGCATTGGGTGGGTTAAAAAATGTTTGTAGGTATAAAAATATTCTTTACAATTTGTACATTTTGCATGTCTAATAACCACTGAACTGATACTAAGAAAAACAGATTTTCATGTAACTCAGCTTCTCTGATAACTTGATTAAATGTGAGGCCTGGTATTTGGTGCCAGGTGATTCCCAGGGGAGTGAATTTATCACGTTTAGTCTTGCAGTCCTTACTCAATAACTGCTTGATCTATAACTTATTGAAAATGGTGGTAATTCCCATGAACTCCAGTCAATTTTAAGTCAGGGCATAAATTACCAAATGCATCTCACCCTGAAAGGCACAGACCTCCAAAGAAACCATTGCTACTGATCCTATGGAGTAGTAATAACTGCATCAACTCCAAGACAACTGCTACTAACATATTTGCAAGGAGTGGATTGGAGTGCAACGGTTTTCTTCTTGGAACCCCTAGGCAAAACATTCAGTCGGTCCCCAACTTGTTTTAAAGCAAACACATGGTAAAATGATGCATTGCTTGACCCCTGTTGCTTGAAGCAACTATAAGTTTATGAGGCTCTTTTTACTTCTGCCAGATAGTGAGAATACAGATAAATCTGATCCATATAAATCAAGTTTTTAATTAAAATACAGTGGGTTTTCTAATACAAATGGCATTTTCCTTTCTACTCACTGCATCCTGCTTTAATGCTAACACTGAACAAATAAGCTGTGCTTATCAGTACAGTGTTCTTGTCTGTCAAATATCACTGGGGTTTTTTTCCTCTCATTATATTTTGAGTTTTAAATAGTCTAGATTATAAAGATGTTCTTTCTCCCCCCCCAAAGCATATATACTGTCTTTGTTTAAACTGTGGGAGTGTTTTAAAATAAAATATTATTAAGAAAATGTTTGCCATCAACATTAATTGTGAACATCTTTCTGGAAGTCCAAGGACACCAGTTAGTGAAGAGAATTTCAAATGACATTCCAAGATGGGCTGTCTCAGAAAGTGAAACACATCTTTACAGTCTCTGTTTTGAGACATTCGTTAATGAGGTAGTAAGTCCATGAAAAAAAAGGAAAGAAAAAAAAAAAGGAAAAAGAAAAGAAAAAAGAGTTAACTTGCCTGTTGTGACTGTTATTTTCCCCTTTATACAGCAAGAATACGAAGAAACCACATAAGCATGTGAGCACCCAAATAACCGTACCTTCCGAATAAACACAACACGCAAAGCCTGTTTAGGGATCATTGCTCTATGCCTGGCTTATAAAGATAAAACATGGTGAGAACTATTAAGAAGTTCACAGGCGACTAAGGTAACGATTCCATATGCCCATCCCTTAACATTATAAAGACAAAAATCTATAAAGACTAGATGATCTCTGAAGATCCTTTCCAATCCCTGCGATTCTGTGATTCTGTAATTTTGTTCCTGTTTTCTACCAACCTTCTATAGAGGGAACTGTTTAAACTGAGTTTCAAGTGGAAAAAGGCCCACAAGAACTGAAATCAGCACAATAAGATAACCCGACTCTTAATATTTCCAAAACATGCTGATTTTCTTCATACGTCTTCTTCATTGATAACGTGACCAAGTGAAAAAGCTCTCTACAGACTCATTTTTAAATGCAGTTTCAGAACGGGTCAGAAAAGATATCTTGTCACGTCAATAATTTCTTGTGAAAGGTTCTGCTCACTAAGGATGGCTTTCCTAACCCCAAAAATTCAGCATCTAACATGAAAAGTATATGTGTTAGACTCAGTCTTGACTGGTAGAGAAATCTATCACTAAATTAAAGAGATTGCTTAGGTGCGAGGTATCATGATTTGATTGCATTTGTGATGTGTGACCAAAAGATAGTTCAAGCAGCTATGTATGTTCTTGGTAATTTAAAAAAAAAAACAAAAACAAAACAAACAACAAAGCTATACAGTCTCACAAAGCTGAAAATAGTTAAAAGCTAAATCAGCTGAAAAGAAAATAAATAGCAAAAAGAATAATAATTAGGAACTGCTTAAGACATTCTAGGAGATCTTTAAAAACCACAATCCAACTGAGAATGGAGGCTACTCTGGTTAACAGAGAACAGACAGACTCAGAAGGGGTATGAATGCAAATATATTCTATAAAACATGGGAGACAAAAAAGAAATAGATATTTTAGGAAAAAAGTAATAATGAAAACAAAAGGAGGAGAAATACACAGCTAGCAGAAGTAACAGTAAGAAAGGAGTTAAGCATCCCAGAAATTAAAGTAATTCAGGCAATTATTTGCATCAGTACTAGGTGGAAATGATAGAATTGAGAATAATAAAGCAAAGACTTCAAAAAGTATCTGGGGGAAAAAAAAAGTTAAATGGTACATTACTTATACTGCAAGATAATAGCATATTTTCTATTTTAACAATAACTGAAAATGATGGTAAAAAGCAAATCCTAACTTAAGACATTTTGAAAGCATCAGGTCCTGATACCTTGCTCTCGAGAATTTTAAATGTGAGCGCTGAGAAGTTTTCTGACCAATGCACAAGGTTTCAACTGATTTTGGAAGGCGTGGAACACTGAAGTGGAATAGGGCTAATATTATGCCAGAATTTTTAGAGATATGTGGAATAGGTGGTGTAATTAGAGGTCTTTCAGAGCTAAAACCAATTCCAGGTAAAACACTGGAACAGTTTACACAGTTCACAGTCACTAAAGAATTAAGGGAGGACAATGTAAGTACCACCAGTCAACAAAAATATCCGGTGAAATTAAAACTGAATTAAAAGTTTAGCTGGTAAAGGAAATGGGTTTGATATTACAGACTTTTCAGAGGTATTCAGCTTCACGCTACCTGACATTTAAATTAGGAAATTAATGTAACCTGTATTGAATTTGTATTATTCTAAATCGATTAAAAACTGACTAATTCCTAGGTCTGAAAATGTCACCATAAATGAGGAAAAATTTATCAACTTGATGGGGTTTTAATGAGGGCTCGAAGAGATCATTTCTTGACCTTACAGTATTTAACTACGTTTTTAACGATGCAGAATAAACTATGAAGTTGTTACTGAGAACTTTGCCATTGACATCAATTATGGCACTGTCGAAAAGGGGAGAGAAAAAAACCAAGGCGATAATGTAATTAGATTCTCAATTGGACAGGTGAGGACCTCAAGGCCACTCTTATCCCTCTCCATTTCCAAGGAAGGACCAGCTATTCTGGCAGATTTTTGCCTAATCTGCTTTTCAGGGGGGAAAGTTTCTCCCTCATCCTTAGGGAAGTTATTCCAGTACTTGCTTGTAAGCCCTGGGGCAAGAAAACAGTGTGTGTTTCTGCACACTCTAAGGCAAGGTGACATGCAGGAGTGAAAAACATTTGCAGGCAGAGGTCTGACGAGGTGGGGAGTCTAACCTGGAATCTAAAGTGATCTCGGGCATCATCTCAGCAGGAGCCAAAAATATTAAAATGCTAACATAATCTCTGTTGATTGAAATACAGACAAATAAACAAGCCTAGCAAAGCTGGCTGAGCTCCATGTATGTCCCCTGATGTCTGGTAGAGCTGAAGAACTCTGGGTTCTTGATGTCCACAATTCAAAAAGATGTTGAGAATTTGGAAAGGGCTCAATGGAGACCCCACCAACTCTCAACTTGATTTAATCACCTGACACTTACAGGCCATTCTCAAGTGTGTGAAGGAAAAAGGTAGCATAACCACAGGCTGTAAAGAAAAAGAGATGTAGTAATAATGATCTTTTAGCCTCTTGTATCTAAACATAGAAGATCAAATTGCTAGAAGCTGAAGCTAGAGACATTCAGATCAGAGAAAGCCATTTTCTTTACGGCAAGGATGAGCCTAAACACAGAACAGCTTTGCAAGGCTTGTAATGGATTTTCCATCAGTAAAGATTTCAAAATCTGTGTTTTTCCCGAAGATTTGCTCTAGCTCAATCATAGCTATTGGCTTTGATGCCAAAGTTCAGGGAAATCCTGGGACCTCTGGGCGTGTGAAGTCAGAGGACAGTGGTTCATTCTTACTGTTTATGAATCTTTACCCACTGTTTCTTTTCTGTACTGTTTCTTTTCATCCAACCAAATCCTCAACACCAAGAAAACTGCTCAGGCTAGTAAGATAAAGAGTGGACTCAGATGAAACTGCTGACAGTTGATCTGATTCTTCCCAACCTTAGGTGTGAAGTTCAGAAGGTGAAGTGAAGGCAGGGGATCACAGCGGTTCTTGAACCAATGCCGGCTGAGACTGAGGCACATAAATATTTCAACCAGGTCAAGCAAACAGCAAGGAAGTGATTTCTTATTACACATTTCAGCCAGCGCTGGCTAAAAAGAATGGAAACAGAATCCTTCTTGAGTTTACTTTCTGAGGTTTGCTAAGTCATCAACATTGTTATGCGAAAGGAACATTCCTAATGCAGAAGTAAGTTGTCTCTGTCCTCTTCCTCCACATGGTCTCTGAATTTTGAGGAGAAAGCAATAAACTTTGTCAAAGGGAAGATCTAGCCTGGTGTCAATCCACATCTTTTGGAATAAAAAGATATCCCAACAGTCATGCCGCTCTGAGCATCTTGGAGTCTTAAGGATAAGGAATTGGCTGGATGGTTGCATCCAGAGGGTGGTACTCAATGGCTTGAAGTCCAGATGGAGAGCAGTAACAAGTGGTGTCCCACAAGGGTCTGTACTGGGACCAGTACTGTTCAACATTTTTA
>JAOXJM010000001.1:183756412-183767833 GCA_026413425.1 Tringa solitaria
TCTCTAGACTAAAAAGACCCAAGTGCCTCAGCCTCTCCTCGTAAGGGAGATGCTCCAGGCTCCTAATCATCTTCGTAGTCCTCTGCTGTACCCTCTCCAGCAGTTGACTGTCCTTCTTGAACTGGGAAGCCCAGAAGTGGACACAGTGCTCCAGATGGGGCCTCACCAGGGCAGAGTAGAGGGGGAGGATGACCTCTGTTGACCTGCTGGTCACACTCTTCCTGAGGCACCCCAGGATGCCATTGACCTTCTCGGCCACAATGGCACATTGTCGGCTCATGGTCATCCTATTGTCCACCAGGACTCTTAGGTCTTTCATGCATTCTCCCTGTTTCTTCAAGTGGACACGAAAGACAGATTACCTCTATCTTGCCTGCGACAGCCTTTTGCACATTGGCGTGCTGCTACCATGTCCATGCCCCTTCTCTTCTCCCCAGCTTAAGTCACACAAAGAAAGCTTTGTTGAAACATCTCTCGATGTACTCAGCCAGAGCAGTCCCACCACGGGAACCGGTGCATCCCTTCCCAGTCAGGCATGATGGGCATACCAAAAGTGAGCTGGGTACTCAGTTTTCTTTTGTCACTGAATTTATGCCTCTGAAACACATCCGCAAGTGTTTGGCCTATGGAAATTTGTGTAGCTGTGTTAGGATGTGCAGCTTGTATCTTTTCTTCTCTAAGTCAAATGAGAATCTTATTTCTGTCAAGAGAAGCTGGACTATGCTGAGCAGGTGAATTAATATTTGAGTGGTTCCACAAGCTCAGAGAAATTATTTGAAAGTCATAGGTTTTTCAGCACTAGCATGAAATTTTGTCCTTATTTTATCTGGGAGGTAGTGAATTCAGTGAAGACTTCACAGTGTGGACAGGTGGCCAGAGAGGCATGAAGTGCTGTGGGGTTTGCTCTTTGATATTGGTAGCTTCACATAAAGTTCAATGTACAAGGGCTTTCAGAGCAAACTTGAGAAAAGTCAAGAAAATGTATTTCAGAAGTTTGTGTTATTCATTTAGCTTACAAGAATAAACAATGAGATGTTGCCAGGGCTGTGTGAAACGTGGATAAATTTGAATCTCAAGTACTTCACCTCCTATCATTGCAGCTGTTTTCAATAGGAGCAGTCCAGGGTCAAACCAGGAAGAAATTTCATTTCTTAATTAAAAAAAAATAACAACCTTCTTTACATCCCATTTAATTAAAACCCTGGGTGTCAGGTTCTGTGGTTGTGGAAGAACTCGGTAACATTGTAATGAATAATTCATTCACTGTGTTTTGTTGGGTGCAGAAGACAGTGGTTTCAGATAGGTTCATAACAGCACCCTTGTTTGGCTGGTCCCAAGCACAAGAAGCCCCGAGGAGTCCCAAAGGATGTCGTAGGTGCCACGAGTGGAACATGAGCCTTTTCAAGTGATTCACAGGTGTCAAGAGTAACTTGCCCACTCTTCCTGAGCCATGAGCTGATCTGGCAGTGGCACCCATGGTGGCCGTGAAGCTCAGGCAGTTCCACACCACTCTTCCGGAGTGAACGCACATGTGAAACATCTCCTGACCAGCTCTGGTCTGCTGTGCCTGCAAAACCCTCGTGCCAGGATTGGTGCCTCAGGGTGAGGGTGTGGGAGCAGGCCCAGGGCAAGGTTGGTGAGGTTCCTCGCTCATTTGAGGCCCAAGTCATTGTAAACACACAGTTATTTATTTATTTATTTATTTATTTAAAACCGCTTTCCCCTGCTAAGGGGTGGAAGATCCCCATAGCAAGCGGCAGTGATGATGTGGCCCGGGAAGTTCTTTGCCAGCTCCTGGGTGGCAAAACATTTGAAACCAACTCAAGACTCGATTTTACTGAGAAAACTCACACGCTTCTGTCTTTTGTTGGAGGTAGGAGTAACTGAATCGGTGATAGGTAAAAATAGCTAACCAAGTGCATGGCTACAGCATTCCTCTTTATGTTGGTTGACTGAATAATTTTCTCCCTTCCAATTCTGTTGTGATTTAGTCACCGAGCGGCAGACTTCCAGCTATAATTGTCTCACTACTCCATTTTCCAGCCGCGCGCATCTCCAAGAACTGCACAGCTTATGTCTAGACGACCCTCTGAGAAATCTCCCTCTGTGGCCTTACTTAGCTGTTGCAGTGACACCGAGACTGATGATGTCAGCCATTTTCGAGACTGATAGCCATGCCTCTCACGGCTCAGTTAGCCCAGGCAGGCGCTCCGAGGGGAGGCAGCGTCTCGGAGCTTTATTCCAAGCCCAGATGCATGCACACATCCGCATACATGTGCACTGACACACGCGTGCACGGATGTGCTTTTGAGGGAGGTTTGGCACTGTGCTTTTACACAGTTGTGTTTTAAGCCTGTTTTCGCTAGCATCCACGTGGTTTTCCTTTTTGACTTCTGCATAAGGCATGCTATGAAATGTAACGAGGAGTGGTACAATTCCCCTGCTATGCCCATGGAAATTGAGTTAGAGGGGGACTGCGTTGGCCTGTAGAGCATTCTGCTGAGGGGTGATATGAATCTTCCCCAACGCAGTGTATCCTTTTTACATTAAGCAAAATCTAAATTTTCTCAAAGTCTTTCCATAGTAGAGGTGTCAGCATGCTGCCACACGAGATAGAGAGGAGGACAAGCTTAATTTCTATGAGCTCTGTAACTCCTCTTACTGACTTCAGGAAGACCTGGCTCAAGGCAGGAATCTGCAAGCCCATGATGATGGTGTTTTATCTCTTCTCTGCTTTTGGTGTGCCATGTTCTTTAGTAGTGCAGTGAAAGTTACTGTGGTGGAGTCCCTGGAGGAACATGTTGTAGGAGGACCTACAGGACCTTCACAGGGGGGGTGAAAACTGGGTTTAGGATTAGGAGAAAGTACCCTAATTCCCTTCAGTCTATGTCCATGTTGCTGGTCTTAGCCTGGCAATCATTCAGATTTGAGGGTAGACTCATCTCACCCAGCATTAGCTGTATGCAGGGCCTAGTTTTGCTGATCTTTTTCTAGGTGTTTACTTTAGGGTGGAATGGTTCATGCCATGTACACATATGTTTTTATCAAGTACATATTTAGGGACTTGAGGGTGACTAGGTCAGATACAAATGTCAACAATTTGGACATGTTTATGTGGCCAAGTAAATTCTACTGAAAAGCTGTTCCATACTAATAAATGAAATGTGCCTGATACTGTTCTTAGCCTTGAGGCCAACTGGGATGGAGAGGCTTGCTTCCATGCAACGGTTGTCTCATCCTCCAAAACAGACTTCTTATTAGGAGTGACCCCTGGTCTCTGCTAACTCCTGAACCATGCATGAGTTATTTGGGGGAGTGCTACTGGCACAGACCAAAGCCATTCCAGAGACTGTAGTAATAATTTATGCTATAGATAATCAAGTTCCCATGCTCAGAAATGTTCCCCAGCACTAGTGTAACCATAGCTAAGGTAGTCACCCCGTTTTCAGGGTGAGTGGAGAAAGTGAACTGGGCTGAAGCATTTCCAGTCCTACCTTCTCCCGCTCTTGCAGGCCACAGAAACAGAGGGTGAGTCCATGCTCACATGCCATATGTCTTCTCCCCTGAAGCAAGCTTCAGATCTTAGGATAAACTCGGCAATGGAATAAAGATTTACAGCATGGAGGATTGTCTGTGTTTGGTCTTGACCAGTCACTTACTTGACAGATAGACAAAACCTTCCTTGTAGTCCCAGAGGAGGGAATCATGTTGGGAATGTACCCTGAATGATGCCTGACTCATCCTGACAATAGTACATCATATTGTCACTGAGGGAGATAGAGGTGACCAGACCAGGACTTGCACCATGGTCTGTCCCAGGGCTTGATACGTGTGGTGAGGTCATGATCAAAACTGTGATGCTTCCCTCCCCCCACACCACTCACAAGTGATGAGCATTGAGAAACATGATGGATCATCAGCACAGAAAATACATCAAACATAGTTTTGAAACGTTTCAATGCTGGAAGCTTCCAGCTGGGTAGGCAAGTTGCCTGTTAGAAAAGGCCTACAGCTGAAGCAACTACTGTCCTGAAAGATTGTTAAAATTAAATTGTGAATTGACATCTCTATCAGTACAGCCCTGGAGCAGAGTGTCTGCCTAGGTATTTCATAATGGAGTATCTAAGCCTAGCAACACATGGCTTAGGCTGCTGAACAATATGTAGTATTATGTAATTTAATAACATTAAACTAGGATGTTCTGATAATAATATTATTTGAAAGCTGTTTAGTTAATTTAATACCATTTATATTTTGTATGTCAGTTGAATTTGGGGAAAGAAAGATTTTAGAAGAAACTGGGGGGAGCACGGTAGGAAATTGTGCAATGTATTTATCTGAGACTACATCACATGGTCTGCAAAGCACGGCTTTTGCTTTTATACACATAGTCTTGGCGACTCTCCCACTAGCAACAATAGTGCTCAGACTCATACTGATGTCACTGTTGAGTTATTTAATTTGACTGAACGAGATTAATGTGTTTATTTAAAACCTTGGTCAAAATGGAAAAGAAAATCTTGGGACAATACTTTTACGTGAACATGTATGTTTTCGTATCTGATGTTTGTAATGTTGCATTAACTTATCAGGGGCAGTTGTTTACACACGCTAACGCCTGGGAGACCCTCTCAGATAAGAAGCATGAGCCATTTTCCCTCTCAGCCTGGAGCAGAGACTGCTACACCACTACTGCTCCTGTGGGCTTTCATCCCAGGCTCTCCTCGCTTCCTGCTGCTGCTGCTTTCAGGGCTGATCCACAGAGATCTTAGCCGTGCTTCATTTTCTCCTGTGAGGATGGGCTCGGTGTTGCCAAGCCACGACAGTGGAGTGGTGGTGGATCCTCCCCAGGTTCTCACCGGGGCAGTGAGGGACAGGCACCTCCACTGCACAGGATGCCTACATGGGGCTGGCACTGGGCTCTGCAGGCTGAGCCTGCTCCCACAAAGGCTGGAGACCGCTTGCATAAATTTTATCCACATTATGTTTTACAAGCAGCTTGAGGGTTTTTTCCTGTGATAAATCATTCTGAACTTATTTCATTCTCACATGTACCCTCTAAGTGTTTGGAACAAACTTTGGTTTTGACTAAGAGGCAGTAGTAACTATCCAGTTAAATGCTCCAGGTCATTGGATTTTTACTAATATACAGCAGGGAAAAAATCTGGAATCTGAAGTTTCTCTTTGTGTGGTGGGACAAGTTTGGACTGTTCCATGGAACTGATCGCTGAATGGCACAAGGGGGGGATTTCTTCCCTGCTCTGTCAAGAGCTCTTCTTGACAGTTGAGGAAAATTGGACATACACATCGATCAATAATGTAGAAATTGCATAAGGCAGAGCTCAGTGCTGTGGTGGGTGCCAGAAGCAAGGTGTGCTCTTCCTTCCAGTTTTGTAGTCCCTCTGTTCATATTTTCTTGCAGCCTTCTGTCCGCTGGTGCTCGAAACATGAATCTTCTGGGAGAGCGGCAGCTGCTGCTGGGGCTTGTGACATGCCAAAGAGTCACTTTTGTGCTTTCTCCCCGGTGGGGCCAAGTGCTTCCATCTCCCTAGCTCTGTGGAAGGCTTTTGGGAATTTGAGCCCCTGCCCTCATCGTTGCTGCTCTTGTGGAAAAGCTCCTTATGTGTACATGTATCTGCATTTCTCAGGGTGCTGGGTGTCTTAAAGAGTAACACAGTGGGGCAGAGGAATGGGCATGAGAACAAAGCACAAGGGCTAAGAGGAAAACAGCTTTAGGCAATCACTGGTCCTCAGCAAACACTGCACATTGTCTAAGAGGCTCTGATGCCCTGGGCCATGTGTGCTTGCCCTGAGGCATGCTCCAAAGCTGTGTGGTGCTGAGCATGAGAGACTATGCTGAGGAACCAGTCTTTGGGATTGGCCTCCTGTCTCCTCCTGTCTCAATATGTTGTACCTGTGCCTGCACTCAGTGTCCTCAGGTGCCCTTTGAACTCTTACAGTTTAAGGAAACTGCAGAATAATATGGTTTATGTTGCCCTGCTGCTCCCAACACTGAGCAGTATCTCTCTGTCTTCTCAGTGGCTGCATATAAGTAGTGGAAGGAGTGAAGTCCTCCCAGAAGGGTGGAGTAGACCAGTCATGGAGCTGCTTCTCTGGAGACATCCATTTAGAAGCTGCTTCTCTGGAGGCATCCATTTATAAGCTGCTGTCATCTCCTTTTTTAAGTGTCCCCTGTATAGTAAAGTGCTTTGGACTTGGTATGCACAGGGGGTCCATGAAGTATATTTAAAGCAATAAATAGCTTGACGTATAAGGATGATTTCCTCAGAGTTCCAGTCAGTGGAAATATGTCATTTTCAGCTAAAATTAGACTGACTCCAGCTACATTTGAAAAAAAAAAAAGAAAGAAAAAGAAAAACCCTCCAGAACTAAACTCTTTCTGTTGGACTTGGTCAGATGTAACAACTTCTAGCAGAAATAACTCAGGATCCATGCAGCACAAACTGTATCCAAAAGTCTGTGATTTTAATCCAACAATTTTGAGTTGTTGGAGAGAGCAAAACAGACTGGCGAGGCAAACAAGGTTTTCCCTTGCATATGAGACAATGTAAATAAGCTTAGAGAATAGTGATAGATCTTTCAAACAAACTAAATTAAATCTGTGGGTATTTGAATTTTAAATTAATTTTGCAGTTAATATTTTACAACTCTTGACAGTTGAGTGAGATTGGAGGGGCAGAGAGGGAGTTGAAGTTAGAAAAATATCCTACTCACTACCACCATAAAATTTGATATTACAGATTTAATTTCCTAGAAGACGCTTGAGCTGAACCTACAGCTACCAGCATAAAGAGAAAGCTACATTTATTTTTTTTGGTAGTAAATATAACCCCAATCTTGCAACAATTTGCTTACTGCATTAAACTATAAACACAAATTGAAATGACTGGACACTTAATGCTTTCCAAGGTCCAACTCTAAATTGAGTGTGGAGTGTAGAGGGGAAGAGAGGCTTGGACCCAAAATAAACAGCAAAAAACAAACAGAAAACCATTGAAAATTAAATACACATTTTGAATCGTTTCTCTTTCAAAAGATTGTATTGAAGGAACAATGAAAGGAGTGTGTGAAGCCTAATGATGTATTGTGTTGTTATTCCAGGCTTCATCAGCAGTTTCTTGATGTTTGGGAAGTTCTGAGACCCACCCCGTTGGACTACTTGTAATCAGTGCCTAAGCCTACAAAAACGTGTACCTGTCCTTGAAGGAAGTGTCCACCTCAATATTGTGGAAAGTCCGTGCAAGCCTTGCAAGGCAGGAGAGCGATTTGTGCTTCCGTTGACGCTTGTGTGTAATCTCTGCTTCTTATGCACTCCAGCACCCCTATCAGTTCCTTGTTCTCCTTCACCAGCCCTGCAGTGAAAAGGCTGCTGGGCTGGAAACAAGGAGATGAAGAGGAAAAGTGGGCAGAAAAAGCTGTTGATTCCTTGGTGAAGAAGTTAAAGAAGAAAAAAGGTGCCATGGAAGAACTGGAAAGGGCTCTGAGCTGCCCCGGTCAGCCCAGTAAATGTGTCACGATCCCACGTTCCTTGGATGGGCGGCTGCAGGTGTCCCACCGCAAGGGGCTTCCCCACGTCATATACTGCAGAGTGTGGCGCTGGCCTGATTTACAATCTCACCATGAGTTGAAACCACTGGAATGTTGCGAGTTCCCATTTGGCTCAAAACAGAAAGAAGTGTGCATTAACCCCTACCACTACCGGCGGGTGGAAACCCCAGGTAATTATGTCATCTGCAAATGATTCACATCTCCCTATGAGCTCTTGCACTGGCAGGTCTAGTCTTGGTGCAGCCGACCGAGTTCTGCTCTGAAATCTGAAAAGGCAGGCTCCATTTGATGGAAGGACCCTGGGTCTTTCCCTGCCTAATGGCATCACAGCTCTGGCAGCTGGGAATTAGGAGCACCTTGCTCCGTAGGGTCCATGGATCCGTGTCCCGTCAGACCCCCTGAGGGTGCCCGGATCTTGTCCAGGGTGCTGAAAACAAGCCTTCTCTCCTTGGGCGTGGGTGCTGGCTGCCCTCCGAACCCTCCTTCTGCAAACTGGTGTCCACTGGCATGAAGTCTAGGCACCATCCTAGACTTAACCACCCTGGCTAGGTTGATGTCTCATTGTCTGAAAACCAGCAATCGACTCATTAATCCACAGGAAAAATGTTTCACACTCTCTTTCTTTAAAGATTAGAGTTGCAGTAAGATGTCTTATTTTGCTGTGGATATGAAACCAGGTCAGTTGATTCTTCCTAAAATGCCTGGTGGCCTGTCTTCAATGGGATTTACTTACCTGAATGGATAGTTCATAGGAAATAAATCCCCCAAGTCTACATAAAACTTTGAATTTTTGCACTGGTGATCCTCATTAGACTGGACTTGGTCAGCACTGAAAGCTTATGACCTCACTGAAAGGTCATTTAATTGGGCTTTGCGTCAGTGAAACAGCTGTTAAAAAATGACAGTGTTCAGTATTGACTTCTATAGGGATCTTGGAAAGCAGGCTTGGCAGAGATCTTGAGCAGTCATCCTGTTCTCCTCTGCCCCTGCTTCCAAACCAAAACAAATTACCAGGTACATTCCTGACAGATGTTTTTCTAATGAGCTCTAAAAATCCCATGTGATAGAGGCTCCACAACCTCCCCAGGCAAATGAATCTCTTGCTTTGCTATCTGTACAGTTCAAAATGATTTCTCATGCCTAACCTAGCTCTCCCTTGCTGCCAAAAATCACAGTAATTTAATTTACTAATGGATACGGTTGGTAAGTGTATACTTATTATTCTGTGATTACTCTTTGTCTGGCATGAACTTTACTCTGAGGTGACATTGGGATCAGATAAGTGAACTGTGGGATGTTTCTTTTCACACAGATGAAATAAGGGAAAGACATTTGTTAACATTTGTTAAAAACAACACGGGCTGTTCCCTTTCTGATAGTCCTTCCACTGCAGCAGAGCTGTCATTTTGAAGTTGTATCTGAACTGCTGTAAACATTGTCACAACTAAAATTTTACAGCTGCAGTGAGTGGTGCGTGTTGTCAACAGTTTTCAGTGGAAAGAGCTGATCTCCTGCCTTGCTAAAATAAACTCTTCAAGAATCCAAGAAAAGATGCTCATAAAATATCCCACTTTGTGTATCTTTCTCTTTGAAGGCTGCAGTCTTTAGTGTCTTCTCATTTCTTCTGGTGTAACTCCAGCGTAGTTGATGGAGTCTCCTCAGCGTGGTGGCTGACAGCACTGCACAGTGCTGTTTTCAACCCCGGTCTTCTGATCTGTTCAGCGCCAGCTGACAAACGCTACTACTGGGATAATCCAGCAGCTGCTAAATGGCTGCCAAAGCATATTGTTCAGACCCTGAAACTCAGAAGTTTTCAGCTGTGAACATGTCTCTCCCGTTTGTCTCTGCAGCAGAGTGGCTGCATCTCTACTAGTAAATGAGACGGGGCCAAGGTGCAGGTCTCAGTATTGCTGAATTGGTAGTGTGTTCCTGGGCACAGCTTTGACCCATGCGGGCTCGCATGGACTAGCAGTTATCAAGGTGCAGGGATTAGCCCACAGGAGGGACTTCAGGCACTTCAGACCTGACTGCCTTGTTTTGGAGGTGAAAAAGAGCACAACTGCGAGGGTGCAAGCTGTGCTGTGCCAGTTCTCCACAGGACCCAGGAATTGTTTGTGGGCTGCTGTATTCACCTCTACTGCTCTTTTTATGGGGACAGCTTAGAAGCTGAAGCTCACAAGCGAGTCATCTCCCTGCTAAAGATATGGTGCAGCAAGGAGAGCAACCTACTTGGGTGTGCTGGGGCAGCAGCAGGAGAAGTAACTTCATAGAATCATAGAGTCCCTCCCCATCCCTCCTGTAGGCCCCCTTCAGTTACTGCAAGGCTGCTATAAGGTCTCCCTGGAGCCTTCTCTTCTCCAGGTGGGGTCTCATGAGAGCAGAGTAGAGGGGCAGCATCACCTCCCTCGACCTGCTGGCCACGCTTTTTTTGATGCAGCCCAGGATGCAGTTGGCTTTCTGAGCTGCCAGCATGCACTGCCGGCTCATGTCGAGCTTCTCATCCACCAACACGCACAAGTCCTTCTCCTCAGGGCTGCTCTTCAGCCATTCTCCGCCCAACCTGTATTTGTGCTTGGGATTGCCATGTCCCAGGTGCAGGACCCTGCACTTGGCTTGGTTAAACTTCATGAGGTTTGCACAGGCCCACCTCTCCAGCCTGCCCAGGTTCCTCTGGATGGCATCCCTTCCCTCGAGTGTGTCGACCATGCCACACAGCTTGGTGTCGTTGGCAAACTTACACCTCTGCAAGTGGCAGCAGTGCAGCTCCAGGCCAGAGGCAGTTAGAAAGCAGTGCTTCAAGGAGGTGGTGGTGAGGCAAGAGAAGAAATGAGCTTCAGGAGACAGTGGTAGCAGTGAGATTACCACCAAGAAGACCAGGAGCAGTTGATCTAGGTGCCAATCTGTTTAGACAGTCCTCTTTTCACTACAGGAAATCTTTAGCATCTTGGCTGTTAGTGATCTTAGGCTGATGTGAGGTTCTCTGAATCTCGTCCTCTGTAGCTAAAGAATCCACCCATGAAATTAGTGAGCAGTGCATTTCTTTAAAATCCACAAGCCAGTATTATTTTCATATAAATGTCAGAATTGTCTAGGTTGGGAAAGACCTTTAAGATCATCAAGTGCAACCATTAACCTAACACTGCCAAACCCACCACTAAACCATGTCCCTAAGCACCACGTCTACCCGTCTTTTGAATACCTCCATGGATGGTGATTCAACCACTTCCCTGGGCAGCCTGTTCCAATGCTTGACAATCCTTTCCATCGTTTTGGGGCTCACTTTCCATCATTGCAGTGTGTCTTGCTGAGTCAGCCACTCTGTGACCAGATCCTTTAACTTTTATTCAGAAGGAATGAGTTGTGTTAAAGCTGGGAGGGCCTCACCCTTTCTTTAATGGCCTGGCAGATCCCTAGAGCTCTATAACTAAAGAGCAGCTTTAAGCTCTGGTCTGGGATTCAGAGCTTTCATTGCCTCCACTGTGTCCTCAGCCTGTTCAGCCACGTCCTAGTCTGTGCTGACCAATACTGCACAGATTATGCATAGCTTTTATTGCTGCTACCAGTGTTTCCAACAGATTTCTTCTCAGGTCTGCTGAGCAACAGGTACTACCATTTACTAAGAAAGCAGAAATATTTTCTCTGTTTGTGCAACATCCGACTGCAGAGAGGGGTTATGTCACCTAGCCTAAAGGAGATAGCTATGGTGGTTAGGCTCTGCTTCCCCCCTTCATTGCTTTGCCTGGAAGAGCTGGTCAGAAGGAGACCACCTTTTGTCAGGAGAAGCTGCAGTTTCAGAAAAATCACAGAATCTCCATGGTTGGAAGGGACCTCTGAGATCATTGAGTCCAACCA
>JAOXJM010000001.1:183771003-183786037 GCA_026413425.1 Tringa solitaria
AGAGCCTGCCATCCACCAGGACTCCCAGATCCTTTTCCTCAGTAGTACTTTCCAGGAGATCCACGCCTAACCTATATTAGTGCCTGGAGTTCTTCCTCCCCAGGTGCAAGACCTTTGTTGAACCTTGCCCTTGTTGAACCTCATTAGGTTCTTCTCTGACCAGCTCTTCAGCCTGTCCATACTGTTACAGCACTGACAGTATGAGATATAAGCAAGAAGAGTTTGTGAAAAGAGGCAATATCTTCTATTACAGCAATTTTTACGTGCATTAATTTGGATTCCAGTTTTCTGACCTGCATTTTTCATGTCTTAACTGCCAACCATTGACATTTGTCTCCTCTTGCTAGATCTTTTCTAACTATATTGCAAGACCTAAATTAATATTGCTGCAATATTTGAATTGTCATTTACATTTCCTTTTAAAGATCCCACTGTCTGGTTGGCAGCATTTTCAAGTACCTGAAAACCTTTTAAATCTGGTGTCTAGCTTCTTGTCTGTCCTTCCTTTTGCCCATCTGTAAAATGCTTGTAGTAAAACGTGCAGTGTATTGTGGAACACTGTTAATTGCTATTGGACTTGGCTGTGATTTTGGCAAATCCTGGTGACAATATTTAGCAAAACCCTGACATGTTCAGTCTTTCAGAAAGGAAGGAATAGGTAATTTTGGGAGGGAGGAATGTGCCACTTTTTCATTTCTGTAAGAGGGATGTGTGCGCATGCTGTACCTGTGAATTTTACCATACCTTGCAGTCAGAAGTATGAGACCATATTTTGCATATGAAATTGCTGCAAGTGGCTGCAAAAAAAAAGGGTCCAAGAATCAGAATCAGAATTTTGATTCTTGTTTTTGGACAGGTTTGTTGCCCTTCAATGACTTGTATATAGACAGGAATATTTGGGCAGCATGGAATATGCCTCTGTTTAACTTAGAAAGATATACTTTCAAGAGTGCATTTTTAACTAGATTTTTTCTGTTCTTGTTTTTATTTTCAGTCCTACCTCCTGTACTCGTTCCAAGACACAGTGAGTTTAACCCTCACCTCAGCCTCCTCGCCAAGTTTCGAAACACTTCTCTGCACAGCGAGCCACTGATGCCGCACAATGCCACCTATCCTGATTCTTTCCAGCATCCTCCATGCACCCCTTTTCCATCATCACCCAGCCACATGTTCTCCCAGTCACCTAACAGCATCAGCTATCCCAACTCACCAGGAAGCTCTTCCGGACCAGGAAGTCCCTATCAGCTCACGGGTAAGAATGAGCTTTCAGAGATCCTTTCAGAGTCAAGGTTCTGGCCAGGGGCTGGAGTCAGGTGCCAATTCTGTGTGCTCCCCCCAAGACTGTAGATACAGATTGAAATGTTGGACAGGATGGATCTGGCACGTGATTTCTTGTGACTACCTCTTAGTATTGTCTCCCAGTCCGTCTGACAGATGCTCAGTGGACTAAGAATTGTAGTCATCCCACTCCTAGGAGTGCCTGTATGAGATTTCCTGACTGCTGTAAGGGGAGAATTAAGGAGAGGAGCAGATGTGCCAGGCCACCTTCTGCCTAAAGCTGCTCATCCAAGCTTCTGATACAATCCATGAAAAAGAGCACTTACAACACCTAAGGTTGTCGCCTCTAATAGAGATGGCAGGGTAGGGACCTTTAGAAACTCCATCAAGAGAGACCAGATAAAATGGGGAAACTGGTACACAGAAATATTTTTTCATGTATGGTGATCCCACTAACTATATAAACTTCAGGGAATTAAGATGTTTGACAGTCTGGCCTAACACTTGGTGAAGCCACCAGGTAAATTCCTATGACTTTGGAACATGTTTCATCAGCTCCACAGTTCTGAGGTCAGCAGGGTTATTGTCACTCAGATTGTTTGTGTTGTGAACTCCTTACTTAGTATTGCTCTAATTACCTGAGAATTTAACTATGCTTTGACTGTTAAATACACCAAGAAGGTGTCATGGATTACAGCTGACAGCTGGTTTCAATATCAAAACATGGTTCAGATTCACTTCTGCGCTTTGTTGTAACTCTCAAATAGTTTCAATGATACCAAATTTTTTCACAAAGATGAATTCAAGTCATACTCTTGTGGCTTATTGTTTTAATGTCTCACCTACAAAGCATTTAAATTTTTGTCCTAAGTGATATGCCTCTTTTGACTTTAAGTGCAAGAAAGGTATTTATTTTTACAAAGTATTTGTAGTATTTGAACTTCCTTTTAAGCTAGACACTTTCAACACAGTGTGATGTTTTTCCTTCCTTCTCCATTCATTGAATGGACCTTCATTCATTTCTTCTCTAGATCTATACTTCAGATTAAATCATATCTAACAATGTGAAAATATTTCAGCAAGTAGTAGGACTTGTTTGTCTTCTCCCATCTTTTTCTTTCACCTCTGTGTAACCAACCTGGATTCAGTGGAGCTGGTCCTGACAGGTAAATCAGGCCTATTCCAACTATTTAATGACTCTGACTCGTGCATTTAACTGAACTTGGGACCTTACAAAGCTACTTAAAAATGGAAGTGGCTCAACATGAGCTTCAGTATATCACTGCACACAGCGTGCTGATAAGCATAATTTGCCTGTGTAACAATCAGGGATGGAAGACAATCTAAAGCCAACTGGAGTTACATCAAGAACCTTGAGTGCGATTGGTGTGACAAAATACAGATGTCAACAATGCAAATTTCTACATCTCATGCAATTGCCTATACTCTCTCTGTAATCAGTGGAGAAAAACAGGCACTCCTAGAACAAGATCCATTGCATCTGATGGTATGTGTGTAAAGTAGCTGCAATACACCATGTCTGCAGGTGCCGTTTTACTTTAGTGGGTAAAAAAACGAGCTTACGGTGACTGGCTTTGCTGTTGACACCAAAAATATCTGTATAACCACATTATATTCCTTTCTGTGACCTGTATTCTCTTCCACTCTTTCTTGATTTTGTTTTACTAGTCTAGCTTGTTGTATTTTCTGCAGGAGGGTTATACCATCTATATGTTAGAAATATCATATAGTATATGAAATTCTTAAGTCTCGAGCAATGCTTAAATAGAATAACATTCCTGTGCAGTACTTGACTTGGAAGATTCAGTGGTTGTCTTATGAGGCAGTTGACATTTATCCACTCTGGGTGAAGTTTCTCAGTTTTGAGGGCCAGCCAACAGAGCCCGAAGACAAGAGGAAATTTCAGCATGGAACCACGTTAAACCCTGGTCTTCTTAAGTAGATCCTTAGTCCTGCAATCTTGTATATGGCTATAATCTACACATAAGCCCACAGAGTTTCTGTTCAAATGAACAAAACTACTCACTTTTAGTGCTCATGCAGTGAATGTCGACATTTTCTAATACAAAAATAAAGTCCCTTTTTCTTTGGCTTTCTAAAGCCGCTTGTCTTTTTTGAGAATCCCCTCTATAGAGTCACCTGTTTTCTAGATTACTATGCCATAAATGAAACAAATCAGGAGCTGGACAGGTTGTGAGTTGATACATTTTCCCCAGATTTTTTCCATCACATCCATTGCTCTTTGATGGGAGACCGAACAAGCCAGAAGAGAGACAGCCTTCCCTTGTAGCACAGAGGTAAAAAGGACAAATCTGAAGGGAGCTTTGCCAACTCTGATTGTAGAGTGTAAAGGCTTTCCATAGGCTTCTTTTATAGCCCATGAAGAAAGAGAGCTTCCTCCCAGAGGATCAGTTAAAGTTAGCTTCTGATCTTAAATCATCCTCTTCATGTTTTAAATTTGCGAGAGAAGTCTGGAACTGAAGGATCAAACTGTGTTACTTCCTAAGGATAACAACTGGTGTTAACAAAGAGCTTGACTGGACATCAGTCTAGGTCTGAGGCACTTTTAGGACTGTGCCTCCCTTTTTCAAGTGCAGCATCTCCAGTCTGACAGCCCTTCATTCCCGTCCTCCCTGAGCAAGTCTTAATCTGGAGACTGAAGGGAGGTCAGGTTGAGGTTTGTACTCTGTTTCCAGCCCTTCTCTAGCTAAACAATGCTGGAGAAGCGTTAAATATTCACCAGGAAAAGCCAGGGAGAATTTTCCAATGTATTGATTTAGGTGTCTTTTTTTTTCTTTCTTTCCTTCTTTCTAATAGTGGAAACTCCACCACCGCCTTACCATGCAAGAGAACCCCCAGGAACCCACAATGGGCGGTCAATGGATGCATTAGCTGAAAGTCAACTAGTGCTGTCTTTGCCCAATGGAGGTAAATCTGCCGATGGAGAAGCTGAAAGTAAATAACCATTTGTACTATTCTTCAAAGCAAAAAAAAAAAAATGTTATTTGAACAAGAAGATTCAGTGATCTGTAATAATAGGTTTCAGACAGGTTTGCTGTAAGGCTGTGTACTAGACCTGTCCATTAGCTAGCAGAATAGGTTGATTTAAGAATTCAGTGAATTATGTGTGAAGTTGCAGAGTTTAGACTTTATTTGCATCCAGGGACTATTATAGTTAGAAAGCTGTTAATGAAAGTAAACACTGTTATCTACGTTGTAAAGACGAAGTTATCAAATCAAGGATGGTGAGGCGATATAACACACAAGAGCACTATCTATATCAGAACTGATTTCTTTATCACCCTCAGTTCTTGGTTCCAAGTACTTTAAAGCCTTGTGGTTGGGACCTTTTTTGCTGCCATCTTTGCATTAATGTCACATTACTGGCTGGCTAGAAAAGGACATGTTCTAGTGAAGTACAAAGAGATTTTTACAGAATACTAAACTCTTTGTCTTCATATAAGAATGCTTTAATGGGAGAGGGCATGGGTAGTCAGAATATAAGGGTCTGGGATAGTCTCCGCTACCTCCAGACTAGTAGTGGTAGGTGATGCCTCCACCATTCAAAGCCCATTGCTGCAGAGCAGCAAGGGGAAATGGAGTTTTCCTTTGGCTTCCTGCTGCTGCAAAGGAAAAATTACCGTTGTTCTTTTAGTCCAACATATTGTAGTCCACACATGCACATTAAAAAAATAATGCCAGCCTTCTGAAGCAGTGAGGACCATGTATGTAACACAGAACTGGAGCAGAAGGAAGGTGAGAGTGATAGTGCTAATTACAGATGAGTACGCAGAATGGCCAGATAATAACTAGTTATCAGACACCAATACTTTTAAATAAATTGCTGGGATAATTTAATCTCTTTACCATAGTTTACCATCTGTGATCACTGCCCTAGTGAATGTTAGTTGGCAGTTTATTAGGGGTTATGCACTGAGGTGCTCTAGGGGCAGGAGGTCTCACATGCCTATGGTGTACAGGCAGGGTAAGGTTTCCCACTAATTCCTGTAGGACAAATGAGATTTGGAGATTCTGTTACATTTTTTGTTACATTTTTGAGTCTTTCTCTGTCTCTGAGTTAGAAAACCTGGGCAGGGGTAGATCCCAAAGAAATGACCTTGCTGACATTTCAGCTTACGGTCCCACATGGAAGCAGAAAGTCCCAGAGCATGCAAAAAATTGGGGGGAGTGATTGATTACTTCTGAATTTCAGAGTTTGGTATTAGGCTGAAGGCTTGGCTCGGTTTTGACTTGCTTTGAGCCCATCTGTCATCCCTAGCTCCTGCTGGTGTGCAGAGCAGATGTATCCCTTGCTATTTTCAGTGTAGAGATTTGGCCCTGATTCAGCAAGGAATGTCAGCATGTGCTTAATTTAATGCAGGGAGTTATCACTTTTAAGAACAAGTGGGACTCCTCAGAGGCTTAGAATTAAGCTGGTGTACCAGCCCTTTGCATGTTTGGGGCTTCAGTCATAAGAAGAAACAAGCTGCTGTTGAGATAAAGCGTGACATAAATGACTGTTAAGATGAGGAGCCAGGGTGGGGGTGGAAATTAGAGTGGGAGGGAGGGAGAGAGGGAGGGAGGGAGGAAAGAAAACAGAGAATGATTGTTTAAAAAATATTACTGAGACCTGAGTAGCTGATTAATTTTATTTCCTACAGACTTTCGGCCTGTTTGCTATGAGGAACCCCAACATTGGTGCTCAGTTGCCTATTACGAACTCAACAACCGGGTAGGGGAAACTTTCCAGGCTTCTTCTCGAAGTATCCTTATAGATGGATTTACAGATCCTTCAAATAACAAAAACAGGTTCTGCCTGGGACTGCTCTCAAATGTAAACCGCAACTCTACTATAGAAAACACCAGGAGACACATAGGAAAAGGTAAGAGGAAACCCCTTCGCCTTGGGAATATTCAGAGCTTGAAAGAACCCTGCATTGCATTAACAAACCTAGCTGGTTTGTGAGGTGTGCTTGTCTTAAAAGCAAAATTCTGAGGTTACTCCTGAAACAGAAGAAAAGCAGCTGATTCTTTTCTGACTGGATAACAATCAGCAGAGTAGCTCCTTACAAAAGCTATTTACTTGGCCAGTGAAGAGAAAAATGTTGTTTATAGTTGTGTGTTCTAATTTAGCAGTATGTATTTTCATTTTATTTATTAGAGCTTCTGGCAGCTGGGAATATTGCCATTGAAATGCCACTAAAAGGATAATTGCTGATGCCTGAGGGCTGGTTCTCCTACCACCAAATAACAAAGGGAGATGGATGAAACACTTAGGAGTTGAGTTATTTAGCTGAAGAACTGTACCAAAGTTGCCTTTGTAGCTTTTTCCCCCCTACTAATCTGATTCCCTGCCTTGTCAACTTCTTGCCAGTAAAACTGTCTTGGATTGTCCCTCCAGCAGTTCTCCTTGCATGCTCCACTTCTGGTGTACATATACCCTGTGCATGCAGGAGCATATGCTACTAGTGACATGTACGAGGAGACCACACCTGGACATGTGTGGCTGCACACACTCCATCCCAGCTCACTAGGGCTGTGTAGGGCCTGATATTCTCCCACAACTTACTGTTGTTTGTGGCAGTGAGTCAGAAGCCCTGAACCAGCCACTTCTCTGCGCAGATGAAGCTTTGCCTGTTCTGGTATATCCAGTCTAGACTTATTATCTTGCCAACCCAGCCTCTCACCAGTAGCTGCCTGGGAATGGATTTCCCACTGGGCTAATTAACTCTAATTGTTCCACTCTTATTATCTTGTCAACCTCACCTCATTTCCCAGGCCTAGAGCAGTATTTTAATTGGCTCTTGATAGTCTAGCGTTGAATGACTGAATAAGAAGAAGCTCTGAGATGAATGTGACATAGTTTTTACAAACAACAGTGAACCTGAAGGCTAGCACAGGAGATCAGAGAATCATAGAGGCGTTGTACTTAGCTCTTGCACTTTTTTTCCAGAAGGGAAATCAGATGTACTGTGTGAAGCTAGTGTGATGCTACAAGTGTCTGTCATAATAGTTTGTGGTGAGGGGTGAAAATGAGTTGTACCTCTACTTCTAACTTACTCAGAAAATAAGGCAAAGCTTCTCCATTAGCATAAGCTGTCAGAGGGATGTAGGTCAAAGCTGAGCCCAGCCCTAAAAGAAGAATGACAAAATGTCTCAGTCAAAGCTGTCATTTGAGGATGTTATGTTCTGTGACTTTCTGCCCCAAAAGAGGAAGAGACAGAACAGGAAGAAAATGAGGTAAATGCTAAATGTCCTCATCCATTCAAATCTGAAGATCTGTTTTCATTGATTAAAAGTCCTTTAAAGTCTTACGCTAGGAATCTGCCCAAGGGAAGGGAGCAGGTTGCCTAGAGAGGAGCTTAGTATATCAGAGATCCTTAATTTTACTGCTCTTCCTTGTTTATGCAAATCTTAAAAAAACATGTTCAAGTGGAATAGAAGTGGCACCAGCACAGGCCTGCAGAAGAGCACAGAACTGCTCCAAAAGTGTGTAGTTCAAAGGCATTCTGGACAGATGAAAGCTACTGAAATGGATACAATTGTCACATGTTAACAGGGGAGAAAAAAGAGTGAGTAAACAAGATTAGCTCAGTAGGATAAGGATATGTGATTGAATTGTCATCTAGAGTATCAGCGTGAAATGGTTTCCTGGAAATACCACATCAAAGCTAAAAACAATCCAGAACACAATGCAACATCTACTAGCAATTGGACCTGTTTCAGCAGTCAGGCTTCAAGGACAAAAAGGGGACTTCTAATCAGAGTGTCAAGAAGATGTGGATGCTTGGAAACTGCTGAATTTCCAGTTTCTGCGGAGAGTAATGAAATCCCACTAAAACATATGGACCCTTGATTTGGTCTTCTGCAAATATGTATTCAGCTACTTGGCTTCCTTGAGGGTGCTTGTCTCTGCAAATGAATACCAGAAGAATGGAAATATACACTGACATTTCATTACTGATATATTTATTGCTTTTTAAAAGTCCACAAGGAAAAAGCAAATTGTAGCCTCTGCTTTCAGAAGTGACTATAGTGTTTTTGTTATTGTGGTACACAGTTTGGGCAATGCCTTTAAAAGCATTCTTTTCTTTTTTTTTCCCAAAAGTTGGGTTGCTTGATATACTCTGAAAATCCAGATTTAAAAGCTTTTCACCTTATCACCCAGCTGTGTAGGTCACCCTAAATAAGTAGCCTTGCCTGGAGATTTGAAGTGTGGTGAACATTTATGTCCTTGTTCTTCTCTCCATACCCTATGTTCTCACTCTGTTTATTTCAGAAAGTCGTATGAAGCCTCTCAAGGTCAGCTAGGACCTTTGTCTTTTCAGTCCTTCCCTTTTATCCATCTTCCAGAGAAGGGAAAGGAGTCACAGGTCAAGTGAGAGCAGTCACAATGTGGGGCACCCCATGATGACTGGTACAGTTGGACTGGAGCTGACGACTGGTCTAATGGAGTTGTCATCTCACCCATGTTCCCAGTGCAGTACTGGCATGTGCTCCGAGCCACACCCCCCACTGCCACTCACATCTAATTTGAAAGCTCGTGGGTACAGAGAAGTAAAAGTCAAGTGATGGCTTGAAGACAGACTTCAAGATTCCTGTCTGAGTCACTCTGGAAGTCTATGGGAGAGCGTATTTTTCCCAGATTCTTTTCCCACTCAACCTGCTTTTTCCCAAGACTTTCCCACTTGTGTTTAGAGGCTGTTTTTGTCCTGAGGATGTGCTTCTGCCCCTTGCTGTCATGACCACAGAATGGTGAACAGGCTGGGAATATGTAACCAGTCTTTTTTGTATGAAAGACAACAGGAATAAGACTAATTACAACTGAATTATTAAAGCATAGTTATCACTAGCTTTCCAGGCAGTCCACTGAGACTCTGTGAACATGTGCATTTGTATGTAAGGGTTTGAATGCCATACCTGGGAACAGAGAGGAGGACTTTATTTGTATTTACTGGTGGCTTTTATGAGAACAAAGAACTGAGTTCTTCCACCTCTCTTGGCCGTGGGAGGAGTTCCTCTCACCTAATCTAGCCATGGGAAGGGTGAATGTCTAAGCACCTTCACAGGATGACTCGCCCCCCTTGCAGGGTGTGGTTTCATGCTCACGTTTAAGCAGTCTGGGTGCCCCAGTGCCACCCTTCCACTGATGAAGATCTCACTGCAAATAAATCTTGTTTTGTTTTGTTTGTTTTTAATTTTATTAGCTGGTTCAGTGCCCCAGTCTGTATGGCTGCCCAGTCCCCAGCCATTGCTGCCAGCGTGAAGGCAGGTGTGATAAGAGGCAGCAGGGGCAGGGAACAAGAGAGCCTTTCAGCACCTGCACAGGCTTCCATCAGTTTGAGCTGGCTGTGAGCCCACACTCTGTAGCAGCTGGAGTGAATCATCTGGTAATCACAGTGCTTCTCATCATCTTTCAGCTAGAGAAGTCATCTACACAATTAGCTTACACAAGATCCCTAACTTTAAGGTTACTGAATTGGGCTAAGATAAATTCTCTCACCGGTTTAGGTGTATTTGTAATGCAGGTAGACATCCTGGGGGGACTATAGGACCTTCATTTCCACAAGGCACAGTAAAAATTTAGAATTAGTGTTGGTAAGTCACTTAGGCACTGAAAAGTTCAGAAGGAAAGCAGTCATTTTCTTGCTAAAGGTCTCTCTGAACAGGATCTGATGAGAAAGTCATGTGACATAAACGCAAGTACATGGTTCTGATATGATGTGTAAAACAAAATACAGAAAAGCTATTTTAAGTACACACCGTGCTGTGTTTGAACTGCATGAGACAGGATCCTGTAGTAAAAAATTAGCATGCAATGAAGTGGGCCTTGGTCAGTGTGAATGTACTCAACAGTGAAAATAGAGGTAGATGTGCAATGTATAACAGATTTGTCAGTTCTTTGACAGTTTGATCCATGCTTTGTACATAGTTGACATATGTTGGACATATATGTGTGTGTGCGTGTATATGTGCGTTGTGTGCTTCATAAAGTACTGTGCTCTAGGTGGACCTGCTTTGGCAGAGGGGTTGGACTAGATGATCTTCAGAGGTCCCTACCAACCCCGTATCATTCTGTGATTCTATGCTGTTGGATTAAGGAAGTAAACCAATCTTCACTGAGAAACAAGGCAGAACATTGTGAGCCAAGACTTTTTTCTCCTAGATCAGTACCTCCAAATGGCGCTTATGACAATTTCTTCTTAAAAAGTTGGTGGGTCCATTGTACAGATGCATGGATATGCACACAGATACTTTTACAAGTCAGTGTATAGAGATCAAGTGCTTGGAATGCTCCTGGGCTTGTACGCTCACACCAGTAAGATAGTTAAAGAATTACTGGTATAAAATGTGTTGTCAACAATGGAGAAATAATATAAGTGTTTTTTTCTTTTTCAAGGTGTTCATCTTTACTATGTTGGTGGGGAAGTTTACGCTGAATGTGTCAGTGACAGCAGTATTTTTGTGCAAAGCCGCAACTGTAACTACCAGCATGGTTTCCACCCAGCCACTGTCTGCAAGATCCCCAGTGGCTGCAGCCTCAAGATCTTCAACAACCAGCTCTTCGCCCAGCTGCTTGCCCAGTCAGTCAATCATGGGTTTGAAGTGGTATATGAGCTGACCAAGATGTGTACTATTCGAATGAGCTTTGTTAAAGTAAGGGTTCTTTGTTTTCTCATGTGTTTCTGAAAAGGCAGATCCCATCACTTGCAAGCTTTGGTGCTAAACTAGACCCCATCAGATCCTTCTCTTCCTAAATCCTTGGGGATTTAGACACCCAACTTGCAAATAGCAATTCAGACTGCCTGTTTTCCAGTATTGCCTTAAACTTCTAGGTGCTTGAAAACAGTAGTTTTTGTGGTCAACCTGGAAATTTCTTAGATTCCAAAAATTAGGTATTCCATACACTTCTTGTGGAAAATAAGCAGAGATTGAATAGTGATGTTCCCCCATTGATTACACAAAGAGCTCAACTTAGAGGGGCTTAGCAACATGTAAATGTTGTGCCACATATCTTAGGCGGTTGTGATTTCTCCTATCGTTACTGGTTTACAATAGAGCTTGGTAGGGCCATAGATCTGAAAAGAACGTCCTTATGGCTGTAGACTAATTTAGTCTCACCATTAATGTAGACTGGTATATATGGTCTTAGTCAAGAAACACTGGGTTCCCTTTCAGCCCCCACTGAGCTTGCTCGAAATTGTTGTTTGCCACTGGTCTGATCCCTGGGAAGAGATTGTCTTAATTTCTGTTGACATTCACTCTGGCCAGGCACACTACTGGAAGGGCCTCTGGCAAGCAGAATACAAAACCCAAAAAAGATCTTACCTTCCCCCTATTACTTGGAAGAGACAGGAGACTGTCAAAGCCATTACTGTTTCCATGTCTTTCGTATCTGAATTTTGCAGTGTGACTGCTGTGTGTGATGCAACAGTCTTTGTGGGAGTTTCTTAAATCTTCTGAATGGCCTCCTCAGCAGAAAGAAATCTCTTGACTCTTTTTAGCTCTTAGGATTTACTTAGGTGCCTATTGTAGCGTCTAAGCCCCAGAGAATGGTAAGTATTTCAAGACTGTTAACAGATGCACTGGACTGCTGGGGAGAGCTGGCAGCAATGTTCAGCCTGCAAACTAGAGAAGATGTACCATTAGAAGCAAGTTGGTCCTGTTAGGTACCATAAAAACGGCTTGAGCATGTCCGTTTGTCTTGCAGATTTGATTCTGTACAAATGACTGAACCAAGCTGATTGAATTCACATCTAGGATACTGCAAAATTGCTTAAGGCTCAAGCCCAGTTCCCCTGTGTTCTTCAAAGCAGATGAGTTGAGTCCCACACACCTTTCTGGTTCTGACTCTTTCCAGCCATCCTTGGGGACCCATCTACTTAACCTTCTGAGAGCATTAAGAGGGCCCTGTAATTTTTCTCAAGAGTCCAAGCCAAAATCTCTCTGCCTGTGACCATGCTTTCTTTTTGCTTGGGAAGGAACTGACATCTTGTTCACACGCAAGCATTAGGAGGAAAAAAAAAAAGCAAGAAACCCAACAAACAGCATTTTCTTTAATGGAAGGCATGAATGGGCATGTTGTTTATAAAGGCAGTGTAGCCAGTTATGCAATATTTTCATTATCTCAGCAACTCAGGGGTAGTGTCTTTGATGTGTTATCTGCCTCCATGCCCAGCATGGCAGCAGGAATGGTGGTGTTGATGCACTCAGTAGCACTGCTGCCATATTATCACCTTGCTTTGTTGAAACAATAGCAGCCACTATAGTGCCTCAGGCACCAGAAGACCAGTGCAAGGAGTTATTTTGAACCCTTTCCCATGACCTTTGGAAAATGTCTATGCAAATCTTATCTAGAGTCTTCCTTTCTGGCCTATAAAAGCCTTTTCCTGTAGTCAGTCTTCTCAGATTATTTCTCTCCCAAAGTGTGAGTGCCAGTGTGTTCAGTCTGGGGGCAGGAATGCCCCTGGGTGTTGGGTACAAAGTGCACAGAGGAGCATATTGTCTGTCAGAGCCACACACCAGGAGCCCCCATGTGCAGGGCAGTCCTGTGGTTGCTCCCCTGATTTGTGACCAGATGCTGCTGGTCACTTACAGTCCACAGGGCAAGCAAGAGCCAAAGGGCTGGAGATCCTGCCTCCTACCCCTCCAGTGCTTGAGCTGGGAGGCAGAGATGGGTAAGGCCATGAGACATGAGAAACTTACCAGAACTGTATCATCTTCTGGAGGCAGGACATGGGACAAGAGAGATGAAGGTCCTGTCCCCTCTGATGCCCTTCATGAGCCTACGGAGCAGCTGGGAGGAGCTCAACCCTGAGGCCAGTGTGAGTCAGAGCAGACAGCAGTTTCCATCTGCTTAGCACTGCTGATAACCAAAACAGGATGGATGTTGTTCCCTCTCAACAGATGAAGAACACAAAATGTTCCTGAAGCACTGGAACAGGCTGCCCAGGGAGATCGTGGAGTCACCTTCTCTGGAGATTTTTAAGACCCACCTGGATGCAGTCCTGAGTAACGTGCTCTAGGCAATCCTGCTTTAGCAGGGGAGTTGGACTAGGTGATCTCTGGAGGTCACTTCCAACTTTGACAATTCTGTGATTCCGTGAAAGTGGAGAGACTAAGAGTTTCTTCAGGCCAGAGTCTGAACCCAGCGCCCTCCCTCCCACATTTCCCCAGGTCTCGGGCTGAGAGGATGACCCAGTGGACTTGGCCGTGCTTGCCAGCAAGAGGCAGCTCAGCACTGTGGGACATGGCTGGGCCATGGTCTAAAGAGAGCTGTTGCCCACAGGAGGTGGGAAGGCCTGGCAGGAGCAGCAGGACCCATAGGCTGATCTTTCCCGTGCTGGAAGGGACATCTCCCCATGAGGGTATCAGTATCCTCTTCCCACCATCTGTGCAAAGCACCACCACAGCTTTGCAAGTTGTTTTCATTTAATTCCCTCGTTAAGAGCACTCCACCTCCGAGCTCGTTTGAGCCCCGGGGATGAAGGAGGCTACCTGTGGCCCAGGAGTGATGTACGGGGGCGGGGGGGCACGGGGTCCTGCCCTCCTGGCATTTCCCCTGCTGGCGGCTCCAGTACGGGCAGCTGGGCTGGGGAAGGTGACTGTGAGTGTCTGGGAGTTGCCAGCAGAGGGAGATGGCCAGCCACCGACATGCTCTGCCAGACGCCTCCAAATCTTGCAGCCTGTAATTCCTATTCCTCCGGCTTTGCATCCTGCCAGTCAGCAGTGGTACAGGACTCCTCTGGCACTTGCCCTTCTGGTCGTGTATCTTCACTGCATCCGAGTAGACTTCACAAACTCAGAAGCCTGACAGCGCTGGTTTAGAGAGTGACATTTTATGCAAACGTTTCCAGAACATAAATCTGAGTTGCCTGTGAACACAGGCCCGTCCTAGCTGTAAATGTTCTGCAGGTCAGAAGGTTGCTGCCTGATTAAAAATACTCTGTGGGCTTTGATGGGTCCTTATCTTGCTCTTCTGCTTTCTTCCTCCTTTTCTTCATTAAGGAGAAATGGATTTTACTCAGACCACTTATTATGACATCTAGTTTTGATGTTGATCCTAGTTTTGCAGCTGATCATTCTAGAGAAGTGGTTTCTAGCAGCCTCAGTTGCCTGAGTTGTTCAGCACTCTACAGTTTAGTTACCTTTGGCGGGCATCAATCTTAACATACCTCCAAGTCCTTTTTTCACGACAAGAGTATCAAACCCCCTGACTAGCATAATGATAGGTAAGGCTCAACTTCTCTGATCAGCAGCCCACAAATGAAGAGCCTCATCCTGCAGTGGGACCATGTTTTGCACATTGCCCGAGGGAAATCCGAGTTCAATTCTGGCAGTGAGACAGCAGCTTAGCTGTGAGACTTCGGGCTGTGACTTGGATGTCGAGCTTCGGGCTGTGAAATCGCAGTGTCTGCCTTAGCAAGCAGACACTGTGCCTGCTTGAGGCACAAGGACTTCTGCTTCTCTTCTCTGCCTGCCAGCACTGCACCCTCATCTTCCGTCAAATGCTCCATGTCCCTTATCTCCCCAAAAGAGCTGGAGAAATTACTACAGGACTTCCCACAGCAGACAGTTGGGAACTCCCGTGGGAAAAGAGGACGTGTAGCGATAGGATGAGGGGTAATGGTTTTAAATTGAAAGAGAGAAGATTTAGATTAGATGTCAGGAAGATGTTCTTTACTGTGAAGGTGGTGAGACACTGGAACAGGTTGCCCAGAGAAGCTGTGGATGC
>JAOXJM010000001.1:183808700-183821267 GCA_026413425.1 Tringa solitaria
CTGCAGAAGACCAGCAGGGAGGAGAAGCTGTCAGGACTGAAAGAGTAAGTGTGGCTGGCAGCTGGCCTGCTCCTCAGGGCATGGCAGAGGCCAGGACTTGCCTGCAAAGCCCCTTGAAGAAGCTATCATCTCTGCCAGCCACCTCTGGCTGTTGTTGGGGGAAAGTGGCACAGAAAAACATCTCTCTCCTTGGAGCACTTCCCACAGGCACTGGGGCTTGCTCCAGGAAAGGACTCTTGCCAGAAGGGCAGGGAGGGAGGGTGGTGGCTGTACCTCAGCAAAGACAGTCCCTCTGCTGTAGACCAGGGATGTCCAGGGAGTCTTCCCTCGGGTGCGCTTGGGTCCTTGGACACTGGCCATGAAAGACAGAGGCTGACCACTAGCAGCCCTCAGCTTTTATGCTGAGCAAGATGCAGATGGGACAGAATACCCTGTTGGTCAGTTCTGGGTCACCTGTCCTGTCCGCTCCTCCCTGCAGGTGTGACCCTGACAAGCTCTTCCACTTCCAATCCCCCAACTTTGTGCATAAATAAAGTGAGCCCGCCTTGGTTGTTCCAGCAATAAGTATAAGCAGGAGCCTCTCTGCATACCATGCCTTGGTATTCACTAGAAATGTCAGGCCTTATCACTGCTAGAAGCACTGAAAAATATACCATTAATTTCAGAGAGTGCAGTCAGTTAGAAGAGACTTAACTGAAAAGTGAAATTATTGAGAAGAAAATTGGTTTTGTTCTATCTCAAACCAGGGCAGCCTCACATTGGACATTTATTAGCCCCTGTGATCTCAACAGCTTTAATTACCAGAACACCTCTATATCTTAGAATGGTGTTTCTTTGATGCCCTTTTTGAGTGCTGAAGTAGACCTTATCTGGAGCCCATGTTATTAGTCTAGGTGATTTCCTTTTGCAGTGAACGGGTGGCTGATTATTGCTTTTAGCAATATCAGTGTCATTCTGGATGTTCTCCCACCATGCAGAGCCAGCATCCTTGAATGTGTCTGAGATGTCTGCTATTCTGTGTGAGTGGTATGGAACAGTTATCACCTTGGCAGAGGTCAGTATCTGCTAATTCTAGTCATTACTTTTTCACAGATTGATTCCTTCTCAATCTAAATCATTCGATTCAGACCTACTTTAAAGTAACATGCCAGAAGATCTCTGTCCCTATAGCCAAGAAAGCGTGAATAACAGAGAAGAAAATTGCTTACCATAGCAAAAGTAGGAGTAGTTGCTCTGCTTAATGGAGCAGTAAAAATAAATAATGGGATAAATTTACAAAACTTAAAAAAAAAAAAAAGGAAAAATAAGGAGCTCAGTTTCAGACTATGAAATGTTCTCTTCCAGTCACGATAGGGAAAGCCTCACTTATTAAGAAAGTTAAAACTAGGTGGAAGCAGAGCTCTAGATACGGGAAGCAATCCTCTGTTGGCAGGGAAATATGTCAGATAAGCTGCTCCCTCCATTGCTAATATCTGTGACTGCCAAATCCAAGCAATGCATACCTGTATCTGAATGTCAGCGTATTTTCCTTCCTTTCTTATAAGAATTGGTAACTTTGCTGGTGGTTTTTGACCTTAGTGACATTCTTTTATGATCTAATGGAGTCATGCCTTGGGGTCACTCCTACTGTAGAGTTACTCCCACAGGTTGTGTTCTGAGTAATCTTTTCTCACTTTAATCAAGCAGTAAAGTATATCCTGTATAGTTCTTATCAGTAGGTTTTACCTGTCTTTTCAAGCAATGGTTGGAAGATTTACTTCTGGCATAGTTATCTGGACAACAAATTTGATATTTTCTATTTTTGGCTTAATGCCACACATTTCTCATGTGTAAGTGCTATCAAAACTGTCTAGTTTTTCTGAAAGATGTATTTCACACTTGAGAGTCCCCTTTGTGGATGAGGCCATTAACAGGAATTTCTTTCTTCAACTGGAGCTATTTTTTGCACACTTTTCTATCACTTTGTTGCCACCGTGAAATAATAACTTTGCCAATTCCTTTACACAGTCACAAAGGCTTGTCTGGTTTGTTTTTCAGTATGAAGCTGGGGATTTTTGATTTGTTCTGTTTAAGCCACGATTTTTTAAAAAGTAACAGAAAAACATCTCTTTTTTGTACTGCAGTGAGGGAGAGAGCACTTTCTTGGAGTAAGGGAAGGACAGAGGTGTAAAATGTTCCTGAAACAGGGAAGTCAAAATGCCCTGGTTTATAAAATTGCATGTTATGAACTGTCCATGAATAAGATGCGTAGGGTCCTCGTTTACGTGCTTTGCTTACCCACTCTTCTCCTTTACAGAAAGTCAGGGAAAAAGCAGTCACATTCATGGCTTTTTATCTCTTTTGCTGTATTCTACTCATTAGCTTACTATTGTTCTCTTTGTAAAACTTGGCCAATACAGGTACAAAGCGAGTTCATATATACAGACTTCAGTATGATCAGATTCAGTCTATCAGAGATTAAAAAGGACTCATTTTTGTAGAGAGAGGGGAAGGAATTAGCACTCTGCAGGACTGAGGCATGGCTTGATCCTCAGAAAATAACGAATCTGTGCCTAAGAAGCTATTTCTTCTCTCCTTTCTCAGACTGATGTTACAAGATGTGTACACTTAGGAACAGGAATCACATTTTCTAGACAAGGATGCTGCCTTTGTACTGTGTGCATACGGCTATTCTCAGCCTTTCATCTTGGCAACCAAGAACATGTCTAATTTGTACCTGAATGCCTGCCTGCAAGCATCCAGGATTAATGCCTGTTGGAAAGCCCTTGGGGACCCACCTGTGTTCAAAGCCACTCTAATAAAACTGGATGTTTAAACGGTTTAATTCTGGAGAAGTCAGGGACCAGACTTCCAACTGGATCAAGCTGGTTCCAAATACAGGAACCTGAGATCAGCCCTCAGAGAGCTCAGAAAGGAGTCATTAATGGGTCAGCAGAGCACTACTTAGTTATTTGCTTGTATCTCTTAGTTCCAATTGCCTTTATTCTTCTTGTCTTTCAGAGATCTAGGGCCAGGTCCTTGGTTAATTAATTACTAGATGCCCGGGGGCTGCTACCGCATACAAAACATCTTTCTCAACCATTGAGTTTATTGGTCCCATCACACAACCTCAGCTCAAGCATTTGTACTGTTTTACAGTCTTTTTACTATATTGGTATTGCAGCTACATACACCTGATGCAAGTATTTCTGGAGGCAATCACTTCGTTGTACTTCAACATCAAAAGCCATTTCTGTGAAAAAGAGATCCATGTATTTTTTCAGAAGCTTTTTGTGAACCGAGAAGTCCCTGTAGCCTGCCAATGCATTTGGCTGAAGTGCATCGGTTTCTGCATAATACTTATCCATTCCAGCCAGAAGGATAAATTTTGTGATTCACAGGCTGAACTTCTCCCAGGTGGGATCAATGGCTTGTACTATTCAATAGACACTAGGACTCTGTCCAGATCCTGGTTATTATTTTAGAAGCAGCTATTGGCATACAGAAAACTAGAAGTTAATTTGGTCACTGCAGACTTAATGACCATGCTGAATAATGGTAGTGGTTGCATATTCTAGTAAAAGAAACTTAGTGAAGATTATGTTGCTTTGTACATTGGAGATGATCAGCTTCAGATCCAGAATTCTCCCAAGAAGAAGCAAATATTCGTGGAGCTTTGTAAAAGAATTACCATTTTACTTCAAGTCATAGGACTTCAAGGAAACCACCTCCTTAAAGAAGCAAAGCACAATGTTCCCCTTTGGACAGTGCCACCACGACTGCTGCAGACTTTCAGTAACTGTTCAGCACAGGAGAGTCAAGCTATTTGGGCTGCAGTGGTGAAGTGCTTAATGTTTCTTATGAGGTGATGATGGTTAGTGAAAAACACAATGAATGATACAGAGTAAGTGACTTGCAGAAAAATATCTTAGTTCCCAAGGGCCACAGGTACTGTCCTAGAGAAGAAAATGAGTTGTTGAGTCTGCAAGTTTGAGGCTCCCTTACAAGGTAGAGGGATTCATGGGTAACTGTATGGGAAACATGGGAAAAGTGCTGAGGTGTCTTGGCATATAGAGTGTTGAGAGAAATAAGAACAAGTCGTTCTTAAGGACTTTGAATATGTTACTTTATTTCATGTTCCAAATAGATGGCGTCTTGTAGGCTTAATGACTTGTTAGCATTCAACATCCATTTTTGTACTGTTTTGTAAGGAGTTTTACAGTGGTCTGTGCCACACAGTCAAGACCCTCCTGATCATCTGTTGGATTGTGTTTGGAAGGGAAGGGAAAAATGTGCAGCCTGAACTTTTTCTGCCCTCTACTCTCAGTTTTCTACACCATTTTGTCCATGCTATATAGAGTTGGGCATTTAAATTATTGAAAGCAGAGTTGGGAGCTTAAAATGCAAAATCGAACATGCTCAAACTCTTGAGAAATTTTGTTTAGCTCCCCATATATTAACCTAAAGATGATTGTGACTTATCCTCTCTTCAACAGAATAGTTTGTGTAAAAAAATTCTCACTACTTCTAAATGTTCCTCCCTATATTGTGGCTGTTGTAAAATGCTATGAAATAAATTGGTTCCCTCATTCCCATGGTATTATTTTCTTATTGTAAATTACTCTTCACTCAAGGGTTTTAGTAAAGACAATTTTATACCAAGTAATGTCTGCAAGTTGACTAATGACCAGGTAATTATTCCTCAGCTGCATCTTCTCAATGAAGATTTCTAAGTCATGTTTAAAAACATGTAAAAGTCTGAAAACTGTGAATCTGTTCTCTTTGCTTCTCTTTGGTACTGCCACTCCACCAAGAGATTCCTCCAGTTTCCTTTATGGCCAGTAACTTCAGGCCAGCGCTTTGAGGATAAAGTTAATTGGCAGTTTTCGGTGTAAGGAGTACACAGATGCAGATTTTGGACTTCATTGGTGGTGATGAAAGATGCAAATTCTGTGCTTTAAATGATAAACACAAGCTGGAAGTTTAGGTCATTGTGCTTCTCCGAAACCGCCTGTATTAAAATTAAGATTTTTAGATGCAGAGAATCTAGGTGTTACAGTTTGCCCTCTCATCTATTTTAAATAGGCACTATTGGTTTGGTTTTGAAACAGTATTGATATAATGAACCTATTGTCTATATATATGTTTGTTTACTGTCTAGTGTAGAGGACTGGTGGTTGCCAAATGCATCACTGATTTACAGCCTGAGCAGCCACACTGAAATTAGTAAGAATAAAGTCAACCCTGCCAATTTCTGCATAGCTATGCAAACACCACTCCAAGCAGAATTTGCACATATAAGACATTTATTTGTTGATAGTCTCTTCTAAACTCAGTCCTTACTATCAAGGAAATCGCAACGCTTCTACTTATTCAGGCGGTGTCTGGAAGATTCATCTTGCTTGTAGAAAAAAAGAAACATTAACACAAAAATAAGCCACCACTACTGATTGCAATGATATCCCTGAAGGCTAATAATTTATTTTACTGTGTTCAGTCCTCCTAGTTTGTCCGTGACCTGGCACTCTTGTTACAAGGGTGTGTCAGATGTTCACAATGACGTGACCGATTGCAGCTGTGTTTGGTCTATTTCCACCAGCATCAGGCGTGAGCTTGTATATAATATCCCTAATTTCTCAGTAGCTTGCTGACAGGCAAGACAGCCAGCACTACTTAGTGTAATAATGTAATCCGTGAGAATTGCTCTTTAACCCATGTCTAGCCTTGTTAGTCTTATCTGCTGCTTTACTCCCACATAATAAAGTGATTGTACTTAACGTAATGGTCTTTCAAGCATGTCCTAGTCAGGCAGATCAACAAAACTTTTGATCTTTTAACAATTTATTCTGTAACAAATACATCATCATATTATGTTAAAAGTGTAGAACGCTAAGGAGGGAGGACTCAAACTACCAGTGCTAAGAAATTGTTAAACTTTCTAAAAATTTGAGACAGTAATTTTCTTACACAAGAGATGTTGCACTGTTTAGTGCCAGATTGTGATAAAGAAGAACTAATCACAGAGTAGAAACTTGGTGGACCGGTCAACAAGACTAATTGCAGTTACTGTGGGAAAAAGATTACCCTAAACAGTAATTATAAAAATACACACTATACATAAACATCCACAGCATGTGTATAAGAGTTAACTTTTAAAACAGAAAAAAAATTGTGAGCAAAATTGTGTAGGTAAAAAAAAAAAAGAAAATAGTTGGTTTAAAGGAAGTATTTATTAGATGGTTAAAAAGGACAGTTCCATTCTATCAGAAAGGACAACTTTGGCTTAGAGCCCGTCTTGGCACTGTAATGAAACCAAGGCAGGATTTGTTAATAAAAAATGATATGTGATGAAAAATAGGCAAGGAGCTATGGCCAGAAATTAATATACAATCATGAAATGTAGAAAAATTGCTAAAGAATGTTAGCAGCACATAGAAAAAGTGAGAAGCTGGAGATTATTAGAAAATAAGTTCTTCCTAGGCCCACTACTAACGGAGATTATAAAGTTATTATTAAGGAATAAAAAAAAAAGTTCAATAAATATTTCTGTTAATTCATTGGAAAATCTACCATGCTTTTTTTCCATCATAAGAGAAAATGAAAATTATTTTCCAGTTCAATAACAACTAAGGAGGATATTAAACGTCTGCAAAAGAAAAGTTGTGTGAAATCTACAGGTCTATATAACTTGTACCCAGAGACCTGAGGAGTTGGCTAGGTAGGCCTCCTGTCTGTTGAAATTTAGTTTTAATAAATCTTGGAACACCACAGCTGCTCAAGAGACAGGAAGACTGTTAATGCTGCAGCAATATTCTAAAGACAGGGATGATGGTTCTAAGCAGTATTTATTGGTTATCCTGATCTAAGTCACAGGTATATAAATCTTCACTAGTGAAGACTAGACATGAATTATAGCCATTAGGGAGTTGGATCTCAGACACAGAATAAGTGCCAGGGAAGATTCTTCTTAATAGGACATAAGCCTTTTAAAGTGAGTCTGATTCTGGTTTTGTTTGGTTTGTTTTTTTTTTTTTTTTAATTCTATTTTTAAGATAGTATATGTTTGTTTGAGAAAAGTATAAAATGTAATGTATTTAGGCTTTGGTAAGAAATTTGGCAGTATACCAGTGCATTCTGATAAAAATCAGTATTGTGTAGGAATAGTAAAGGAACAGTAAGAAAATATTTTGGGAAGTGATTTTTTTAAACAAATGTCAATGATGAATTGTCCACATAGAGTCATAACTGAATATGAACATCTGTAGTGGGGTTTTATGTAGAGTTGTGCTAATCCTGATATTTTTCAACATTTGAATTAATGATGTGGGAGTAAATACAAACAGCTGATGAAATCTGCAGACCACGTGAAGATACATGGTATGGTAAATTGCAGTGAGGCTGTAGCTGTGTCCCTTACACTCCCCAAAAACTGAGTTTACCACAATGCAAAGTTGAGAACATGAAATTCAAGCTGAAATTCCAGAGTGGAGAGCTTTTACTGTAAGAACATGGTTCTGAAAATGATTTAAAGGTCACAATGTGCAAGCATCTCACCAAAAACTCCCAGCATGATGTTCCGGTGAACATGTCACTTGCAGTACTCACAGTTAGGGAGGCAGGTTCATTTTCCTGGACAATACTGGTGAAACTTGATTCTGAAATACTACTAACAATTCTAGCTTTTCTGTTTTAAAACAAATGTATAGAAAATTGAATACATGCAAAAAAACCTTTACAACAGGGCTTTAGGGAAAGTGCAGGGGTGGCTTTAGAGACAGGATTTTATGCAAAAAGAAGACCTGAGACATGACATCATTATAAGTACCTTTTTGAAGAGAAAATAATAGTAAGGAAATGTAATTAAATATAGAAAAGCCTAGCAAAAAAAAAAAAGTTCCTGGAAACTAAAGTAATACAGATTCAAATGGGACATTACACACAAATTTTTAACAATGAAGTTGATTAACCACCGGATTAAGCTCATGAAGCAGTGGTGGATTCTCCAGCTTGCTGTTTCTTAGATTCCAGACTGGCTAAATTGCTGGAATATGCGTTTAGCCAAACATAAGATACCACAGTAAAAGGGAAGCTGGATGATACATCTGTGAAATTGTCTGTGAAATACTAAAGATTTGAATCCAGTGATCTAATACCTCCTCGTCTCTAAACCACTTCAGTTCAACTATAGGTTCTTGGTAGTACTCGGGTTATTAATGTCAAGGACCATAGAGCTTGGTCATACCAGTTAGAATAGTTTCAAAAACTGTTTATTATTTAAATATAATTTGCCAGCCAAATAAATTGAGCGGAAAGATGTTCTGCAGATATTTCTTTCCCTTCCCCTGTATTCTGGGGAAAGATTGTTCCTCTGTTGTGCAGGGTTGTGTCTTCCCCACAGTGGCAAAGGAGAAACTTGTCTTCTTTTCCACGTCTTCCCTTATTATCTCTGAGATGTTCCCTATACTCACTCACAGAATTTTCCTTCAGCAAGACAACGGTCAGCACTGCTCCCTGTGGTGTCCTCCTCTGTACAGCATTGAGAGGGGCAGAGTTGGGATGTTGACAACTGGTGTCTCCTTATTTGTTGGATGCTCAATGCTGTTGTAGCTGTGCAACTACTGGGGCTTTCCACAGGGTTTTCAGATTTCTTCTCACTGGACAGCAATTTGGGAATTTGTATCTGCTCTGGTATCAATTGGATGGAGCAAAGGATCCTTCCTGCAAAGCTGCACTTCAGATAATGCTGCTACTTCACACTTCAAAAGAGGACCAGCAAAGAAAAGCCTGGTAGCTTTGTATGCAACCAGTAATATCTTTGAAATGGTGCCAGCAATGCTGCAACCTGAATAATCTGAGAAAGAGGAAGGCTTTCTTACACACCAGTTGCCACTTCACTGACTCCAGTAGGCTGGGACCACAGCAGGACTGTCACGGTGAGGGACAAGTTTTGCAGATCATTTAGGGAAACTGTCTCTATCCTTTCTAAGTGTTTCAGCATTGCAAACAGGGCAGCCCTATGACACTGCTGATTCAGGCAGCCCTCACCATGGAGGAGCAAAGCAATTTCAGGGCAAAGATCGTTTTCTGAAGCTTGTTATACTTCAAGTTCCATTCCCCCTAAAAGCAGCATTTCATCCTGCTCTTTCCATGCATATGCCAACAGAAAGGCTTCCCAACAGAAAGGCTTGGCTGAGGAGTTTATTGCTGGCAGGAACCAGGAAGAATAGCATACATTAACACAATTCTCCGTCCCCTACAGCCTGTCATTTCTCGCTTTCAAAGCCATCCCCTGGCTTCTGGTCCAGAAGAAAGAAATTGGACAAAATTGTATTTCAGAAAATTCTTGAACTGAGATTTCACATTAAAGGTTTTGTATGAAAACGAATTCTTTTCTAGCCCCACTATCTGATAAGATTCTATACTGATATTCATATAAAGAAATGAATATGTTTCAAAATTAAAGATTAAAGGCTTCTACTTTGAGGAAAACTATTTCTACAGCTGTAGCTGTGAATTTTTGAGGTTATTTGTAGAAAAGACACCTGTACTTCACAGAAAAGAGGAAGGGGAGGAGAGAATAGGAAAGAGGAGAGGAGGAGAGAGGCAAGGAAGGGAGGGATGAGGTACGAGCCATCAAGAAAATTTTCTTGAAAAGAAAATGTGTTAAATTCTCACTTCCTATTCTCATGTGGGTGAGGTATGTTTTACCCAGCAGATTGTGTTCTGTCTGGTACTTACGCAGAGATTCTTGTGGCACAGAGACTGCCTCTATTATTTGCTGTGCTGCACCTACCAAGAGACCCAGAATCATCAACTGGCATTGACAAGAATCATCATAAGAAAAAGACATAAGCTAAAACTATCTAAATAAGCTAAAAACTGTCAAACAGGCTAAATAAGTTAAAGTCAAAGACATACAGCTGAAGTGCTGTTTGCTAAATGCGTTAAGGAAAAAAAAAGTCTAAAAAATCAACCCTTCTCACCCGTCTTAAAACAGAATAGTAAAAGACTCAATTGGAAAAATGCAAATGTGAGAATAGCAAGGGACCATTGCTCTCGTAGTCCTGCAGAGTGCATAGTAGAGTACGTTTCCATCAGAGATAGCGGGGTCAGGAGGTAAACTACAGTGCATTAAGGAAGGAAGGCAGGCCAGAAACTCCACCAATGCTGATTTCATTCAGTAGGATTAGTTTCCTTCCTTTCCCACTTCATCCTTGCAAAGTCTAGAATGCTGTTACTGAAATAGCAAACTCTGTTCTTGATCTGAAATGAACTCATATTCTTGATTTGAAGACAAGGGAGATAGATGTGTCTTCACACAATTCCATGGTATTCTCCAGTATTAATATGGAAATGTTCCCAGTTTATTCTGAAAAGAATGCCTGAAATTGGAGTGCTGTAGAATCCCAGTGGGGCTGTGATAGGTTAGTTCAGTGAGTCTAAATATAGACTGGCATGTGAATAAGTGAATATACTGTCAAAATTTTGGGGTTTTTTTCCATTTTATCCTCAACAGTTCTGTTCTGTAGATGAGGACCAAGAACTGGAAGTGCTCCTTTCAGCATCTCTGGATAACTTCACTAAATCAAGTTGAATCTGGTACTGGAAATGTTATAGATCATCCATACATAGTTCTAAATTAGTTCTCTACCCTTTGGCTTCTTTTTTCTTTATTGATCATTCTCAAAAGACACATTTCTTTCAAACTTCTCTTTTCCCAATTTCCTTATATATGCCATAAAAATTCTCATAATTTCTCTCCAAAGCTCTGATAACATAACCATGGCAGTTCTGGTTTTGCTCTCATTCATTTGATGCTAATCTGTCTCAATTCCTTTCTTTACATATTCATTTTCTTGTTTTCCTGTTTAAAATTCTGCCTGTTGTGACTCAAAATTCAAATGCTAATTACTTGTGAAAGCCATGAAAACTCTGAGAAGAAGCCTGTCCTCCAAAATGTGCCATGTGTTTGTGTTGACTCCAACCAAATCTGTATGGAAAACACTGAGCTAAGAGAATTACTTTAGTATGCAAAGGCCTTTTGCTGAATCAAAATTTAATCAGTATTGATATTTTTAATTATAAAATGTGGAAGTAGTTTCTCCCAAATGAAAATCCTGAAAGTACTGGAGGAGCATTCTTCTGGACTGGTAGCTAACGGTGGCAGAAAGCTGCCCCCTCGTACGTCCCAGTTTCCATGCCAGGTGGTTGAAGCTCCTTAGGAAGCTGTCCCCAGCGGAAGTGAAGTCTTCCTCCATGAAGTCTTAATCTAGATCTCCTTCTGGCCCACTAAGTTATGAAATACTGCTCAAATGCTGGGCCCTTGGAAATATCATAGCCCTTCCACAGAGCAATAAATCCTGGCAAGAAAAGCACGAGGTTAATCAAAGCATTATTTTTAATAAAAGTTCTCATTTAAGACAGTTCCCTAGGGTACAGTATGAAGCAGCGATCTTTTTATGAGTTAAGAGCATATGTGTGACTTCCTTGCACCTTTAGCACCTTTGCTGCTCTTGCATTTGGTATGCCAAGATCAGTTTATACCTCACTGGTGCTGAAGAATAATCTGGGCTATTTCCTTGTTATTTCTCTAATATATTGCTCATCGTTCTGTTTTTAAGCAAAAAGTAACTAATGCATTAAAATTATTAGGAAAGCAACAGCAAACTAACCAGAAAATAATATGCACAGCGTGCCTCTTGGAGGTGTTCAGTACGGTTCTGGTTCTTCTATCTCAAGGGCGATAGTAAAACTGGAAGAAGTACAGAGATGAGTGATAAGGATGATCAAAGGTATGAAACTGCTAAATAATAAATAGACAAGTGAGTAGACTGGCAGAGAGATAACTGGGAGGGTAGAAAGGTCTATGAAAATGAGCGGCTAGAAAAGACAATTATGAATTGTTATTAAAACTCATCCAGTACAACAGCAAGAGAACTTCACATGAAACTAGCAGGTGACTAGATAAAAGCAAACAAAAGAGGTGAATTTACATACTATATTCAGTGAAGCTGTGGAAATTTTCACTGCAGAAATTTATGGATGCTACAAATTTACATAACTCAAAAAGTGATTGGACAAATTCATGAAATAAAACTTCAAAGTAAAATGCAGATGTATTGCATTAAGTGCGATAGCACTGTATATAACCGTATTCAACATATATTTTAAATATCTATCGTGTACACCACAATTGTATTAAATAATTGCATAATGCAGTTGTAATATACGTAGCAACAATATCTCTGACTCAGGAAGTCCTCAAATGATTATTTCTTGGATGGCTGCCATGAGAGCATTTGGAGGAAGCATTACTGTGAGTGTACTGTTCTTATTGGCTTTATCAACCATACTAACCACTCTTTTCCTGGGGATTGTTGTTGCTTTCTTCCTTTTTTTTCTTTTTTTTTTTTTTTTTTGACTCAAGATAAACTACTCTTACTGAATTCATAGAATCATAGAATGGTTTGGGTTGGAAGGGACCTTAAAGAGCGTCTTGTTCCAATCCCCCTGCCATGGGCAGGGGCACCTCACACTAGACCAGGTTGCTCAAAGCCCCATCCAGCCTGGTCTTGAACACCTCCAGGG
>JAOXJM010000001.1:183823465-183839546 GCA_026413425.1 Tringa solitaria
ATGATCTTTAAGGTCCCTTCCAACTCTAACCATTCTATTATTCTATGATTCTATGATTCTATATAAACACTTCCCTATATCATTGACTACTCTTATCAGTTATGGTAAATATTAACACTGTCCAAAGCATAGGCAAGCCTTGAGTCTGTAAGAGCCATTTGTAAGAAAGAGCTCTGCATACGAAAACTCCATTAAAACCATTCCATATTCAAGTACTGGTACTGGGATTACAAGTGTGTACTACAAACTGCAGGTTGCTGTTTGGCTTATAGCACCAGATCTTCCTGCACAAGAATGTACATATCTGTGAGTTACTTACTCTGAGAAGACAGTGCCATCTGACTCTGTCAATTGAGGAAAAATGAAATAAATTACGCAGAAATTGTAATCATTCATAAGTCACTGCAACCCTAACAGGATCAGTGTGTCTTTAAGACTGTAAATAGGCAGTTTATTGTGCACAGCATTTGGCTTGTCATGACTCATGATTGATTCATAATTTCTTGCAGATGCAGCTACCACCAGCCCCAGGAGAGGTGATTGGGGGTAAGAAATTAAGAATCTTGGCATTGGATGATAGGATTAGTAATGGATTTAAAATCTGGGCAACAGGGATTTTGAAGGACCTGTGATACAGGTCACAGGAGGAGTTAAATATCTGTCTTTTAGTGATATTTGTGGAAATCAAGAGTCTAACCACTGCAAAGAATTTGGACTCAAGTTGATTAGTGCCATCACCAAAGCCAGTGAAACTTCTGTTTTTAAGTTAATTTAAATAAGATCCACAATTTCTGCTGGTGTGCCTCCCACATAGGTATTAAAATACCTAAGAAATATCCTTCTAGTCTCAGCAAATCATAGAATCATTGAATAGTTTGGGTTGGAAGGAACCTTAAAGATCATGGAGTTCCAAGCTCCCTGCCATGGGAGGGGGGACACCTCCCACTAGAGCAGGTTGCTCAAAGCCCCATCCAGCCTGGCCTTGACCACTTTCAGGGATGGGGCATCCACAAGTTCTGTGGGCAACACATTCCAGTGTCTCACCACCCTCATAGTGAAAAATTTCTTCCTGATACCTAATCTAAATCTCCCCTCTTTCAGTTTAAAACCATTATCCCTCATCCTATCATTCCACTCCCTGATAAAGAGTCCTTCCCCGTCTTTCCTATAGGCCCCCTTTAAGTGCTGGAAAGCTGCTACAAGGTCTCCCTGGAGCCTTTTCTTCTCCAGGCTGAACAACCCCAACTCTCTCAGCCTGTCTTCATAGGAGGGATGCTCCAGCCCTCTGATCATCTTTGTGTCCCTCCTCTGGACTCTCACCAACAGGTCCATGTCCTTCCTGTGTTGGGGGCCCCAGAGCAAGAGGTAGCACTCCAGGCGGGGTCTCATGAGAGGGGAGTAGAGGGGCAGAATCACCTCACTGGACCTGCTGGCCATGCTTCTTTTGATGCAGCTTTCTGGGTTGTAAGCACACATTGCTGGGTCATATTGAACTTCTCATCAACCAACACCCCCAATTCCCTCTCCTCAGAGCTGCTGTCAGTCCATTCTCCGCCCAGCCTGTATTTGTGCATGGGATTGCCCCAACCTAGGCGCAGAACCTTGCACTTGGCACTTCACCAGGGTGGCACAGGCCCACCTCTCAAGACTGTCCAGGTCCCTCTGGATGGCATCCCTTCCCTCCAGCACATCAACTGCACCACATAGCTTGGTGTCATTGGCAAACTTGCCAAGGGTGCACTCAATCCCACAGTTCATGTTGACATCAAAGATATTAAACAACATCGGTCCCAATACTGATGCCTGGGGAATGCCACTCATCACTGGTTTTGACTTGGACATTGAGTCATTGACTGCAATTCTTTGAGTGCGATCATCCAGCCAATTTCTTATCCACTTATCCACAATTCCTTATCCACTTATCCTAGTCCACAATTCCTTATCCCCTCCTGGTTGTTGAGAATAAGGTCCAGCACCTCTCCTTGTTGGCTCCTCTATCACTTGGAGAAGGAAGTTATCATCAGTGCATTCCAGGAACCTCCTGGATTGCTTATGCCCTGCTGTGTTGTCCCTCCAATAGATATCAGGGTGGTTGAAGGCCACCACGAGGACCAGGGCTTGTGAACATGAGGCTGATCCTATCTGTCTATAGAGGGTCTCATCTGCTCAGTCTTCCTCATTGGGTGGCCTGTAGCAGACCCCCACTATAATGTTACTTGTCCCTGCCCTCCATTTAATACTGACCTGTAAGCTCTTGGTTGGCTCCTCATCCATACCCAAGTGGAGTTCCATACACTCCAGTTGGTCATTGACATAGAGGGTAACACCCACTCGTCATCTCCCTTGCCTGTCCTTCCTGAAGAGCCTGTATCCTTCCATTCCAACACTCCAGTCATAGGAGCCATTGCACCACTTCTCCATGATGCCCTTAAGATCATAGCTCTGCAGGCATGCACACATGTCAAATTCCTTTTGTTTATTCCCCATGCTACATGTATTTGCATAGAAGAATTTAAGTTGGGCTCCTTATGAAGCTGACTTATTGGCTGAAGTGGCTGGAATTCCTTCCTGTTGCACTCCAGGTGCTCTCCTGCTGACCTGTGATCCTTCTCCAGGCTCTGGGCATCTATTTCTGGCACTGGCATCAAACTGGTAGGAGTGGGATGGACTGAGGTTCCTGTCCCCTAGCAACTTTAGTTTGAAGTCCTCTTCATGATCTTGGCAAGCCTCTCACTGAAGATGCACTTTCTCTTCTCTGACAGATGGACCCCATGAGTCCCCAGTAGACCAGGTTTCTCAAAGCGAGTCCCATGGTCTAAGTAGCCAAACCCCTGTCTGTGGCACCAGTCCTGTAATGATTTGTTGATTTGCCAGACTCAACTGGCCCTTTCAAACCCCTTCCCTTTAACCAGGAGGACTGATGAAAAAGCTACAAATGAGCCAGAGCATGTAAATTAGGAGCCAAGGCAGATAGTGTGAAGAGTTAAGATATGGAGCACATTATGGGGCAATGCTGGAGTCTCAGCTAGCACTGAGCTGCTAGAGTGAGGTGGTGGAACCCAAAAGCAGAAGAGCATCCAGCACTTCCCTCTGTTTTCTGCACATAGCATAGACACATCCCAGGGCATCTCCAAAGAGCAATCCAGAAAGCCCAGGAGTTAGCGCATGGGAAAAGTGGTCGTTGAACTCCACTCCTTTTCTACTGTTAGAGTAGGAACCTACATTAAGTGCCTCCATCAGCTTGAGTGCTACATCCAGACACAAGTACTTCACAGAGCAGAAGTCACATCTTCTAAGAGTTTAAATCATCCAGGAAGTTTTCAAATTGGATTCAGCATCCTCATCAGTCTCAGAAGATACAATCCGTCTACCTTTCCTTCCAACAGTGCATTGACCTCCAGGCTGTACATGGGAGAGGGGCAGGGTACCCGCAGCAAATCCCTCCAAGTGGTCTCTAAGCAGCCAGGAGGGCAAGCACAATAAGGTCAAGAGGTGAGTCCTCAAAGAGATCCTAAATTGCACAGCTGAGAAGTTTATAAGTTAAAGACCTGAGTTTCCTCCTCTGAAGTGATCACACAGCTTACAGAATCCTTGAATAAAACCAGAAGTTACTCCATGAACAGGAAACACAATCCCCACATCCCCATACCCAACAGCATACGTTGTCTGTCCCATATCTTGTGTAAAGTGATCCTTTTCAGTCAGTGCCAAATTCTGGTATGGTAGCTTTCAGTGTCCAGAGATTTACATAAGAAATAGGCATCTAGGTCCTCAGAGGGGGGCACATTGAGCAAAAATGTCCTGGGAAAATGCTGGAATAGCAGGCAGGTTGCCATGGGAGTTGGGGCTTTGGGATGACCCCTTGACATAAGTTTCAAACCCATTCAGCTTTAGATTCAAAAGCAAGCAAACACGTGTTCCAAGATATTCTTCAAAAGTGATCATTCTGAGCCATCTGACCCAGATCACTAGCAATGGAGAATTCGAAGGGTCTTTGGTGGTCTGTGTGGAGAGAGAATTGTCTCAGTTGTAGACCTCTTGTCTTGCCAGGTGTATTAGCTATTTCAGCAGAGAAAAAAATGGATTTACAAGGAATCTTTGGTTTCCTCTTGCAAATATAGATAATTCTTCCAAATTAGGAAGGAAGTAACTCAAAAAAGAAATCAGAGGAAACTTGCAATAATTTTGTTGTACCAATAATGCCTGTTAATCTAGATACTTACGTAAAACCACATTTCCTTATTAAGAGGCAAAAATGATCACTCAGGGAGATGGCCAAGATCATGGTAAGGATCAAATGGCAGCAAGGTAACAACAGGAATCCATTTCAGAGGAAGATGAGGAGGAAGAGGAAGCAAGAGTTATCAGATTAACTGTTCTGCAAGAAAGGTAAGGATGCAGACAGTTTTTGCTCAACACTCTGCTAGTCTGCCATTGCCACACCACCACGTGCTATCATGTGGTCACCCAACACTGTTCAACGAATGGAGCCATCAAGATTGCTCCTGTAAGAGAGCTGCTGGCCTGTTCCCTCTCAGCTGGCAGACTCGTGCAGCAGCACACAGCTGGCCTGCATCACCAGGGCACAAATCACGCTGATGATGTCAGACATCAGTGGGGAGAGAGCGAAATGTCCTTCAACTTCAGAAAGTTCCTTATCAGCTGAATGCAAACCTTCAAGGCTTTGATTCATGCCAAGGGTTCTGCGTGTGCAGCAGTTTTGTGCACTGCTTGATAATGGGTGTCAGAGGCATTTTATTGGAACCCTCTTTTAGGGCATGCCAGCTGTGTCATCAAGTACTCTGAAAAGTTCAGTGATTATGGTGCTGCAGGCTTTCAAGGAACCAAGCCATCAGGAACAATTTATAGCCCAGCTCTCTGCTGCCAAGTTTTGCCCCTGACGAGAATCAGAATCCCTGAGGACCTGGTCTTATACCATGTCAGTGAATAGAGCTTTGAAAAATTGACGTTTTATAAAATTAATTTAGTTGATAACACTACCCAGTCACCTTCCAAGCTTCCTTGACTGACCTGCATCTCTCATTCTAGTTTTAAATGGATTTTATTCTTTGGGAGTACACAGTAATTCCCAGTGGTGATTGTTACTGATAGCTTATAATAGAGCTCAGCTGTGTTGCTCCTGGGTTTCTAATCAGCTTAGCGATGATAGAACTCCTGTCGGAGAATCGCACTAAGCCTATTTCATATTCAAAACTAGACAAGCAAAAAAAAAACAAAAAACCAACCCCTAAAATATTTCAATATACTTAATGACAAAAAAATGAGATAAAATAAAAAGACGTGTCTGTTTTTCACCTATGAGGAATGTCTTCTGCTAATCCTTGGAAGTTAGCAGAAGCAGTGATTGACTGCACAAACAAGTTACCATAAGGCAAGTAAGTCTACAGCGCAGTAGCTATTCTGCTGGGAGAGCCTGTGAGAACGTTTTCACCCCACAGCAAAGGTGAGGTAGGTTAGCCAGTACTCACCGAGGCACAAATCACTTGACACTTAACTGCAATTTAAAGAACAGTCGCTGCAGGGTGACTGGTACTTCACAAAGTCCCAGCTTCTGTTGCCTGTTAGTAACTTGTTTGTGTTGCTGCATTCAGAGACGTTATCGCAGAAGTGATCTCCTCAGGATTCCTAAATACTGGAAGCAGAAGTCAGAAATGGTGATTGGTTACAGTTTTGGATTCATATTCATCAGTTTCAGGTTCCTTTTCTGAAATGGTCACAGACTCTTCCTGATGATCTTTAGCAAATTGTTTCGGCTGTGGACCTCAGAGCTAATTAGTCCCACACTTCCATGATTAATCATCTTTGAGGATCTATGATTAATCCTTCACTTCCTCAATTGAGGAACAAAGGCAGGAGGCAATAACAGTCCTCTTTACCCTTTTTGTCTATACAGTCTGTGGTGGTTTTGAGTATAAACCGCAGTTGCTGCAGTGACCACAAATGTAGTATAGATCTATCTAGCTTTAAGTAGGTATTTTTGTGGGGGGTTTGTTCCCCAAAGTGATGGCTCCATGTTGGGAGAGTATGCTATAATGTTTTGTAGAGATAAGAACTATTTTTCTCCTCTGATGACTGTCACTTTGAAACCAAACCAGCTCATTTAAAATTGGTAAAAAATGCCAGCTACTGATTATCACATTCACATGCTTATTCAGCTATTTGACCCAGAAGGGGTAGCTGCCACACTTGGTCAGCATTAAGTAAGGAATGAAGCTCTCTGTGACACTGATTTTGGAAATCCATGAATAAAATAATGAACTTAAATCTCCTAAGCTGGATGTATAGCTAACTCTGAAAGAACCTAGCCTTATTTTCATTCTAGGCATAGTACGGGTACCTCAGGCTATTTAACATTTGTAAATCAGTGAGAAGATTAATTTAACACCTGAACTGGATACAATTTTTCTGTCTGTAATCTCTGTAATGAGCCACGAAACTGTATTTCAACATGACAAATAGGTTTAATTCATGATAATTATCTATTATCTGAGACACCTTCTGATTGGGTTCCATATCTCTGAAAAGGCACTAACCTTTTGTGAAATAAAAGTTCTGAATGTGATATAAAAGTACTTGCAAAGGAGGGGACAGTTCTTCACATTTCCTTTCTAGTCCTCTGCTGCTCTGCTCCCAGAGAGCTTCCTTCTCTTTTGGTTTCTTTTCTTAGCATTTTTTGCAGTGAGAAGTATCCTGTGTTCAGGCTGGAGATATTTGAAAGGTATCTGTGAAAATGCAAGAAAGAATGGTTGGGATGTTTACATCTGTCTTTTCAGGCTTCCCTTTCTGTCAGCAAAGTGAATAAGTGTATTAATTGTAAAATAAATAGTTAAAAATTCCTGACCACTGTGCATGCCCTCACAGCACCTGTGCTTCATCCCTGGTAGTAAAGGCAGCCCTGGCTGCTCTGAAATTAGTACCTAGTGTACAAGGTGAGACAAGACCTACTCTACAACTTCAGATGACAGAGGCTATCAGTTTTTTTGTATCATCCAACACTGGTTTTGTCATCTCTAAACCCTCTTAAGACTTCTGGCGTTGCAGCTTCACTAGGTATCAAGCTATTCCTTTCTCCTACTAGCTTTTGTGCTTCTCTCAATATCACTGGCAGGCTCCAGTTAGCACCCCAGTTGATGAAGGGAAAAGCATATCACAAGCAATTGCTGCTTTTTTGGTCCCCTTTGTGGTGGAGGGATAACCGTGCTGAAAAAGCAGTATGACCAGCCACAGTAGAGAAAACAACATTTTTTTTCCCCTTTTGTTGCTGAAGAGAAGGAGGAGGGAAAGTTCTCGACGCAGATTCATTCATTTCCCAGTGCTGGTCTCCTGACATAAGGTCCTTCAGAGAAGGTTAATTTTCTAGGGGAATGCGGCTTCTTCATTAAGTAAAATGAATACAAATTTTAATTGGCATAATGATGAAGATATCTTGAATGTAGAAACACATCACTAAGACCTCCTGGTTTTTGCTATTGTATAGCCCAGTTACTAAAAACAGAGTTGAAGATGTTATCAACGTGGTAAAGAATAAAATTAATCACTGGTTCAAAGTGAACTCGAGCAGTTAGCGGGGTGAAAAACAAAGGTGTGTGTTATGGTGCATTGTGGCATAGCTGTACTGCCTTGCAGGTGTTTCTGGGGGCTTAGCAGAGTTGGGTTATCTTATCTGAGCCCTCTTTTCAAACAGCCTGCTCAGTGCTCAGCAGAGACTTGACCTGGCAAAACGGTGAACCACTTACTGCTGGAGCAGCGAGTCCCTTCCGATCAGCGGGATGTCCAGGGAGCAGCTGGAGTGGGAATGTGCTGTAAGGGAAGAGGAGCTGGAAGTTGGGATGACAACAGGGCAGGGCAGGACAGAGACTCCACAGCCCTGTCCCCTAGTACCTGAGGGAGGTAAGCAGAACTTGGCCATGGATTTAATTTCACCACCAGATTTTGATGCTGAAATCAATGTGATCCTAATGGAAGAGCTTTTTTCCAAGTACTGCAGCTAATTATATCTTTCAGAATTAAACAGAAACACTAAATCTTGATTTTCTGCTATATGCAATACTATTTTAAAGGTACTTTATTCAACATCAAAAGTATTCCTTAGACAGAGGAGCCTATCTTTGTCTCAGGAGCACTGCTTTCAATGAGGCTGACAAACTGTAAACTACTTGCAGTAGTTCCTAACCAGCTTGTACTCTTAAATCACTAATACAGTCAGTTTATTTTTACATGACCTGGCAATCAATTCACTGATTCATTTACATATATCATCATAACTTACAGAAGCGTTACTACAAGCTATGCATTAATTAAAGACTTCCCTAGTGAAAGGGCATGTGTCTGAGGCTGTAGTTCAATGATGCCTTAAAGCACTGCCATCTTCCCCATCCCTAGCCTGTGCACCACCAGGCAGTTCCCCTACAGTTGTGCTGGCAGGGCTGTTTGTGAGGACATGCTGTGAATATGATAAGGAACTAAATCAAGCTCAAAACAAATTTAAAAAGATACATCTTTATTCAGTTGCCTTGTCCCATCCACTAGCAGAACTGGGAGAGTGAGCGTCCAGCTGTGGGGAAAGGAGGACCTTAGGGAGAAGAGCGTTTGACTTGTGGAGTCTTCAGTCAGTCAGTAACCACATCTGATGTTCTGAGGCAAAACTGCCAATGCCTTTTTGACTGTAGAAATACTGAGTAAGGGCATCAAGATTTAACTCATAAAACCTCTGAAAGAGATGTTAAAAGCTCATGGAAGCAGAGGTGCTTTCAGGAAATTAATTCCCTTCACAGAGTTGTTGTGTTGCTTTGATCACTTTATCTATGTAGGCTCCTTTGTAAATTATTAATACTTTTCAATGCTAATTTATTCTGATATAAGAAGATAGGGTTACTTTGGACTTCATTTTGGTTGATGATATCCTAAGAATATTTGGATGACAAATGAAGAGCTTTAGTATCCTGCTCTGTAATTTGAATGATGCAAATAGTAAAGTGCCTATTGTGAATGGTCTTTTGAAATAAAAATATGAGGCTTTCACAAGTATTTGTGACCACTGTGTACTGAAACTTTTCTTAGTCAGATTTTTTTCTGAAATCTGTTAAATGAAACAGAACTTACCAGCCTTTTTCTACCTCTTCCATCACTGAAGGACAGGATATTTTTTGTCAGGAGCTTGTTTTATTCTTACCTTTAACAAGTCAGCGTGGAATCCATGACAGGCAGGCAATCTGGGCCAAAGAATTTAAAGGTATACATAGTGACTTTTTTGTCTTATCTAATTTTGTTCCACAAAGAGAAATTACAAAGCAATGAAAACTGAAAGGAGCAGGATTTCAGATGCTTGCCTGACAAAGGGCAATCCCAAAGTGGCTCGGACCTTTAAGACATAGTGTACTATGCTGAACTAGCATTTTGTTAAATTTTACATCACCATGTCCTCCTCAAAGGTATTGACACAGATTCACAGGGCTCTTCTGGGTCCAAATCGAATTAGGACCCCTTTGTGCCACACTTAGTATCTATTAAAAAGGTACCCTGCCATTCTTTAGTGTACTCCTTAGATATCTGAGCAAAAAGAGGCTGTGTTACATGTCCTCAAGATCCAAAATTTCTTTTAAAAATCATCATGAATATCTGATGCCTCAGCTTCAAAGATCTTTCCTGGTTCCTGTTAGCTGTGTGTCTGGATCTTGTGTTATGCCCCCACTGACAAGATCAGAGGATATCTGAGGCAGCCCCTGAACTTGAAGTTTTTTCACACTCACCTACCTCTCCAGTACTTTTATCAGAAACAGAAAGGTAGAAACTGGGCAACAAAGGGTTAGTGAGAACATGTCCAGAGTTGCATTTTGAATAGCCATGGCGCTGTGATTTCCTGAACAGAAGGTGGCAACTTCCTACCCAAGGGAAGTGTTGACAATCTTCATCAGTGATGGGCCCATTTCTTCCACACCATCACTTCAGTGCCAGGTTTCTCATCTCTGTTAGAAACACACTTGATGAGAGTAGTTATAGTTGAGATTAAAATGTTCTACATGTCTGCAAGGTAAAAGAACCTTATATATTTTTGGCTTTCACCTGGCATTATAAAAGTCAAAAGAAACGTAGAAAAAAAATCTATAAATTTTTTTGTCACTAGATTTCTATGGCTCATTTTTGTTGCCAGCAGGTAAAAAGTAAGCAGATGTAGGTATTGTAGTCTTGCCAAAGTTTTCTTATCTGCTCTCTTAGAAGATTTATTAAATGATAAGACTAAAGGGAGCTTATTAATTTATTCTTAGATTGTGTGAATATGATTAACTGATTTTTCTTATCTCACCAGCTGTTTCTCATAACCCTGCTGGTGAAGGCTTCACTTTTAAGAATACAGTGCCAAAGAGTTGGAAAGTGTTACTTTGATTAAACATCTCTAAAAGTCTTAAGATTCTGCTTCCACTTAGTCTGATTTGCATGCCATGGATTATGAACGTTAATGCAAGGATTTTTCTTCACTTTGCACTGAGCAATATAGCCAGCAGTCTCTTGCATTTTCTTGCAGACAGTTCTGGACAAACTTATGGTGTACACTGTAAGATTTCCTGGTAAAGTCAATGCAATAATGGTGGTAGACCATACCTGAAAGCACATTCAATCCTGGGGAAGTCAGCAGGCAAGTTTAAAGCTAAGCATGTATGTAGGACTGACTCAACCTAATTGCATGAAATTGCAGAATTGAACAGGGATGTAGAAAATAGCATTCTGCAATAGTGAATTTCTGGCTCCCTGGCCTACCCTGAAAGTACTAGAGTGACTTATCTTCTATTAGTGGCAAATACCAAATTCAAAATTATTCTGTTACTAGAATATATTGATGGTATGCCAACATTTTCTATTTGATGTCTTTTGGTATGAACTAGCATAGGCTTTAAAACTTATGAAGGTAGACTGATGGAGTACGAACCTACAGTCTGCCAAGCTGCCAAGCTATCTGCTTCGTGTTTCAACTGTCCAGTGCTACAGATAGGTCTCCATTTCAGTTCTTAGTGAGCCAATACAGAATTTACCTTCACTACCCACGTAGTTTCAGAAATGATTACCCCTTAACAAAACCCTCAGGTTTTTAGAAGACAAAATTAGACGCTTCTCCATTTAGAAAATAATTTATTGACTCGGGAAGATGAAATCAAGATTGTTTCCTGGATTGAAGGAACAAAATCCAGGAACAAATCCAACAAAAAAGGAATATACATTTTTGTTTGTTCCCACACTTACAGTGAGTAAAGCATGCAAGACAAGCGTTCTTAGCAGACAACTTATTCTAGTCCACCTGAAGGGACACAGCCAGGAGAGCTGACCCCAACTAACCAAAGGGATAGTCCATGTGACATGATGCTCAGTAGATAAAGCTGGGGGAAAAAGAAGGGAAGGAAATCTGGACTGGTGGTGTTTGTCTTCACAAATAACCATTATGTATGATGGTGCCCTGCTTTCCTGGAGATGGCTGAACACCTCCTTGCCGATGGGAAGCAGTGAATGAATTTCTTGTTTTGCTTTGCTTGTGTGCGTAGCTCTTGCTCTACCTATTAAACTGTCTTTATTTCAACCCACGAGTTTTTCCTCACTTTTGCTTTTCTGATTCTCTCCCACATTGCAAATGGGGGGAGTGAGCGAGTGTCTGTGTGGTTCTAGCTGTTGGCTGGCGTTAAACCACAACACGGGTGCACGCATATTTATTCTTTGAACAGAATAATTTGATCTCTTTCTATAAGAGATCTGCCATCTATTATTACAGAGGAACCTTAGTAGTTTATTTCATTCCTTTTTTTAAATTTACAATGCATTAATCCACAAATCTCTTTTTTTTTTTTTTTCAAAGCCCTGGAGATTCTACTTGCGCTAGCAGGAAAATGGACAGGTTCTTGCAGTAAAGTCTCTAGTTCTATAATTAACCACCTACTGAGGATTTAACAGCAAAGTGCTGCTGCTCTACCTGCCATTACTATGGCTTCATTAATTTTGCAGAATATATCAGAGTACATTAGTCTGATGTATTGTCAAAAATAATTATAGTGTAGTCATACTCTGGAAAGCAAATATGTAAAAATGCCATCTTCTTACTCAACAGATCACTTCCCTGTGCACATACAGTCGGATCTGCCTATTTTGTGCCAAATTCACTCTTTTTCATGTCTCAGTTCTGCAAGCACCTTGTATACATAACATCATTAAAATTGAATGTGTTGAATCCCTCAAGGGCATTCTCAACACAGTGATCACCAAACCTGGGGTCATGGAGATGTGCACGAATTTTAGAAAAGCAGAGCTGGAAGGTCTTGTTGAATCTTGAATGAATTCTTAGCTTGAATTTCTATGGTCATCAAAGCAGACATAAGGAGAAGAGAAGCTAGTCTGAGTTTCAGAAGGCAGGAAGAATTTACAGACCGGACAGGGTACATCTCTTACTGATGAAGGGAGTGGATTTGATCTGAAAGTAATTAAGATGTAATAAACATGGAATCTCAGAATGCAGTTTTACATCACTCTTCATTTTTAAACAACACTGTAAAATTAAGCCATGGTTGTCCACTGTCATATTTAATTGTGCAAGAGAGTTGTTTTAGCAAGGCCACTCTCTTAACCATGTTGCTTCATTTCTTTATTAATTCACATAACCTTATAATTTTCAGTGTGTCATCAACTTGACTATGGATACAATTCAGTCATTCTTACTAGGTTTACAGGCCAATTTCAACTTAAACAAATATGAAAAGATATGGAAGTTCGGTGTTATAATAAAATGTGATGATGCAATAATTTAGAAACCAGTTCCCACCTTCTAAAAAGTCACATGCTGGACAATTTCTCATGAACGAATAAACATTGTATGGCCAGGTGACATTTTTGCTGAGTATATGCTCTTGAGACGTCACAAAGTGCCATTACCAAGTCTTTCTATGCCTGTTAGCTGTGGAAGGCGTATAGAGGCAATGTTCTTAATATACCTAAAGTCATGCTTCTGTGCAAGTCCAAAAGCACTTTGGTGTTGAGATGTTTATCTTCTAGATGCCTAACTGACTCCTAACTGCAGCTGGGAACTATAAATCTAGTCGTTTTTCATATACTTCTCAGATAAAACCCTACACAAAATTAATTGCCAGCAAATGCTCTTTTCCAAAACAGAGGGAAAAAACAAGTTCATGTTTTTATATACTACCGTAACCTTCTTCACACTTATCCAGCAAAGGACATGCTTCACTTTTGTTTCTTCCCACACCTTAGGGAATGAAACTGTCTGTACCTTGGATGAATGAACTGCCTTCAGATCAGTTGTTCTGTTCTACTAGGAATACTAGCACCCTGGCTGGGTGTCTAAAGTTTGCTGGGATGGATCTGGGTTCACTGGAACAGTAAAGTCAATGTGGATTTCTTATACAGTTGTCAGAGACCACTAAAGAATTGAAACACTCTTTCTGGGGCAGTAACAGGAAATGTGAAGGTATCTTCTAGACCATTCCTCCTTTGCAGTCATGATGCAGAAAGGGTCCTGCTTTAGTACAGCCCTCAGGTCTTTCCTGTACTACAGCCCCTGCAGAAGTCATTCTTCTGGGAAGAGCAGTTAGTGTCATTTATTTAGTTTTTTTCCTTACTGGTGGGTGAGGTTGAATGAAGTGTTGCTGGAGTCGGAAAGTAGAAAATACACCTGTATTGCACTTCAAAAACTACAGTTAACATCTTAGTGAACATTTGATAGTGGTAGTTCCATAAGATCACACTGTGGACTTCCATACACCATTTTTATTAAATAATCCTTATTTTTCCCTAAATATTGCACCATGCTTAGTAAGACATGCTACAAATACTGAAAATTCTCTCTGTCAGCTAAGGTCATGAATGTGTTGCACTTGTCCACAAAGTCCCAGAATTTGAGTAGTTTACACCTAATTTATTTGCTATATATTCCAATATAGGCCCAAGGGAGAATTCTGTGATGTGTAGGGACCCACCTGCAGCACATATGCCTCTGGGATATCTGCCCTGAATCCTGAAAATGTACTTTGTAGAAAATTTCTGCTGCAGAGAAGCAATGAGTTTACTGTAGGAAAATATAGCTGACTGCATAGACAAGAATATCTAATTTGCAATGCTGAGCATATCCCAGCTCTGTGTAAAATAGCCCCCTTGTAGGGAGAAGTCCATAGACTAACACACCTGCTGCCATTTTTATAACATTCCAGGAAAATAATTATTACACTGCTTGCTATAAATTTTTTAATTATCATTGTCTATTTTTTTTTATACCAGCTGAATATTTAATGCTGCAAAATAAGTACAGAAAGGCAGTCCTTCTTTCTTATTTTTCATATTTTTTGGTCTCAGGTTTCATTCCTGGAGCTTAAGTGATACCAAAGAAATAATTACACGTGTAATTCTGGTTAGTTTTGGAGAGATGAACCTGCTTTTATTTTACGTTTCCAGTAAAGAGAACTGTGCTGTGCTATGTCTTGGGGTAGAGAAATGGGAGTACACACTTAGGCTCTTTGTGGACATTTCTTTAAATGATAGACATACACAATTAACTGCATGCCTTTCAGCACCCCAGTTCTGGCTGCATTATCACATTAAAACATCCACTATTCCATAATCCTAGTTACCTTCATCCACGTAATGGAGTTTGAATCTTCCCTAGGACATTTATGAAAGAAAGTGAAACAAGAACTGTGTTACCTCAGAAGTCCTTGGAGTCTAGTACCTTACCTCCAGCAGTAGCAGTAGGCAAGTACCTAGGGAAGAATATATAATTAGGACAACAAAATACAATTTCCTCTAATATTCTCCTGACTTCCACCAATTTTCAGGTCACAGACCTCCTGATCCAGGTGCTGTTTGTATTTATTTAGAAACTTTAAACATAACAACTTTTAGCATCCACATTCTTTGTGGTCCTTTGCATGGCAAACCATCTTCTTTGCTTTGCCCTTTATCTGGCTCCTACTAGCTTCATTTGCTGCTCCCTCATCCTTGCATCACAAAAAGGAATTAGCAATTGATCCTCACCTATTCTCTATATGCACAAATAATTTTATACACTCTCTCTTTGTCAGGCTGGAGAGTCTTAGCTGCTTTGTATAAATACCATTTCATACCTCTGAATATCCTACTGTCTTCATGTCCTACTAAAAACCTACTGGGGATGAAGAGAGCAGAACTGCACACAGTTTTCATGATAGAGGCAAAATATGGATTTGTACAGTGGCATTTGTACAGCGTACCTACTTTTGTAGGTTATCTGTCTTTCTTCATTTTTGGCTCAGTCCTTACCACCCTGAGTAACTTAGTTTCATCAGTAGATATCACAACAGCCTGTTACCAACACCCTCTTCCAGCTCATTCACAAATTATGTCAAATAGCAAAAAGATCTCACGCAGCTCCTTCCAGTCTGAAAATTGAACAATTGCCCCTCGGTTCTGTTTCCTACCTCTTTACCATTTACTCATCCATAAACGTACTGTCCTGCTTACTCCATGGCTGCTTAATTGCCTAAGCAATCTTTGGCAATGGGCTTAGTCAAAAGTCTTTTGGAAATCCAAGTAAATAGGATGATCTTGATCACCTCTGTCCACATACTTGTTCACCCCTCAAAGAACTTATTCTTAAGGGAAGATTTTTCTTCATAAAAAGCCATGCCGATTCTTCTCAAATAGAACAATTTTTTTCAGGTGCCCATTAATTCTAATCTTCATTATACTTTCCATTAATTTGCCTGGTAGAGGCATCAAGATTATAGACCTAGAGCTCCTATGGAGTCCTTTTCAAAATTAGCATCACACCAATTTGTCACCCTTCAGTTTTCTGGTATCAAGACAACCCAGCACAGCTGCTTCCCAGACTGCTATGATTTATTTATTCATAGAAATGTAACAGGCAGAGAGAACAAGATTAAAACAAGCAGAGCCTTTATCCTAGACATTCCTTGCCAGCTCACTTAATTTTTTCTAAGACTTAGGTTCCTCCAAGACTTGCCCAAGCAAAGCATCACGTAACTTCTTTTGTCAGTGTCTCTGTTGGTCTTCCTGCTGGCAAGTCACCTCTATCTTG
>JAOXJM010000001.1:183839646-183850594 GCA_026413425.1 Tringa solitaria
AAGTCACCTCTATCTTGAGGAAACTCTAACTGTTTAGTCCCCTTGGTTAATACATTCTAAGTCTTTATAACACTGCTGTATAACTTGGCTTGGAGCCTTGAATAGCTGGCTGTTTTGTCTCAGTCTCTTTTTTGTTTTCCCCTTGGGCTGCTCCTCATCCTGCTGCTCTTCCTGCCTAACAATAGCCTGTTACCAAACCAAGCCAGTGTTTGATGCACTGTGCATCAAACAGTGCCATACTTTGACTCCATAAATAGTCAGGCAAAATGTTCACAATGTCACCTCTGCATTTTCCTTAGGCTCAGTCCTGTCCTGAGATGAAGCTCTGTACAGTAACTTCAGGTGGCTTGAGGAGTCGGGGCTGGCTTCCCTAGCATGGGCCATGAGGCCAATGGGGCAGGACCAGGAGATGCAGTCTGAGAAGCTGGAATGGGTGGGAAGCCAGCCAGTATAAAGTAAAGCATCCATGAGGTTCTGTTAGTTCCTGTAGTGGTACAAAGAAGCCTGAAAACAAGCTTAGGATGCCAGGGAACCAAAAGTTAGCAGAGTATGACATTGCCACAACACAGTCTAGTTCTGGTGTTCCTTTCTTAATAGGAAGCATGAGATGCAGGTTTACTAAGACCAGGTGAGCTGCTGTTTCCCCTTACGTTGGAGCAGACCCCTCCACTATTATAAATACCCATTCAATCTGCTGAAGAGGTTGCAGTAGAGCTTGACAGCCTGCACTGGCTTCATGTTTAATGTATCATGATACATCAACAGCAAGGGCAAGCATGGAGGCAAAGAGTTCCTCAGCTTCCCACTCAGTCCGCTAGGCTGCAACAAAACTGATGGATGGTAATATGGCCTCTGTATTGTTGTCTTACCAACAGTTTACTAACTCAGTGAGCTGGACATGGTCACTGTTTTTCCTTCTATAATTATCAGAAGCTAGCATATGTAACCTTTAATACAGTGGTAGTGCCGCTGAGGGTTCCTCAATAAGTAACAAGTGTGCAGGTGAGTGCATAGTTGCGAGCATCCACAAAGATACCAAATTAAACCACAAACTGAATTAAACAATAAAAAATAACCAGGGAAAAGATGAATATTCACAACACTTTAAAAAATAACTGGGGGGGGTGTGCTCGCACAGCTCCACCTTTGGCAAATGGCCTGAGTAACAACACCTGGAAACACAAGAGTGTGAGCATAAATAGTGTCTGTGGGTTGACTACACAAAGCTGTCTGGAGGACATTTCTTATGTTAACTGATTGCATTAAAGTTGAAGGTGACAATCAGCCTCCAGCTGGTGGTGCTAAAGGGGAGGACAGACCATCAGTGGATTAAACGGTAGCCAGGGAACTCCAAAGAGATCTTTGAAACAAGTAATCAGCCTGAAAAGAAGTATGAAAGCAGTGTGAAAATTGGTAGCAGGGTGGGGGAGACTCCTTGGAGGGTAACCAACAATAGTCAAACCTGGTTTGACACCAACAGAAACTGCTCTGGCAGTATTGCAGCGTCCACCTATATCAGACAGAGTATCGTCCCCATAGGATGCCCTGTGGAACCTGTGCTTAGTGGGTGGCATGATGGTGTGGGGTACAACAAGTGGGGACCCACACCCAGAGTATGTGTAGAAGGGTTTGTGGAAGAACCTTTCTTCTCATGCAGGAGATGTGGCTTATCTGTTGTAATACTGATATTGATCCTGAATGTGCTGCTGGTGAGTTGCAGTTGGTTAACAAATCAATAAACTGCTTCAATCCATGAGAATGGAACAGCTTTCCCTCATTACATTATTTCAGGGGTGGACACAAGAAGAACCTTTCCATTGAACATCACTGCTTTGCTGAAGAGGCTTGTTATTTTTGATTATCTAATGGCTAGTTTCCAGTTTATATGAAGTGAATGAAAGTTGCTCCACCAGACGTTGCTAAAGGAGCTGTAGAGTGAATGGTTTTAAAAAAAACAAACAACAAACTTTGTCTCCACTAATGTTTTCAGCTGTTGTGCAAACAGAGAAGTCTCTGATCCCAGTTTGGGACATGTCCAGAAAAGGGAGATGCAAAGCCAGTGCATTACAGCTTCTCTGTGATAGTTTCAGAAGCGAGGCCTTCAAAGAGCAGAGGGTAAATCTCTGCAGTGGAAACACCCGAGCTGGTCACTGTAGACTCCCTCAACAGCCAAAAATCGGTTCTGTCTTAAAATGCCTCATCAGAAAACGTGTATCTGAATCAGGTCATGTGCTTTGGGCCTTGGAAGGTTTTGTTCCATTAACCCTGTTTCCCTCCATTAATTGTCCAGGGAGACCGGAGTAGCTACTCCAGGAATGGGTATCTACATTGTAGATAACTAGGGTGGGATTCAGCTTGCAGATAGACTCTACATGTGGATATTTACCAACAGTTTCAGTGCCTCGGCACCCAGTCTAGTTGATGAAAACCTGGTCAATACCACTGATGAAGGTATTGAGAGTTATGCAGCTGACCATTTACAAGAGTGTTTGTGTTTAGATGAGTAGATGTACTGTGAGTATTTGCTTGTATGTCTCACCGTCAGTAGGAGGCGCTTATTCTCTCTGGATTAACCAGCAGTTAGTTAAAAAAAAAACCAAACACAAAACCCTAATCAAACAAAACCCCCTAGTTCAAGATAATGAAAATTGAAACATTTCAAAGTAATTTTGATAGTGCAGCTCCCCAGTTTGAGCCTTTTTTAATACCATAATGTTTTGTCACCTTTTATCAGCCGATGTGTAAAAGACATGGCCACTTAGCACTGTGTGTATGTAGCTTTTGTTTGCTGTGACAGAAGGCTGAGAGACACAAAGCACGCCTACCTTCTAACTGAACACTCAAAGGAGGAGGCGTCCTTCTAGGTGGGACCCTGGCCAAGGTTTCAAGATACTGTTGTCCGATTCCTAGATTTGCCATATGCCTTTAACATAACTTTGGAAAAGGCATTTAACTTCCCCCTTGAAATACCTAATCAGTCATCTGCAAAAGAGAGTATTAGCCATGTTTCTTCCCTCTTGGTGTGTTTAGACTGGGCATACTTTGGCACAAGGATTGCCCTATGTGTTATTGCAATTAAATAAATAGGAAAGCCAAAAGAAGTCTGTTTCAGAGGTTGTCCTGGTGAGGAAGAAACAGAGGGAAAGATGTCTCCATTGAAGCACATTGCAAAGGCGTCCTGGTCTGGTACATCTCCTGCAAGCCAGGGGTTTCCATTGCCTAGCATGTTGGCTCAGTGGATGGTAAGTGATGGCTGCACAGTCTGATTGTGGCAGGAGGGATCTTGAACACTGTCACAAACTGTTGCCGCCTGAAATGGATGAGCAGATAAACAGAGAGTGCAAGAGTAATGCTTTGGCAAAGGCTTTTTGTTCATGCAGTATGACCAGTGCTTCTCTAAGCTCAATGACCTTTCCACATTTCTTTAGCATTTATTTAGATATATTCAGGCCTCAGATCCGCACTGCAAGCCAAGCAAGATGGTGAAATATCCCAAAAATCCTTTCAAAAAGATTTTGCTTTATTACTATTTCATACATGTTGCTTCAATTTAAAATCATCTATTTCTTTTAAGAAGCAGCTTTGCAAGTCATCACAAACAATATTATCATTGACTATTGAGATTATGAAGTGACCAGCCACATATTTGAAAACACTATTTTAAGTCCTCTAAAATAAAACTAAAGCTTTCCCCTCATCCTGAATAATGCAGTCAGGCTTGAAATGTAGTATTTCATGCCCTATTAACTTTTCCTTTAGGGAGACTCAGACACTCCCTGTTTTAGGTAGTCTTCTGTCAAAGTCTCAGTGTTTAAAAGAAAGGAAAGTAAAACACATTACTCCTGTGCTCACCTACCTCACAGGGCATGGCTTCTTGTGGTGAGGCAAATGCCTCTGAGATGACAAAATACCTTGAAGTATTTATTTTTCAGCGACTCTGAGTCACTCTGGTTCTCCATTCAGTCCTTCACTGTCAACTTAGGTAGGACAGAATTTACTGTGGCAAATAAGTCTAACACCAGTGGAAGTGATGAGCTGAGTTGAGTTTGTGATTCTGCAGAAAACAGAGCCCTTCTGCATTTTTCATGTTTTTTTCCATTGCTTCATAGCAATTTCAGCAAATATTTCCTCTGAATAAAAATGGAGGTGTGTATTATGCTCTGATCCCATCATAGGCAGAGGTTGCATGCCACCAGCTGGGAGGCTAAGTGGCCAGGAGTAGGGTTAAGTAATCCATACAAGAAGGGGCTGCTCCTTTTATGAAGTGTTTAATTTCACGCTGAAGACTAGGATCTCAGGAATGCTTTCTAGTTTACTTCCTCCCCACCATCCTCATCTTCAGGCCTAGACTAATGAGCTGCACAGAAGAATTGGGATTAAAGAAAACCTACAAGAACAAAACAAAAAAAAGGAAAGAGAGAGAATTGGTTAAGGTCTTTAAGGAAAAGGTATAAGTAGGAAAGCAAATAGAATTGTAGTTGGAAGTGATCAAAGGACAAATGAAAAATATAACACATTTTAATGAAGGCCACTTCCTGTCTGAAACAGGCTGCTGGAAAGGAAAACATCCAGAAATTGGAGAGGGGGACTAAATTCTCACAAGAAGAGTTTTATCTGACTCTTAAAAAGATTATGTCTATAATGAGAAAGAAAAAGAAGAGCATTTAGGAAGTAAAGGATATCTAATAAAAGACCTGTTAATTGCTAAACCAGACATGGACTCCCGGAAAATATAAGCATAAAAAAGTCAGTAGATTCAGGTCGTATGGGGACTGTGGTATTTATGAAACAAATGTAAGGTTTAATTGGGAGCAACCACATTGCCAGTTCCGGCAGAGCCCGAGACAGCTGAGACAGTGCTTGGGAGAAGCCATCAATACCGAGGAGCTTTAGTGATGCTCCTGGAGCTGGATGTGCTTCCTGGGCAAAGACCAGCTGCTGCAGCTGAGAAAAGGCAGTTTGCAAGAGAATTTCAACAGTTTTTTAAGGTTTGAACCAGTAAGAAGTGGATGAAGAGCAGTGAAGCAAACCCTGTCACTCCATGTATCCTGCTTGAATGGGATGTGTCTTACAAGGGCTGTCTGTCAGTTGGTGGAGTTGGCCTCAGGGAGCAGGAAACTCCCTAGCAAGGCAGCTCATGCTCTAAGATGCATGTAAACAAAAAGAGAATATCAAATGTAGTTTGGTTTTTCTGGAATGAAATGATCCTGACAGATATATTTGGATGAGGGTACGCTCTCGTCCCTCATCATACAAGGGAGAAAATGCTGAGAGAGGAAAACCCCAGAAATCTCTGAAAGGAAAGCAGGAGCCACAGAAGACAATCCTGTAGAGTTTTCCCATCCAATGCAGCGGTCTGTTAACTCTCCCAGCTGGATCTTCTCCCCAGTATCTCATTACTTCATGCATGCGTTGCCCAAGCTCCCCTGTTGCTCCTAGGCCTTGGCTCTGCCTCAGACAGGCAAATTAGGGAGAAGAAAAGCAGAGGAGGTAGCAGCAGCAGATCTACAGATGTTACATGCCTAATTCTGTTGATAGGTCTGACAATTTACACCAATATAATTACAATTTAGTAATGCACTAGATAGAGCCATTTATGAAATATTACTCCCATAATTGTCTTGATAGGTACTTTGATTGGGATGAAAATTCCCTGAATTATAAACAAAGGGTAATGATAAACATTTATGTATGTAGTTGGTGCTCAGTGGTTTACAGCTAAGATTGGTATTACATGCAGGCTTATTTAACATCTTATATAATGATCTGGATGAAGGAGTAAACAGAGTATTGAAAGAAATCCCAAGGGTGAGCTAAACTGGGACAAGGTGAGCACGGCAGAGGCAAAGAACTGATGAAAAGATGCTAAGGAAAAGGGTGGCTTTGGGGTTAATGGAGTGGACCAGGGTTCAGTTTTCTGATTATACCATGCACAACTTCCCTCTGCCCAGGCTTTCAACAGCCCTGATTGATTTCAGCCCCACACAGATGCTTTGGAGGATAGGGGTGATGGTTTCTCTGTCCCTTGTATCTCCATGAGTTTAAACCACTGATAACTGCACTTACTCCTCCGATTCTGCTTAATTGGGAACACTTCAAATACTGAGTCTAACAGAGAGATGGGCTCCCAGGCAATCTCTTTTGTGGTCTTACAGCACCGTGGGCAAATAAATAACAATGATTCATAAAAAACATGGGAAGAACAAAACAAAATGTAGTTCAAACTGGGAAAAGGTAAGACACGGCATATGGGGAAGCTCAGCTGAGGCAGAGATTCCCAGTAGGAGCATGAAACCAGGGCAACAGTGTAACAAGGTTCAGTGTGATGAGGAGTGAGAAACTATTAAATATGAGGCTGTCACATTACATGGCCAATTTGGGGCTGTTTATGCACAGGCACCTCCTTGCAAAGCGGGAATCCAGCAAACGCTCTCCATGCCTGTGGGGTGACAGGAGCTGCAACATTGTGGGTAGATGATGAGCGTCTTCCCAGAAGCGGTTGACAAATTCAGAGAACAGCAGAAGCGACTGGGAGGATGGAGGAGTTTAGTGGCATACACACAGGCATACAAATATATAGATGTGTATGTGAGAGAAAGTAAAATGAGCTCATTTGGCGTTGTCAACAAACATTTGCAGGATGTCAGACAAATCTGTGTTTCATACATATGTTCTGAAAATCATCATTGGGAGGCTTCTTTTGGGCCATAGCTTTATGAAGTCAAAGCCTTGACAGGTTCAAAAACTTGTACTGAAAGTGTTTCTTTAATGTTTGTAATCCAGACTTTACTACTGGATTTTGGAGGGGAGCAAAATAATCCCTAAATAATAAGGATGATTTGTTAATTAAAATATTGTAAATCCACCCTGCAAAACCAGAAATCTTTGGGGACTTCCAGAAAACCAGAATGCAGTGGTGCAGAGGTCTAGCTATTCAGATGGGGGATTTATGAAAACAAAATAGAAAGTATCTGAAGTAACTTAGAAAATAATGTTTTCAGAAGACATATTATAGAATAACATCACTAGTATTTTAAGAGAAAGAAATAATCATCTCTGAGGTGATCCCACCCCATAAAGCCTGGTTTCTAGGAATTCATTTGAATCATAAAGTGTATTAATGTGTATTCAAGAACATTTGTCAATTATTTCATTTCAGAGAAGGAAAACCATACCATGAAACAAAATCCTCGCTACTGTATACTTATGATCTATTAAAACTCATGGACATCCTGTACTAAAGGAAATTGCTTTTGAAGGTTTACTTAACAATTCCTTCACTGGACTTCAGCCCAGAAATAAAATTACTCAGAATTTTACTTCCAGATTATGGACACAGATGTTTCATAGAAATCACTGATGGATTTCTTTAGCTCCTGTGTTGCAGCTGTGGCCAGTAGAAAAGTCTCCATATGCCTAATGCCCTCAAGGAACCAAGAATATTTCTTTCTCAAATGTTAATTTATGGTAAGCATATTCTAATATTTTAACTATGAGCTGTTAATATTTTATCGTGCTGTACTTTATTAGGATTATATTGTAAAACTTCAATGAAGATACATCTGATATAGCACCCAATTTTTACTATAACTAACAATGTTTTTCATTGCAAAATCCTGCTTACAGTTACAGCTGTATTGCTAGTATTATTTCTTTAGGCTGACAGTTCCTTGCTAGGTGTCCAACTGTGATTAATTTTTTCCAGGGTTTCAAAAAAAAAAAAATAATGAGAAGAGAAAAAAAATGCGTTATTTTTTCCCAAGTTCCCTTTTCACTAAGATTTTTTTGTGTGTGTGCCTTCATGTACTCCACCATGAATTTTGGATAGTCCTTTTGAGTTTCCTATGAAAATTTCTCCATGTTTGGGCAAGTTATAAGGCGTAAACATTGAGATAGCACATCTGGGTCTACTGTGGCCTTGCTAGAATTAGGCGAATTCCCTCCTTGAAGTCTCTCTGTACTCTGCAAGCCCCCATCTGCTGACGTTAATGCTTATGGGGCATTTGGTAGAGCAAGTCAGCACCTCAATGTCGTGGGGCTCAGAGGGCTGAGCTGGTAGTTCCCTCTCCTGGCTGCCAGCTTTGCCTTGACACTGGACACCAGCCCTCGTAGCACAACGGGCAACTTTTTCATCCTTTTAAAGAAAGGCTGGAATCGGTTTCGGAGTCTTAAGGGGAAAAGCCTCTCTCCAGAGCAGAGTTGATAGCTATGAATTGTGAGAGACTTCCCTGCCTGCTGGCACAGGTTGCCCTACACTTAGGATGGGCAAGGAAAGTATTACGCTGCATTCTTCATCCCCACTTCTAGTCAGAGCAGCAATCTGCTAGGTTCTGAGAATTCCTTGTTTAATCATACAACCTTCCCAGTGCCTCTATATAGGAAAAGGGCCCTGATACATTCAGGGCTGAGTATTTTTCTTTGTAGCAACCACCCTGGGAAATCCAGCTATATTTAATAAGGATTAGTATAGAATAGGAGAAATTAAACAGTCCCAGTGAATGGTGATACAACAGTTAGCAGTGATAAGAGCATTTTCATAAAAGGGCTTTGTAAAGAATTGTGGCAACGCAAACCTTTAAGTATTGAAAATAATTGATCTTTATCTCACCTAGCAAATATGTTGCCCCAAATGGTATTTATTACTCTATTTAGCTGTAAAGACTTTTCACATTACATGCTTATCAGATAGGCACACTGAATTTACTAGGAGTCAGGAGATGCTTGGAGAATCATTACTGTTACAAATCCAACCCCCAAATGAGGTGCTGCATATGAATATCCAGATTAGAGGTATGAGGCTAAAAGTACATTTTGTCAGCTGTGATTTTTGTTATACACCAGCTCCACTTACAATTTGCTACAGAGAACCAGGATGAGCATTATCTGCCTGCAAGAAGTATGTGTTCCCTACCCTTTTGATCTAAAGCAGATGTTGCCTATTATCAGCAGAAGGCCTGGGTTGCATGCTAAACAAAGTTGGTAATATTCAGGAAAGGGCATTGGTAAAGGTGCACTGGAGAGGGACAGGCTTGTATTATTTACCGCCGTCAAGTTACCCTCCTGTTTCACTGCAGGTTTTATTGCGTAGGTTTCCTAGGCTCAGTAAATCAGCAGGAGGTGAAGTCACACCTAGTTACTGCACTGGAGGCTTTCAGATTGCTTAACATAAAGCACCACGTACATAAGGCAAGCAGTAATTTTGGAAAAACTGAAGAAAATCGAAAAAACCTGAAGAAAATAGGGGGAAAAAAGAGCCTTCCTGAAGTACCTACATACAAGGGGAGCCAGATAAAATCCCTTGCTGTCACTGTGTCATTGCTGATGATTTTGAGTCACTTCTTTTCCCCCTATAGGCTGAATTAATGAATAATGTGATTAAATCCATCCTGTGGACAATTCACAGTTCACTGTCCTTAATGCAGACGGTCTAGTCTTCGTCTTTCCAGCTACGGAGGTCACTCTGTGATGGTGCTCACGGTTTAGTTATTGACATTCAGCTTCTCAAAACAGATGTTTTACACATTTTCAGGGATATGGTTTTCTGAATACAAATTAGTTGAAGTGGCAACGGAAATGGAAATCGGTGGTTTTTGTAACTCAAATGAAAACATGCACATTTACCAATTGCTCTGCTTCTGGAGCTCTAATATAATGTTAACCATTTTTCTTATCTGATTACATTCTCATTCCAGTATACATTTCTTTTTCCCATTAAAAGTCAGTAGCTTGGGCTCTAACCAGCGGAAAAATTAAACACCAATTAAAGCAATTATAAAAACACTAATTTTGTCTGCTGACTCTGGTTCTGCATTCCCTTTAGATGCGTAACTTCCATGGAGGTCAACAGGAGGTCTATGTGCAAATGTGCATTAGGATCAAGTCATGAAAGAATATTAAATTAAGGTTTTATAAATAACTGACTTTTTTGGGTTATTTTCTGGATGAATTAAATAATTGAAAAAATTCATCACAGGTCAATCTGAAGTAAAATTTCTTCACAAAAACATGACCCAGTTTTTGAAAAAAAAATTAAAAAATCTAGTTTTAGGTTGAAAAAAATTGTTTCAGTTAATCTGCACAGACATGCTTTGGGTACTTCTTTTAAAACCAGAGATATTTGATTCACTTTCAAATATAGTTCAAAAAAAATCTTTTAGAAGAGTGCTTGTTTCAAAAATGTTGTAATAAAACATTTCAACTTACAATGTGCTTTATTTAACACAAAAAAACTTTGAAAGAAGTGCATGAAGCTCATTACAGTAAACTTTAACCTGTATTTTTCACAGAGCAAGGAAGATGGAAAAAGATAGGAAATATCTGCATCAGGCTCGGTTGCAGGTTTGGGTGCATGCAGGTTAATTCCAGTAAAAATCATTTCCCACTGCCTGCACATCATTGGTTTCATAAATATGACAAGTATCTAATCATTTTTCTGCTGAAATCAGTGCCTCCTACCCTGCTTCCTGAGCTCCTGCATTGTTTTAAGCATAGCAATTTTAGCTATCTTTAGCTGTAAGGGCAAAGTAGAAGATAATAAGGTCCATGGTACGGAGTAATAACAGGATCTCCTGATGGAAATAATGACTGAAAGGCACAGACCTCATTGATGGATTTTAAATGGAGTTGAGACATGAACATAACTTCAGCAAAAATCCTTTCAACCAAGGTGATGTGGAGATGGGCAAAGCCCCATCTTTGTGTTTCAGGATGCCCATCACAGTGAGGCATCAGTCACCTTGAGTAGTATTGTAGTACAAATTAAAAGGGATAATGAAGTCAGTGAAAGCTAATCATTCAGCTGGAAAAAATGTAGTATAAAGTCACACTCATAGTATTACTCTTTTCCCGCCTCTCTCAATTGCAATGTGCAGAGACACAAACTGGTGCATTAATACATATAGAATCACAGAATCATAGAATGGTTTGGGTTGGAAGGGACCTTAAAGAT
>JAOXJM010000001.1:183852222-183866023 GCA_026413425.1 Tringa solitaria
GTCCTGTCACTGGGCACCACTGAAAAAAGACCAGCCCCGTCCTCCTGGTACCCTCCCTTTAAGTATTTGTATGCATTTATTAGATCCCCCCTCAGTCTTCTCTTCTCAAGACTAAAAAGATCCAAGTCCTTCAGCCTCTCCTCATTAAGAGAGATGCTCCAGGCCCCTAATGATCTTTGTGGCCCTTTGCTGTACCGTCTCCAGCAGTTCTGTCTTTCTTGAACTGGGGAGCCCAGAACTGGACACAGTACTCCAGGTGGGGTCTCACCAGGACAACTTAAATTAACTCTTCCAAGTTAATTTTATGTCTTAGCTTTAAAGAAAGCAAAACCAACAAAACAGAAAACAAAAAGGGATATAAAAACATTTTTTCCGAAGAAGACATAGGCCAGATATCTGCTTTAGGTCACCCTGAAGCTGTCCTAAGGCATTTATAGCTGGTCAGTATGCAGGCACTCAGAGGGAGAGTCACACCATCTCCCAGCAGCTCCTGCAGCATCATGGCTGCAGGGAGAGGGGAGTCAGTGGCTGGCACCTACTAGCTGTGGGCACCTTAAGCTGCTGGGACAGTCCCTGAGGCTGTCTGTAGGGGATGTAGGTGGAAGCAGGTGAGCAGCAGATCCTGGCTTGCTCAACCCCTGCTCAAACCTGCTCATGGATCCTGGTGTCACTGAAGGCAGAGTCAACTTGCTCATTATTCTTGTCTGCAGAGATGACTCTTCTTGTCCGTTCTCTCTGGCACATTTCCTGGAGCAGCTGAACACATGGGCAGAGCAGATACCAAACACTTAATCACATCCGTTCTCCTAATTACCCTTCCACTTATCTATTTTGCACGGTAGGTCTCTAGTTGTAAATAGGAAGTAGTTGGTGGGTGGTTTGCCACAGAGATACATTTTTTAAAATTTTTTTTTCCTCTTGTCTTCCTGCATCCATTTCTTTATGTATCCATCCAGTTCTATTCTGACTAAAACTTCCTTGGTTTTTTGCTTTTCACTTTTTCCTTTGCTGGGATCTGTCCTTGGGGAAGCAAATGAAAAACCATCCTAGAAGATCCTCCCAGCAGGGTGGCTTTACAAGGAAATCTACTCAGGTAGATTAGCGTATGGGAGAGAGCAGCAGCAGAGCTCTGCTCTTTTGATGGCCGTTTTGAACAAATCTGAATGACAGAAGCTAGGAGGACCCAAGTGAGCAAAAACATTTATCAGCCAGTCTTTCTGTCTGGTTGGCTGTTTTTTCCACTTTCCCTTTCTTTCTGTAACCACCCTTGTATTACAAAATTACATTCATTTTTCTAATGCAAAATCATGCAAAGCTATATTTTTTTTTGCTATCTTCTCTTCCATTTTGAATGAAATACTCTGACTCTAGTACCTAACTAATTGCTTTTGATCTTGCTGAAGTTCAAGTTACTGTATCTGATATTCTTCTTCATCGCAGCAGCCTACATTTCCACTTAATGAATGCTGATGAGTTAGACACTAGAAAGTGCCTTTGGTCAAACAACTTGCCTTGTTCTGAATTCTCAGTAGATCCAAGCAATTATAAATCTGTCAGTCCAATCTTCTTTACGTTCAACATGAGCTACAATGTCTTCTAGCACAATGGAGAGTTTCCCAGTAGTTTTTTCTGGAAGTTGTTCTGGGAAGTGGACTTGATTATGTTACATACAGCTGCCCTTTTCAATATATACATGTAGGTTGATCTACTGAGGCCAGCTAAAATGAGCATCAATAAATTAACATTTTTACCCACCTGCAATAGTCTTGAAGATACGGAAGCCAGAATAAGCCTTTGCTTCCTAGATGAAAGAAACAGAGTTTCAAGAGGCGATGGCAGAGTCCTTTAGTCAGTAACATCTGACCCTACATGCCAACAACCACAGAAGACCACTTGCAGACAGCAGCTGGGCTGACAGAGGTGTGGTGCAGGTGCAGTTATGAGAAACAACAGAGGATGAGATGTTTTTCTTGTTAGTTGTGTGTCTCCTTAGTTGTCTGTCAACTTTGCTGGCCTCACATCAGTAACTGAGAACACAGCTTGGGCAAGGGTGTGTAATACCTGCTAAAGGGTATTCCCTTCATGGGGTTTGCTCTTTTGAAACACGGAGGTAGAAAACACACCTGTGTCACTGGATGGAGTTTATTTAGGAGGTTACTAGAGTCACAGAGCCCATCAAACACCTGCAGCATGAACTTGACCAAGCCAGGATCCTGAGCATGGTCCTTCCAGAGTATCTGTGCAAGGACCAGGTCTGCTGTGGGCCACCAGCCTTGCAAGAACACAGGATGGGGGAGATTGCAGCAGTGTGAGAGGTACTCTATGTGCAAGACACCCATTCTGGGTAAGGACAGGACCAGAGCAGCTCACCTCACCTCACAGACTTGCCCTTGCTTTGCATCAGCAGGGCTGACAGTTTCTTCCATACCCTGTAACACACCGTGAAACTGGGACCACCTGGGTCTAGCCAAATTGTCTTTAACCCCCTGTTGTGATCAAACATTGGTGTTACCCTTTCCCCCTACGTAAACTTGTTTTCCTGCTGATGGCTGGAATTGCAAACCTGGCCATATCCTTCATGAGCATATCATAGAGGTGTAATCTGGAATAGTGTATTTGCAAGTTCCTCAAGAATAGAAAAAGTTAATGAAGGAAAATTATCCCTGCAGAGATACAATGACATGTTCACTCAGGAGTTATTTTCTGAATAAACCCAACCTCTTACAGTATGAATGGAAAGTGAAAACAGTCAAGGAGCTTTCATTTTAAAGAAATGGCTGAAAATTTGTGTTACTCACTCTTCAGTCTTTTTACCGTAGAGACTAGGCATGGCCCTGTGCGTTTTCCAACAGTGTCACAATAACACGCAAAATTACTGTGAGGGTAGAGGCATTTCTCATTGCAAAGTGCTCTCTGGATGCATAAAGAACTATTTTTGAAAAGCAGTTACTTCCAGACATGCCGAAGCGCACAGCTACATTAGCAGATGGTAGGATGGGAAGTGCCTCCAGGAGAAGAGGTACCTGTCAGGTCACACCATTGGCACCATCTGCATTTGGTGAAGCCACACTTGGGTCTAAGCTTTCAGGCCAAGCTGTCTGTGCTATTGGTGACAGCCGTTCCCCTGTCTTCTCGGTGGATCTGGGTGAACAGGGGCTGCAGACCCACAGGCTGCGTTAGGGGGGTGCCCCGAGGCAACTGCTCTGGTTCCTGCCCTGCAGCCCTGGCTGTGTGGAGAAGCATCATGACAGCATTGGAAAGCCTTTTGGTGGCATCCCAGGTGAAGTGTGCTTTACTGAGCAATCCTTCAGAGCTTTCAGATGCAAACAGACAGCAAAAAAGACCTATGGTAAGGAGAGGAGGAGGACTCTTGCATGCCCCTGAGGAGAAAATACTTTGCTGGAGGCGAAGAGCCGGGGAGCAGAGCAGTAACAGCCAGAGCTGCACGAGGAAGGGAAGGCCTTATGAGATGTGTGACCAGGGGGGTCTTCCAGTGCATTGGCCAGTGAAGTTACTTGCCCACGTAGTAATTCCAGTGCCCCCCCCCCCTGTCCCTATGTGGCCCCCATCACTGAGGATGGGAGGAAAAGGCACCATGTCCCTCCTAGGGGATGGTAGCCCAACTTATCTTTTTGCTGCAGTATTGCCCATTTGTACCTAATTCACCACCCTGTCTCACCAGAAGATGCTTTTCTGTCACTGCTGCCCACGTTTCTCCCACCACCAGTGGTCCTTTTTCAGTTCACTTCTGCCTCACACACATTAATTTGCATGTTTTTCAGGCTGCATCTCATTTTGCTCCCTGCCATGCTTCTGTTCTCACTGCGTGCCTTTGTATTTTCCCTTTGTCCTGGCAGGTGTTTGCAGCTTGTCCTAGTTTAATATCATCTGCAAGCCTCAGTGCTTGCTTCCATCTTCTGCATCCTGATGAAGATATTTGGGAAAAGGGGCCCAGTTGTGGATGGTACCTCGGCAGACAGCCTCCGGCGCACGGCTCTGAGCACTGGAGCAGCATCCAAGGAGCCAGATTCATCCGGAGCAAAACTCGCAGGGAACCTCTGACATAAATACGTCCTTTGCATTTATTTCTTACTTGTCAGTAGCTGCTGAGCCTGGACTCGAGATAAAGCCAGGCAAACGATTTATTGGCTGTAAATAAGATTCTAAGACAAAAGACAAACTGATCCGTGTATTTAAAGGGCTCTGAAGGTGCAGCAATTCATTAACTAACTTAGTTAGCTTAGGCTCTATCTTATACTTTATTAATAATACTTGATGAGAAAAAGAAGGAATGTAAACATATTCTAGGGCCTGGTGTGTATGACAAAAATCAGTATGCACTATTGCAAGTGCAGCTTCATCAGTAAATACGTGTGGCAAAATTGCTGACAGACACCTACACCTTTCTATTGAGGCTAGGGGAGAGAAATAAAAGTATAGAGTAATTATATGTCCCTTAAAACAGTAGAATGTCTTAGAAAAATCTGTGGGCACAAATAAATACATCAGCACAGCTGGAATAAAATGGTGCATTTTTAATAATTCAACTGAATAGTTTTCCCACTGTTCTTTACAAATAGATATTTTAGCAAAAATATAGTTTTCCAAAGAAAACTTCTGAAGGTTCTTTGAAAAAAAAATAAACATTAGATTATACTTAAAAAAACAGACTTATTTTTGCTTCTATTTTTTTTAACTGAGGCTGCTCACAGAGGTTAGTTGTATTAAAGCTGCATCTTTTGCCAAGTGTGTTAACTGCTTAAACAAATGCACCCATTGTGCTGCTGTCCATAAGAAACAGAAGGAGAACTTAAACCGGGCAAAGGAGCCCAATCCAATTTCCTGAAGGCTCGTAGAGATCCTAGACCTGCTGATAGCCACCTGCCAGGATTTTCAGACTTACAGTGGGTGATCAGCTCCCACTGATCTAAAACAAAGAAAACACCCAAAGAAGTGAAAAATAGCTCATCTCACCTGGTCTTGTTTGCTCTCACCTAGGTGTGATTACCACGATTACACCAACACGCTTACCTGGCCTTGAAAGCAAATACACAGGACTCTGGTTTTATCTCCAGTGCTGGGAGAAGCCATGAAAACATCTTCAGGCATCAGCAAAGTGTGTCTGGCCAAGCCTGGGGCAGCATCTTGGCCAGTTTGGGCCACCCCACTTAAGAGTGGTCTGACAGCCAGTTTTATGGAGCTATGGTGTGAGAGTGGGGCTGTGATTGCAGATGGGTCCTGTTTGCGCATCTGACTGGCTGGCATCATAGTTCATTTAATGTAAAGCAGCTTGAGGGCTGCTCTATGTAATGCCAAAGACATAGGCAAAAGCAAACTCATGTTTCCTGGAGGAAAAAAAAAAAAAAAAAAAAGGACTTCTTCAGGCTACTTTTGCACCCTGAATTTGGGGCATGTAATCCTCTGCTGTAGCCACAGAGTGGGGCCGTTGTCTTTGGGAGCATACGAGGGGCTGTGGACTGAAAAGGCCATTCAGCTGGGGAAGCAGCTGGGCTGTGGTTCACAATGTTTCCTCAGACAACTGGAACAGGTGCAGCGAAAAGGGTCCTGTCAAGCAGAATGGGAGGTATATGGACTTTGTAAATAACCTTCCCACACAGATGTCTTTCCCAGTGATCTCACAACAAAAAAAAAAAAGAAAAAAAAAAAAAAAAGAAAAGACTCTGAAGGAAAAACGCTCACGTACAGCTCATGATGCTCTGTGGGGATTCAGCCTCGCCACAGTACCCCAAGGTTAGAGTGAAAGAGGAGGGTGAACAAGCTACATGGAAGAGGAGTAAGTTGTTCCCAAGTTAAAAGGTATTTGTAGAAAATTCTGACAAGACAAAGCTTAGAGAGACAAACCTTTCAGTTCAGCTGGCAGACAGAGAAGAGCTGAAAGCAGAAAATTCATTCTGCGGAATAAGCTCTCCACAGACTTGAAGAGTTGCTAAATGAAGAGCGTGACACTGTTTCAAGACAGGGATGGGAATAATTTGGTAACATTGAGGACAGACGAATATGATAAGTTAACCTGACAGTAGGTGGCCAGCAGTGCAAAAGTCCTCTACAGCCTTCACCAGGTACTCTTTGATTAAATACACTTACATTGACTATATTTGTTCAACTAAAGCAAAATACTTTTTTTCTGTGTGATCTAGAAATTTATTCTGCTCTTTCCTTATTGGCATTTTTCTTTCTACAGATTTCCAGGTATGCTTTGCAACTACCTGGAGGTCTTGGAGTCATATATTACTGAAGCTAATGGCACTATTGCAGTCAGAGGGCTTTGTGAAAACAAAAGGGGCCCACGGCAAAAGCTGACTGTGAAATGTGAACCCACCCCACAAAAAGGCAGCAGAAAAGCTGGAAAAGCGCGTGGCTCCAGGCAGGAGGAGGAACAGAGCAGCTTTTCAGTAACAAGTTATTGAACAAATCACCCCCGGTAAAGATGTTGTTTACTCAGCTCCAGAACTGAGAAAACACATCAGGAGGAGGCAGCAAGCTAGAAACCGCTGATTTTTTTCACTGACATGAATCATAGTATGTATGGGCAACTTCTGAGGATCATCTAGTCCAGTCGTTCTGCCCAAAGCAGGGTCAGCTGCACGCAGGTTGCCCAGGTCAGCTAATGGAGACACCACAGCCTCTCTGGGCAGCCTGTGCCTGTCTTTGACCACCCTCACAGTACAATATTTTCTTGTGTTCAGATGGAATTTCATGAATTTCAGTTTGTGCCCATTGCCTCATGTCCTGTCAGTAGGTGCCACTGAAAAAAACCTGGCTCCCTCTTCTTCCTCCCTCCTATGGGGTATTTATATACATTGATGAGATCCTCCTGAGCCTTCTATAGACTAAATAGTCCCATCTCTCTCAGCCTCTCCTCATATGAGAGATGCTCCAGTGCCTTGATCACATTAGTAGTTCTGCACTGGACTCACTCCATTAGCTCCACATCTTTCTTGTACTGGGAAGCCCAGAACTGGACATGGGCAATTCAAGTGTCCCACCAGTGGTGAGCAGGGGGTAGGATCACCTCCCTCAACCTGCTGGCAGTGCTTCTAATATGGCTCAGGATGCTCTTGGCCTCTTTTGCAGCAGGAGCGTGTCAATGGCCCATGATCAACTTGTTGTCCACTAGGACTCCCAGGTCCTTCTCTGCAGAGCAGTTTTCCAGGTGATCCACCCTGAGCTTGTCCCAGTGCCTTGGGTTATTCCTTCCCAGGTGCAGAACTTGACGTTTTCCCTTGCTGAACTTCATGAGCTTCTTCTCTGCCCACTTCTGCAGCCTGTCCATGTCTGTTTGCTTTGTGAGTGACAGAAAGAAGGAGAGACAGAGAGATGGAGAAGTAGAAAACATAGAAATTCGATTAAAATGAAGAACCTAATCTGTTTTTCTACTGAGCATGATGGGACATCCCTGCAATTCTAGCTCAAGTTAACTCAAGTGCAGGTCGGGTTTGGTTTTGTTTATATTTTTTTTTTTCTGGAAGAACAAATACTTAGTAATCCTCAAAAATGGCAGGGTGCTTTTTGCCTGTGGCTTCTCCTGATGCTGTTCTGTTGGATCCAACTTGTTTCTACTAAAATCTGTCCTGACAAGAACAGGTGCAACTCAACTGAAATCATGATGACTGTATATAGTCCCATATGTCACTGCAGAGTGGAAAAAAAATTAATAGCATCTAGTAAACTACAAAGCAAAATCAAATGTGTGGTTTCAGTTACCTTTTCTCCTTTGTTCAGTCTGAAAAATGCTTTTTGCTCTCCTGAAGCTTAACAACAGCTCATTGAACAAGGCCAATTGGTTTTCAACAGTCTGTATTTAACATTAAATGTCTCTACATCCACAAGCATAAACTAGTAATGGGAAACATATAGCTGTGAATAGATACCCATCTCAGACTGTGGTCTCATCTCTGGTTTTGATTAAATTCCTGCATTTGTAGCAATGGAAGCAACAAATTTACAACTCTGTAGGTAAGAGAAGATAGTTGAACAGTTGCTTCATCTTGATTTATAGTTCATTTATTTTTATTTACCAGTCAATACAAATACATTCTGTTACAGGTTTGGGATTTGGAAGAGCTTTAAGAAAGGAAATAATGTTTCCTGATCCCTTTTAAATAGTTAACTCTTTTCCCAAGGCCTATCATCAATTACAGTGAAAAGTGATTTACAAGAAATTTTTGTTTATATGAATAAAATATTCCAGAGACTAAATATATTCATCAAACTAGTTTGGCTCAGAGAACCTGCAGGCTTAAGTTCTTTATTAGTCAGCAAGATCTTTGACCCTTGTAGGAAGCAAATCACCACTGTAAGTCGTTACCACTTACATATTGTAGGTTCACTTATAAAAACTGAACACACCGACTCCAGCATCATCCGTGTGTGGCTTGGCACTGCACAGCTACATTTCTAATGATTATATTTACACAGCACTTTCCACATTTCTCTTTTAAAGCCTGCGTAGTTAATGGCAGAATGCCGGAGGGTATTTGTAACAGATCTGGTGGGGAGGTCTTCTGTAGCTCCCCAACCCCTCAGCCTGTAGGGCAGTAGCATGGTGCATGGGGAGAGCAGTCAGTCACGGCAGTGACATTTCCATACGCTTCTTCAGGTCTCTCCAGTGACTTGAATGCTGCCAGGAGAGCAAAATTTGCATGGACTGGAGCAGCAGGACCAGGCTGTGCTCACAGTGCAGGACGGACAGCGAGGAATAGCACAGCAAAGCATGGGGCTCCAGTCCTAGCAGGTTACACCTGGCATTTCGAATCATTTCTTTGATCGTTTGGCTTGATTTAATTCCCAGGTGACCACAGGATCCTGTTCACAATGCAGGAACTGAGTGCTGGGTCACATTTCGGGCAGGAGAAAATCGTAACGCAGACTACGGCACCACAAAGAGGAGTGAGATTGTGGACAATCATCCACTTCTCACCCTCTCATCTCTGGCCTCTCCTTACGCTGATGAGGAAAAGGGGCAGAGCAACTGCCTTTTTCCTTCTGATCTATTCCCACCTTGAGGTTGCACCTCAAATACTTTGTTCAGTTTTGGGCCCCTCACTACAAGAAAGGCATTGATGTGCTGGAGCATGTTAAGAGAAGAGCAGCAAAGCTGGTGAGGGGTCTAGAGTACAAGTCTTATGAGGAGCGGTTGAGGGATCTGGGGTTGTTTAGCCTGGAGAAAAGGAGGCTGAGGAGAGACATTATGGCTCTTTACAACTACCTGAAAGTAGGTGGTAGCAAGGTGGGGGTTGGTCTTTTCTCCCAAGTAACAAGTGATAGGACAAGAGGAAACAGTCCCAGCTTGCACCAGGGGAGGTTTAGATGTTTGGATATTAGGAAAAATTTCTTCACTGAAAGGGTTGTCAAACATTGGAACAGGCTGCCCAGGGAAGTGGTTGAATCACCATCCCTGGAGGTATTTAAAACACGGAGAGATGTGGTGCTTAGAGACATGGTTTAGTGGTGGTTTTATCAGAGTTAGGTTAATGGTTGGACTAGATGATCTTAAAGGTCCCTTCCAACCTAGACAATTCTATTCTATGATTCTACTTTCTGCAGGCACACCTTGCACCTCCTGAGTGTCAGAGCACAGGTGTGCCTGGACATTACTTAGATCCTCATGTTCCCTCTCTACCCCAGCATGTGTTTGTGAAATTACAGGGGACAGTCTGGATCAGAAGGTCCTCACCAGTACAAACATCTTGTGCCTAAAGGACAGCTACAGGAACTATTCAGTTGCTAGCTATGGTTTTTGCACGCAGATCTTGTAAAAGAAACCACTGATTTGTACTGGTATCCAGTAAGAATAATTGACAGTATCAGTGAAGGATGTGAAGGAGTTGTGTACTATTTATGATTCAGCAGGAAAACGTGCCCCCTGGAGGAACAACTCATTAGGCAAATTAGATTCAATGGGGTCCTCAAAACACCTCCACACATTCAGCAGACAGCGTCATTATTATAGTCACTTTACTAAGTTAACTGAAGAGATTCAAAAACTGAAATACAGAGACTTTATACAGAATGACTAAGGAGTACAAATAAACAAAAGTAACGTTCTTCAGGAAATGGATTTGTTGTGTTTTATAAACAGCAATAAATACTGAAAAAGATGTGAAAATTAAAGAAGAAACAATGCCAACAACTTTAAATTGTCCCAGTGTTTATACTTTTGCAAGAGGGCTTTCTTCCAGAAGTCCTTAGGAAAAGGAAAAAGAAAAGTAGTCAGCATACTACTGATACAAAACCAGGGAAAGGGTCACAACTAGAGCAGAAAAATGACACATCCAGTTAGAACCATATTACAATTTGGCAGGAATACTCTTAATGAACACCGTGTATGTGTGAGAAAGAGACAACATCACTATTACAGGCATGAAACAATGATCAAGTGTCATTTATCCATTGTCCAAAATGAAAAAGAACATTAGTAAAAGTGGAAATGAAGACTGGAAAAGGAAAAAAAAAAACCAACCAAAAAGCAACTAAGGAAACCTTCAAAGCCACCTCTTCATAACAGTCTTCTAAGGCAAATGTTGCATGCACTACCTCCCCAAGAAACAAGACAAAGCTCTTCCATTCCCTGTGCGTTTCCTTTCATTTCACTTCACGAAGAAAGATTTGAGAGAGCAGAGCGCTGGGAAGAAATACTACAAACCTCTAAATTAGTGAAAGAACTTCCAGCATCACTATTATATTCTGGGTAGGAGGAACTGGAAGAAATTATGTTTTTCAGCCTCTGAAGTGCAATGATCAATAGCAAAAGGAGAAAAGCTAAGAGACTAAGGAATATAGAAACATAGACATAGACGTTGGATAAACGGCCAGGTGATGAATCCACTGAAGTTGAAAGGGATGTGGGATACAGCTCCAGAAATGTCCCATTTTCCATGTTTCCTACAAATCCAGATGAAGGGTCGGGTTCTGACATTTTGGGGTTTGTGTTTTAAAAATCACAACAGATCTTGGATTCAAAGGCAGGTTTAGCAGCATAACAAATGTTTTACTTTAGGCGACCATTTTTTCATCACAATGAAGAGATGAGAAGTCAGCCAGTGATGAAATTTATCCTTTACTGCTCAAGCCCAGGACAATCTAAGATTGTATCCTTTGGAACTGCAAGGGAAAACAAACAAAAAAAAGCAAGATTAATTTACTAGCAAGTAATGTGATTTAATGCGTACCTGAGACAATCTAATTCTTAGAGTTCCAAATTATTACTCCTAAACTGCAATTCTTAAAGCATGAGCTAACAACTATCTTTATATCTTATTTTCCAAAATGCAGGGATTAGGAGAAATCCTACCCATCAATGAATTAAAATTGACCCTTCCCCTCCATGAGTTGTTTAACTGAGGAACAGCACAATCAAAAATGTACTTTATATGGGCCAGGCATATTGGAATCCAAATATGACTAGTAGATAAAACCTAGTCAAGGAACAAAAGTTCCTCTCAAGACTTCAGCTCCCCAGCCAAGACGAGCAAGGCTGCTCAACACTGTGATGGGTGACAAATCCACCGCCATTAGTCACTTACTCCACAGTGCCTTGGCAGAGGTACCCAGAATGAGAAAATCTGCCAGACCTGCTTTCTTACTGTGCATTTAAGAAAAGGATCAAATGGTTTTAAAGATCAAAATGTGTCTTGCTCTAATGTTGCCACGGGGATGTCAATGGCAGGCACATTTCAGTGAAGTGTTGCAGCTTTTCATACTTACAAGCAAAATCCTGAGGGAACAGGCAGCCCTGGCAGCTCAGCAAATGGAAGGGGACTATCTAAGGGCAGCAAATGCCAACAGGGAAGAGGTCCCATCTTTGAACAAGCTTTGCCTCCACCCACTTTGTATTTGAACCTGGAAGCTCGGGTGCTGGCAAAGGTAGCGCAGGACGAGCAGATCAGAGGGTATGCTAGGCTGCTTTTCCTTAAACTGACGTATTTAATCCCCAGGTGCAGTCTGGAAGTGTGAGAGAAGATGTGGAATTGTTTGTAAAAAGCTGATGTGCTGTAGCTGAATTAGATGGTGTAATCCATTGCCTTTGTTTTGAAACAAAACAGATAATGCCAGGTGCAAGTGGGTGGGAAATGAAGCTCATTTTCTGCATATAATCATCCACACGCAACCTTTCTATCCATCCATCCATGGTCAACCTCTCACTGCAGATACTCAGGCACCACTAGGAAAGGTAGCGAGCTCTCCTCCCGCAAAGAAGATAATATCCATAAAGAACTACGTTCCCAGTGCAGTCGCTCTCATCTTGACCTTGCTTTCAGCCTCATCCTGTGGTCCCAGTTCAAAACAATTACCTCCAACTCACAGTTGGAGGCTTTGAGAAATAAATTCCACCGATTTTCATGGTGACAGAGAGAGTAAACACTGTCAGCATCAGCCAGAGGGACAGCATCAGGCCCTTGAAATAATGACTGCGAATGTCTGTGGTCTCTCCTTCTGTGTGTCACACAACTGCCCAAGTGTCTCTCTGAGTTCCCACGAAAATGTCCCAACACTGCCCCCAGCAATGGTCTGCCTTACCGTTTTTCCTTTAAACATGCTACCTCTGCTAACTTAGTAAAGCCCCTCTTTTTTCAAGAGGCGGTCACTTCTTGACACTAGGTGTCACCCAACCTGGACTAAAGATCCTTAAGTAGGATAAGGTAATTTTCTGCTGGTGATGTTTCTTCTCTGAGAACACAGAAGCCTTGGAGACACCCACTGAAAATGCTAAGAAGTTTGCTTTGCAGTCACTGAAGTTATTTGCATAGTTACCCGCTGTACTTTTGCACTGCAAATTAAATTTAGGAGGCTATGCTATATGCTGTTAAAAGCCCTAAGTGCCTGAGTAAACAAGGACTACATTAAGCAGTAGGAAGAATCTAATTCTATGTTTTTAAACTCCAATTTATTTTCTATACCTCTGTATAGAACTACATCTATACTACTACATAAAACAGGTCACAGCTATTCTCCGGTCTCGAGGACAACTTGTGTGGCATGCTGCATCAAAATGGCTGAACTTCCTTTTATTCCCACGGACAGGATGGCCAAATCACAGCTGCCTTTGGGAATGAACGATGGCTGATCCTAACCTCAAATATGTCCAGGCATTGCTTGGAGGATGCTACCTGTCCAAAACCACGTCAGGAGGTGTGCTTGTTAATTCCGCAACAGAGATAATGACAGACCTATGCCCTGGCATGGATTAATTTACTAGTACATACACATCCATGCTTTCATGGACAAAAGGCTACATTCCAGATGTTGTTTTATTGCATGTATTATTTATTGCAGAGCTTTTGGTAGTCTTAATCAAACATCCCAATAGCCTACAAGATATGCAAGAGTACAGAACTGCATCTGCAAATACCAGATAAAACTATTCTTATCCTTGTGGTATATAACTCATACTGATGCATAAAATATACTAAACCAAAACCATCTTATAACTCTAATAGTATTTAGCTCCACAAGAAACAGTATTTATTGTACCTTGTGAAATAAGTCACAACAGACTGAACAAAGAGAGATCCTTATGAGATTATACTCCTTTTGAACTGTCTTTAATCTAGTGATCCAAAATTAACTAATGGAACAATACATGTTCATTTAATGTTCTGGAAGTAGTTAAGTGTGTTATAACTAATTTATCCTTTTTAAAAGATAAGCTTTGATATAGAAGATGTTTATCCTTGATTACTCATCATAATGAAAAGCAGATCCATTATTAATTGAATTGCTGTAGAATAACTTAAGGAATTAATTCACATAAATTCTTTAACATGGCAGAAGTTAAAAG
>JAOXJM010000001.1:183866037-183878041 GCA_026413425.1 Tringa solitaria
ACCAATTTGAAATCCGCTACATTCTACTTTTACCATTAATAGTTTTGGCCCTGGTACAAGGAAGAACTTTGGCATGGGACTTTCTTTGAAGTTGGTGGAAGATTTATGGTCTTAAAAAGGACTAATCAGAACCTCACAGTTAAGCAGAGATGTGAGTGCTTTGCTAGATCAGAGCCTTTATAGGTCTTACAATGTCAGCTGGGCTATTTTTAACTGAGTATTTTGTAGTGAGATCAGACACACTGTAAACTCTGATTCCAAATGACTATGGCCCAGATCCTAGTTGCCTCACTCACACTGTGTAGTGATGGGATGTGTAAATGAATCTCACCATAAAATGTAGCTTCAGCTCAAGTGGCTCTTTGGGTAATATTTTAGGGAGGAAAAAAAAAAAGTGTTGGTTTAATCACACATTTAAAAATATGGACCTAAAGTGTAAGGTCCTACTCAGTCTAAAAGGATTTTCACCAGCCATCTGTACCGTTGGAGTAAAACAGCAAAATCCTATGGAGTGTGAACATATCTGAGTTCTTGACATCTGAGTAGTATTCACAGGAAAGATACAAAATGTATAGGGAAATAAAATGGATCCCACTCTGATCCCCGACGATGTTCCCTGGTGTGGTTCCAGCATTGCAACCCCACTGGAGACCAGCCGGGACGGCTGCAGGGGTGCAAATTCCATGCTGGACCAAAACACAGCTACACAGTCGTAGGGCTGCCCACACCTCTGCCTCCCTCCAAATCAGATCTCCCAGCCTTCAAGAGGGGCACACACAAGCAATTTTATTCACTGCGCCACAGCTAACGCTTCAGCTCAGGTTCCTGCTTCTGCCAGGAGATGAAGGTAAGAGGCATAACCGTTTGTCTCTCTTACACTAATCCTCCCAATGGAATAACCCCCAACAAAGCCAGGCACGAGCTTCACCTTCTTGTTTGGTAATTGGTTTTGCGCATTTCTGAAAACCGAACAGAACAACATCATAACATCAAGCCCAAATCTGGTCCTAAAAAAGTGATCGGGAATTTTGTCACTGACTTCAAAGTATAATGGCAAAATTGAAAAGTGGCTGACTGCAATAAACCTGCTGGTTTTGTGAGAGCCATAAATCCATCAAGGTATTCAACTAAGGAGCCAAAGTTTTCAGGTTTTGTAGGGGGTCTCCACCTTTCTCATGTCTATTGTTGGAAAGCTGAGTTGGTTTAAGGCAAAGACTGAATTTAAAGTGCTGTTGCTGAATAACTGGGTAAGTCCTGAAAATTCCTGGGACAGGAGAACTGGGACCTGTCTGCTGGAGGACTCAGATTTTGTGGTGCAGCTGGATCGCATTACTTTCTCACAAACACCTCTGCAATCCCAGGACTGGGATGGGCAGCTTGAGGAGGCTTCTCGAGTCATCGAGTCCAGTCCCACCACTGTAGGAAGTCTCAGGTCATACCTTGCCTTTCCGACACGGGCTGACTTCTCCCGCTGCTACTCCTCCATTGGTAGGCAGCTTGCTGCTCTGATGGGCAAACTGCTTAGATAGATTCACTCATGTCAGCAAAACCGCTCACTGTACTAAGGTGGCACAGACTCCATCCAACTCCCCGCTCTGCTGGTTTTAGATGTACAAGAGAGCAAAACCTTGTTCTGTTACTTCAGTCCTCAAATATGAGATCTGACACACAGGGAAAGGCTCTGCTTGTGGTGTCATCCTTGCTTTTAAACCACAACCACTATTTAAGTATTTTCCTCCAGCTGTGCACTGTTCCTTCGTTCATGCCCTTGGTATGGATCACTTTTCATAGGTGAGGACAACCACTCTTATTCCAAGGGCAGGGCTACCTGGCAGGTACAGTATCTACCTGGCAGATACAGTAGGCAGGCTCAGCTGGAGTCTTTCATCTTTTGTCTTATCCCGTGGTAAGGGGGAGATAGGCAAACTGGCGTTCACCAAAAGCAGGGCAAACCGGGTTGGTGAGGGATTAAGCGAGCCATCACTGTGTTAGAGGTAAATCCCAGGTACCATGCGGTACCATGCCTGGGTAGCCATGCCAAAGCTATCAACTCTCTGCATCTTTGATGGCATGTGTCATAAAACCTATTTTTTCAAAAAACGGAAATGGGGTCAGGAGCAGAGGCCTCATCTATTATCATACCCCCTGGGTGCCAAATCATATGTAACATATGCAATTTAATCTTGAGCATCGCTGAGACAGTAGTCATCTCCCAGTTCAGTCTAAGGTGAATGTTAAATGAGATCGCAGCACTCTCCAGGACAGCATGCAGTAAACAGAGAGCTTTTTCATAGTCCCAATGTCATAAATGCTTTACCATCCAGTTGCCTGCATTGTATTTTTCTGCATATCTCAATGCAACAACCCTATTTCTCCAGGCTCAGTGAAATATAATTTAATGGAGCATACTCACAACCACTGAGGCCCTAAAAATTGAGGAACAAGGAGCAGAGATAAGTCTGGTAGATTCATTTTCTTGGGACATTATCAGCGATAGATAAACATTACGTTTCTTGGTTCTTCTGGCTTTTTGTGACTACAGGCTGAGAAATACAGCGGGTATTTCAGAGGCTTTAAAATGTTTAAGCAGAGAGACAAACTGACATCAAAGAAAATCAGCATTTTTATGCTACATAAACTAACATTTTTGTCACAATCTCCCATCAACTCTTTCTTCACAGGTAGAAGGTATTCTAGAAAGTCCTCTCCTTATTGTAAACAATTCTTAGCAGAGAAGAGCTTAATGTGCCTTTACAAGAGTTACAGCACTGGGGTCCCTTGTCCCATCAGACATCAACATGCTGTTAATTGTATCTGCCATCCTTCTCTAAAAACCTAAACTCCTTTTGGCTGATTTCAGCCCAATGTATACGGAAAGGCAGAGGATGAATGCAACAGAAGGATTCGATTTCTACCATCTTCTTCAAAAGAGAGAGCAGGAGTTGCTCCTGCGGAGGGCAGGAGTTTCTCACCGACCCTGCGCAAAACAGCTGAAGAAGCTCACTGATGTCAGACGTCCATGGATCCTGGCAAAAGGAGCCTCCGGTCAACAGGCTACATTATCTCTGCACACTCTGTCTTCCTCTGTCTTCCTCGGATCTACTTCCCATGCTTGCACACGTGTGTTTGGGGTGACATGGAGATGAGGGTTGAAGAACAATGTCCCCACAAGGGATGACTTGAGACTATGCCCCTGATGGGGAGGATCTGGTGACGAGCAAATGGCACTGAAATTACCAGCCATTAATATGGCTAGAAAATGTCTAGGAAAGGGAGATTCATTGCTTAGATGGTACTTTGGATCTGTGCAAAAATTTCTTCCTCTGTATCAGGCAGACAGCTCTTTGTTTTGAGCAGGAGAGGGGAGGCAGAGGACATTCATTAAAGATGACACTGATTATCTAAGTGAAAGGACTCACAAGTCCTCTCTTTTTTGCCCTTTTGGAAAGTTAAAGCCAGGAGTGAGTGGATAATCCCCTCGTGACATGAAATGAGAACGACCTCTCTTTCATTCAGCATCAGGGCAGGCAGAGCAGGAGGAGGATTGTGCAGGTTCCCAGAAGACATCCCAGGCGATATGGTGATGCCAACTCCAGGATGAAACCTCCTCATTCCAAAGGATGTGTCACACCACCCCCACCCACTCCCCTCAAGTCTTCTTGTCACAGTGATTACTTCCAAAAGCTGGCAGCAAGTTTTCACTACATCTATTAAAAAGATTAAAGTTTCTCATGACCTTCACTAACTCGATTCATGTACGAAGGCCAGTGAGCTTCTGGTTTAATTCATTCATCTTCCCCTCACCACCTTCATTTTCTACATTTATTTCCTTTAGCATATAGGAGTGTATCACCACATACCGTCCTTCCAGTTAACATATAACACCAAGCATTTAATGCCAATAAAAATATGTTTGCATGCTCATTTTAAAGGACTGAATGAACTTTACATACAGGGAACCCTTCAGTCTTGAAAGGCAATTTGCTCTAAACTGAAAAAATGTAGCAATTTAACATCACGCAACTACATTAGACAGTAGCTCTAGATAGAAAAGATGTGAGCAACATTTTATTGCATTGAAAATGTAGGTAGGAAAGGCAAAGAATGCTCACTTGGAGTTTAGCAAGAATATGATCCTTGATACTTCTTACTCTTGCATAAATGCCTTTGGCAATTGAAAGACCACAAGTAAGTAGGATGCTTCTTTTTCCTGTTACAGATGGACCCTCCAGGAGCACAGAATCCCTTCACCTCTCTGCTTGGGAAACAGGATCAGTCACCAACTGACTCAACAAAACAGTGCACACAAGGAAAAGGAAAAACTATTTCCTGCCACAAGCAAAGTCTTCCTTTTAATTTATGATCTAATTTCATTTTTTATTATGATTTAATATGATTTAAATTTATGACTTTTAAAATCTAAGAAGACAAGTGCCCAGATGGCTTGTTTGCAGGTTAAAATCAAGTTACATTTTGTTTGGAGTTTTGTGTGGGGCTGGGAAAAGGAACCTCAGAGCCATAAGGATACTTAGATTAATTCAGATAGGATCAAATGCTTGTATCATTTACATTTCCCATGGATGTGCACATTATAGAGTTATTTATATCAATATAAAGCAAAGACATCATGACCTGGCATTTGACCCGCAGCCTGTCAGTTGAATCTGCTACTTAAAAGTAGGAGAAAAACAAGCAAAGAGGATGAATAAAATACTTACAAGCAGGAAGATACAAGGATGCAAGCCAAACGTCCAATGTGCAGGATGTGGTTAGTTATCACGCCCAAATCTAAGAGGATCGCATGCCTAGAAAGGCCCCTATAAAAAAGCAAATTAAAGCTGAAGAGTTTAGTAATAACTACATTAATAAAAAAACAGGGAGAAAGAAGTGCTGAATTTTGACTGCTCTTGGTGCCAGAATTTCAGAAAACAAAAGAACTGGAACCCTGGCTTGCGTTTTATTTCTGCTAACCACATCCTTCTGCTGTCCAATTACAGCACTGCATGAATAATATAAAAATCATGCTTATCTCTTGATCTCTGCTTTACAGCCATGCCTTGATAACACCTTTCTCTTCTTTTGCAGAGTGCTCCAGGACCAAGACAGCCTGCTGTCCCCTGGCACTGCTGTAAGCACTGGAGCACTGTATCTGCACCTCAATTCATTTCACATTATCCCCTAAAGACTCCTGCCAGGAATCAGGTCTTTCTGGATTACACACCATTATTTATTTATTCTCTTTATTTCAGGCAATCTGCAGTTTAAGTTCACTTACCTGAAATCCCCAACCTGAATACTGTATATGCACAAGGATAACTGGCAGATTTTTGTGCGCTGCATTCATTCAATACCTAAAATTAAAATGTGGCCCCTGAACTGTTTTTAATAAAGCAAATTGAATTGATTGTATATGAAGAAACAATCCCAGACGATGCAGATTAAAGCAAAAGTAGGGCTACTTTCGAAAAGATCCTCCCCTCTGGGAAAGAAAAGACGCTTGCACAATCATTATACATCTCAGAGCTCTACCCTTTCAGCACATTTGGTTTGAACTGCATTAGAGAAGCAGATCTCTGGGGATGAATGTTAATGCATTGTTGTGTTGCTTTCATCCCTTCAATCACTGAATCACTTATGGTTTAAGCCTGTCCAAGTTCAATAAAGAAAATTATCTAGCGCAGCTGTTAAAAGTCAGCATCGTTGAAATCCAAATGTTTTGATAACACTGATTATACTGATGTTCCACCCAAAGGGAGCGGGACAGCTTCCTGACTCCCTCCCCGTGCAGAAGGAGAGGTGGGAGGCTGCAGGTGACCCCTGATGTTGGCTTCCCCAGAGATGGACCCAGCACATCCTCTGGATGGGAGGGCATGCACCCCATTTCCCAGAAGCACACAGGCTGAGGCAGGTGGTGGTACTGGGATGGAAAGGGGGATGTAACAGCCCCCATATACCTTTTCTCTGCCCACAGAGAGCTCAATCCTCTCTGCTAATAGCAGAGACCCTTTCCCTTCCCTTTGTTTCTTTCAGAACAGCTCTCTTGGGGAAAGGAGGCACAGATCTCTGTGACAGGGACTGTATCTTCAAACAAGACAAATATAAATGATTTTGCTTCTTTTCCAGCCCTCTTTTGTCTCTGCAGGATCTTCTTTAGTTCATCTGCCCCCAGACACACAGAGCACTGCTCTTGTCCATTTAGCCCTTCATTCAATATACAACACCTCGATCCCCGGCGAGGCGAAGGGAACAGAGCCTACCAAATCTTGAGCTGATTAAACACACCAGAGATGCAGTGCAAAGCACAATACATCCTCAAGGCCCTTTAAATGCGTGCATTCATATTCAAATGACAAGAGTACACAGTGAGATGGAGAGGTCTGAGCTTCTAATTACCTTTGAAGAACACAGAAATATTTGGACCAGAACATCATTCGCACCAGTCTAATGCCTTTAGCAGCTATTTTCACAGTCTCAGCTGCAGCAGTAGCCGACAGCCGAGGCTGGCATTGACCATGTTCTGCCACAGCAGGATTTGGCCCGAGAACTGTATCCTCTCCTATCACCAATAAGATACGTGGGGAGCAGGGACCTATCTGTTCCCCGTATCTCTCAGGATGTGAATGGAGAAAAGGGTCTCATCGCTGTACATCTGGGACCTCAGATGGAGAAATGGGACCCTCCATGGTCCCGCCTCCCATAAAAATGTGAATCTGAATCTTACCCGTAGGACACAAAGGCACCAGGGAAATCAGTCTCCTTCCTGTGTTGGTTTGCTAAAAATTATTTCCCCCTTTGGTTGAAAATTTCCTGTGAAAAATTACAGCTTGCTAAAAAAAACCCCAACAAACCCCCAAATCCCACTCTTCCTTGACTACAGTGATGGGTCACATTTGATTTCTCAGTGTCCAGTCCCAGCTTTATTCCCTTTATTCCCACTCTGACTAACTTTTGTTCCTGTTGTTGTCCCAAAGCCACTTTCAGCCAAATTTAACCCCAGGCAGAAACTTCAAAGACAGTCAAACTCCTAAAGTTTAATGACAGCAGATGATCATGAAGAGGGGACACAAAGGTTCACACAGCCATTTGGTTCCTCCTAATGGCTTTAAGTCTCAGTAATTGACTTCTACAGTCAAACACAGCCATTGAGATGTCACTGCCAAAGTAACAGACCGGGAGTGCCCGTGGAGACAGCAGGCTGTAAAGGAGGTGCAGGGCAAGGTTAGCCAGGGGAGAGGGAGGAATTGGTGAGTATCAGGATTCCTTAATTTCTTCATTTTGTGGAATGACTTCTTGTTTGATTTCTTGCAACCCCAAAATTTGAAAGTTTTGCTTGAAGAGAAAACATAGTTTAGAGTGGCATGGCTGCTTAATTAGAAATTTCACAGGGCATTTTCACAGGGCAAAAAGAAAGGAAGGTAAAAAAAAGTTAATAAATCAGTTAAAGCCCGTTTCCCTCAGTGGAACAAGTATAAGAAAATGTTTCAACTGCTTCTTTCTTGCCGTCTCCTTTCATAGTTGAGTCATCCCCTTCCTGCTACCCCTCCTTGCAGAGGCTGCAAGCGGCTGTGTGGAGCATCCCAACACTGATAAGCTTCTCGGGAGAAGATGTCACCCAGCTCGTGTGGGGCGATGGCGGTACAATTAATCTCAGAACAAACAGAAGTTAATTAAGCTTTGTTAGCTCGTGCCTGACTCCTAACACGGGCCCCCGATAACCACCTTTTGTATTTGACACAAGCGGACCGGCGCTGGGCTCCACGCCTGGGGCCAATCGGCCACTGCAGCAGAGGGCTGTCGAGCCACGTCCGCCCTCCCTGAAAATGCATGGGATTTCTTGTGGGGCAGTGCTCCAGCTCCTCCACGTCGTTTACTCAAAGCAAAACCTACCAGATAAAATACCAAACCCCAGGGTAAGCAGTCCTTGTTGTCAGAGCTCTCTTTTATTCTCTATCGCACTCACCTGTGAAGCTAACAACCTGCAGGGCTCAGACCTTCAGCGTCCCTTCAGGTAAAGGAGGGAAAACCATCTGAGAGATCAGGCACAGTCCCCTTCACCTACCAGGAATAAAGTTTTAGGACAAAATGTTCCTCAATCTGGAAGTAAATGGATCTAAGGTCTCTATTGTCCCCTCCACTGCTGTGGCACAGCATCCTGCCAGATGCTGGATGAGGTGGCTGCACACAGGAGTGTAGCTGGAAGCCTCCATCTCTCCCCCGGTGGGCACCTCATGCCAGCAGGTCTTGGGAGCCCTCCCTGCAGACTTCAGCAACGGCCTCTGCCAAACAATAAGTATCCCTTAGCTTTGCTAGTAAAGGGGGTTATTAGTTCTTAGCTAATGAAGTTCTGACCCAGTAAGTGGAGTCCAGAATAATAAGAAAACACTTTCCTGTAGTAAAATTCAGCTGACACACAGGCTTCAATATATTTTATAAAAACAAACAAAGTATATGGTCCGTATCAAACCCTAAAATGTCAAGCAGATTACATTTTAACCTCCTTAGAGATCTTGGCACAATACAAAGCTAGGACAGAATTTTGTACACTTGATGCAACAGAAACCTCTGTTAACACATCGTTTTGTTTCAGATTTTTTTTCTCCCCCCAAAAGCAGATTCAGTACCGACTATGTACTGTGAACGTAAATGTCAAGGGAATTTTAGGCACAGATGTGCTATCACAGTGACTCCAACCTCTGTAACTCCGCTTCCCGACTCAGGTGCCTCAGCCTGCTTTATCAAGAGACGGAAGAAAACAGCCTACTCCTTCAATTCTGTTTCTGCTCAATGGTGTAACAGAAAAGATCTCCATCCTCACACCATTCCTGATTTTACCAAGGCAGGCTGCAGGCCCTCCCTTGACAAAGAGACTGTGGCATTGCCGTATCTGTATTTGTGCACACAGCATTTACGCCTTGTCACGGTTTGCAAAACAGCCTGCAATAACTTATGCAAAGCTACCCCACTCCTGCAAGTTGCAGCGAACCACGCTGTGATGTGTAAGCATAAGGGGGCAGGGTTGCACCTGAGATGCCAAAAAGAGCAAGTGAGGATAACACGGGCTATGGAAGGAGAGCTTCTGCTGGTGCTAGGTAGAGCGATCTGTGTGACACTGCCTCTGCCTTGCAGGTGTCCTAGCTTTAGAGGACACTGTTGTGCTCAAATCCAGAGCCAGCGACAGGGATGGTGGCAGCACGGGTGCGGGCTTCTCTCAGCATCTCACCAGACAGCCACTGAAGGCATCAGAGCGAAAGCAAACGTGCTGCGACATAGCATCTCAAGGAAATTAATGAAATGATGGACAAGGAGACTATATGAAGCTACAAGTAAGCGCAAGGCAAAGCCCGGGGAAATACGAAGGTGGTAGCTTGAGGGAGACAGATGCTGAGAGCTGATCAAAGCCCAGGGGGTATGTCTTGGTACAGCAAGAGAGGTGGTACGTCATGTACGGGGAACCTATTGAGGACACTTGAAGCCTGTGACTGACGTGTCCGATGCAGGGGAGAAGGGGGAGCAGCAGAAGGACTGGCAAAGAGGGGGGACGCAGCCGAAGAGGCAGGCTAAGAGGTGGGTTTTTGCAGCAGCGCCGTGGATCGACTGTGCCGTAACAGGATTTCCTCCACGCACGCCAGGAAAAGGAGGTAACCGCAGTCATGAAGACACAAGGGGAGGAGCGCTTGCAAGAGAGGGCAGGAGGTAGAGGTGAAAATATCTTGACTTTTTAGTATTTAAATTCCAAGTCTCTAACCTATCAGAAACACCGCATTTTTCCATAACTTCTGGATGCACTCTATCGTTGAGCTAATTCCTCTTCTGCTTCTGCGTAGATGGGGCGCCAGGAGGAAAACTGCACTGCTTCCTGCCTCTGATGGGGAATTTACAGAATACCATTTATGATTTGCGCTGCACCAGTAAGACCCAATTATGAACCAAGATACTTGGCAGACACAAGCTACCCCAGTCAGCCTTTTACATCTGAAAAGGTTAACAAAATGCAAACAGCAATAACTTCCTGAGCCAAATATGTTCATATACATACACTCACCTACTTGGTGATAGTACTAGAGTAGATCTGGATGCTGAAATAGCTCAGGACCCCTTCTCCACTGGTTCAAGGTCTTACAGCATGTCTCCTGTTGACAGCAATGCACACGTACTGGACATAGCAAGTAGCAGTCTGCAGGCAGGCAAGGCTGCACACCGGAGCAGAGGAAAGCTGGAGAAACATGAGGGAGACAGGGTTGACATGCCTGCCTCTCCTTCCCCCACCTTGGGTGATACGCATGACCCAGTCTGAGGAAGAGGTGGGGAAGGGAGGTAGCCAGCACCCAGCTACAACCAGCAGCAACCATCCCTAAGGGGGACAAGCCCTTCCTAGGCACTATAGGAGAGAGAAGGTGGTTCCAGGTTGCCCTTCATTTCAGTCCGTTCAGGCACAGAAAAGTCAGAGCTGGGTCAAAATGAGTGTAAAAAGCAAAATCATAAGGAAACAGACATCAGCCCTCCAGCTGGATCCCTTATCAGAATAAAACTGCCAGCACTACGTGCATCTATATCGTCCAGATTTTATATACTTCTTCTATTTCTCTTTCTCCTATTCTGCTAGAATTACCTGAGAACTAAATTTAATAATACTCAGTGTGCATTCCTAATTGTCTCTGCATATATAAATGTTAACCAATGTGGCAAATGCTCAGCCCTTCACCACTATTTTCACGATTTCCCTCTAACTGTTCAGCACTTGCAAGTGTAGGAAGAGTTTGCTTCGCTTGCTTGCTATCCCGAACTTCATTACCTCTACCGAGATGGTACTGTAACAGCCTGCAGCTTTTCGCTAGACATAAAGTGTTTGGAAAGGGCACATTTTTGTGCATCCATGCTGTTTTTCTTTTTCCACGTTGTGCTGTCTAAGCTCAGCTCTTCTCCCAGTACATTGGGTAGGCATTTTACAATTTATTTGCAGAGGGAGCAATTCCTTTCCTGTCATCTTCCTGCAAACAATGTGAAAGAGCACAGGGGTGGCGATCGACGCTTATACCCACAGAGCCAAAAATGTGCTTGCACAGTGATGACCCAACGCTCTGCACTATCGAACCCCGAGTCTGCAGCATCTTTCAGAAACGGAAACCAAACCTGTGCCTCCCTTCTCTCGGCATCCCTCCTGCCAGAAGCAGAGCACCCCCAGACGCTGCCCCCAACGGTCTCCCAGAGCGCTCCCCTCTCTGCCTCCGACGAACGCAAATTCTCCAAAACGAAGAAGTATTCATTCAATTCAGGCGCTTTGACGACCCACGAAGCCAGTAAGGACAAAACCAGGTTCTTTCCAAAAAAAAACCCAAACAAACCAAAAACGTTTGGGAACAATCAAGCGCAGGCCCAACCCGTACCGAGGTTAAACGCATGTGAGAATCAGATGCCCTTGATTACGACACACGAAAAGACAAAACGTTCGGAGGGTTCTGCCGGAGCCGCAGCAGCCGGTGAGGCGCGGAGGGCACAGCGGCACCGAAACCCGCTCGGGAGACCGGCTTCGGTACCGGGCAGCGATGGGGGCAGCGGTGCTCGGGGCTGCGGGAAGGTGAGCGACACTTCTTCGTCCACCGGGCCGGCCTTTCCCAGCCTCAACTGAAAACCGGGGGGCAGGAATAAAGCGCAAGGGAGTAAAACCGCCCCAAACCCGAAGTTGCCGACCTCCCCTTAAAGAGGGAGAGGGACAGACCCCACCGAAATGCTTCGGCTCCGGTGTAACCGGCAGCGCGGCATCCTCCCTCCCTCCCTCCCTCCCGCAGCCCAGCCCCGCCCCGCAGAAACGTTCCGTCGGCGCCGGGCGCTCGGCGGGAGCCCGGGGCGGGGACCGGGGCCGAAACCGGGGCTGCAGCCGGAGCCGGGCGGGCCCCGGTCCTATGGGCATCGGTGGCCGGCGGTTGCGGGGCGGTGCGGGGCGCTGCCCGCCGCGGCCATGTCCGCCGGGGCTGCACCTGCGGCGGGCGGCGGCGAGCGGGAGCCG
>JAOXJM010000001.1:183911476-183934612 GCA_026413425.1 Tringa solitaria
ATGATCTCCAGAGGTCCCTTCCAACCCCATATCATTCTGTGATTCTGTGATTTATGTAAGTAGGATTTTCATTTGGGAGCCCCTCAGAGTCACTGCTGTGATTGGGGCAAGAGCTGAAAAGCTTTGAGGAGTGCAGTCTCAGCTCTAAGCCCCCTGCCACATGGAGGAGCTGCAGGGAGCAGGGTTCTTGGCTTGCCCTGGAGGGCTGGTTGCTGACATCACATTTTCTTAATGACTTTAGTGCCCACTGAAGTGTCCAAGGATCTGTACCAGAAAAGCCTGCAAGACTCTTCAACTTGTCACAGCAGTCATTAAGCACAGCCCATCCTCAAGTGGTTACAATGGCATCAGAGAACCCTGCTCCTGAAACACGATTTTTTGTTGTCCAGCACACCCAGACCCACCCCCACTGTCTCCACAGGGATGTTGGGCTGCCAGGTCCTTCGGACTGTGATTCTCATAGAGACTCAGAGGATGCAGAGCTGAAAGACCCAGGGGGCAGGATCCTCCCAGCCTGAATGTCTCCTGGCAGCTCTGAGCTTCCCAGCAGCAGTGAAGCCCACAACTTCCCACCCAGCCCTCACCAGGCAGAGAAAAGCTTCTCCTCTTCCTTTTGGCAGTCACCTCTCCTCCATCTCATACCTCCACACCAGCCTCCCTTCTGCAGGCTAACCCCAATTGATTTGATCTTTCCTCATAAGCCATATCTTCCCCCTTCCTCCAAGCATTTTATTTGCTCTCTTCAGCAACAAAAATTTGTCAGAGAAATGCAGAGCCAACCTTCCCACAACAAAGAGCAGACAGCTCCTTGCCTTGTTTGCAGGCTATCTTCCTGCTTGCTTTCCTTTTCAAAACCATGCAATTCCTGCCCCGTATGCAGCTAGCAACTGCAAGCCAACCCGTCTTCTACCAAACTAACTTTTTGTAGTGAGAAGTGGGACGTTTATTCCTAAATAGTGTCAATAAACCCAGGAGAGTTGGTACACCTGGCTTTCTTAGTGCTTCCAAAAAGCTTATTTGTGGCAGGATCCTTCTGGGACCCGAAGACTGGGAATTGCCTGGCTCTTCCCTGCCCTCTCACATGGGCTCAGCACCTTTTGTGCCTTTCCAGCCTCCCAGGAGCTCACATCTTCTGCAGCTTCTCACAGCTCTGTGCTTGCTGTGGTAGCAAAACACCCTGAGGAGAGCCTTGCCCCTTTGTCATGGGTATGAAATGATTAGTCAATTGATTGCCTTTAACCCTTTTACTAAGGGAAGCAAAAAAACATTTAACACGGATGCAAGCAAAAGGAATTAAGCATAATCAGTTAATAGCTTTCCCTCTCTACTGATAATGGATTATACATTTCCTGTTTATCTCATTACTGGTGTTCCTACAGAAGCTAACAAGAAATCATGCTATGACCAGAGACATCTCACTTTGTGCTTTTCTTTTCCTGATTTCCCTATACCCTCATGTTTACGTTTCAGAGTTGCACTCACCAATCTTTCTCACTTCTCTATGTCCCCCCTTGAGCTTGGTTCAATGAAGAGCTCACTAATTAGCCACACTAACTCCTTACTAAACTTCTTATTCCTCTTCTTCTCTGGAACAGTTGGCAATCATGCTCTTAAGAGCATTTCTTTAAAGAAACAGCCATCTACTCCATTTCCAATTTGATAGCCTCCCACGAGATCTTACGCATCAGTAGTCTGAGCCTATTGAAATTTGCTTCCTCAAAGCCCACCTTACCTTGTCGCCCAAACTCATGAAGTGAGGCAATTCCATCATGACATGGACCCTTGCATCCAGTCCTCTTCTGGCTGAAAAGAGAGATGAAGAGAATCTCCCCTCTCATAACTACCTTTTAAAATAAAAGTGGGTTCTGCACATCCTAGCTCTTTCTTGGACACATTCTGTGCTTCACTCAATCTCTTTGGGATTGTCTATGTTCTGTCTCTTCATAGTTTAAAGCTCACAGCTTTTTACCCTTGACTACAGGTTTTAGCTGGGATAGAGTTAGTTTTCTCCATAGGTACTATGTTTTGGATTTGTGTTGATAACACAGGGGTGTTTCAGCTATTTCTGAGCAGTGCTTACACAGCGTAAAGGCCTTTTCTGCTTCCCACACTGCCCCACCAGCAAGTAGGCTCAGTGTTGACAAAAGACTGGAAGTTGACACAGATGGGATAGCAAATCCCAGCTGACCAAAGGGATATCCTATGCCATATGGCATCACGCTCAGTAATAAAACTGGGCAAGGGTGGAGGAAAGGGGTAGGTTGGCCAGGGCTGCCATTGCAGGAACTAGCTGGACATCGATTGGTTGGTGGTGAACAACTGAGGTTTTTTTTTCATGACATGTTTTTCTTGGGTTTGTCTTTTTCTCTCTTTGTTTTTTCTTTTGCTTTTTTGTTTCTTTTTCTCTCTCTCTTTTTTTTTTCTTTTAATTATTAAACCATCCTTTATTCAACCTATGAGTTTTCACACTCTTACCCTTCTAATTCGCTCCTCCCTCCCACTGGGTAGAAGAGTGAGTGAATGTAGGGGAGTGAGTTAGCAGCTGTGTGGTGCTTTACTGCCTACCGACATTAAAACGCAACACCTTGCCAACCAATTTTGCATTCATCTCATGCCTTGCTGCTGAACCTTTAGTTTGCTCATGTGTCCAAGTCACACATGATTAGATGTAATTAGTCCTGAAAAATTCATGCTCAAGCAATGAATCGAATTGGAAGCAGCAGAGTGACTGTGATTGAAGTGCTTGTTTAATGTATCATGAGCAAGGTCACAGACAGTCATGGCTTGTCTCCATAGATAGATACAGGCAGGACCTCTTCTTTGCAGTTTATGTGACAGGGTTATTCAATCCCTAGAGCTGTCTCACAACTTGGAAAAATGTGCGGGAAGGGCATACTCAAGTCTTTCTGCATCTTTCAGTATGTTCACGTCCTCACAGAAGAGAGTGCTTACGTAGCTATTGGCCCTTTGGTGTAGGGTGCAGCTGTCAATGTAGAAGAGGGAAAAGAAGGTCCTGTTTTCATGTCTGTTTAAAGTGTTCAGGTATATCTGTAGTCTCTACAATCCCTCTTGGAAGACCCAAGGGACAAGCCATTTCAGAGACATGGAAGAAAAACACAGACCTTAGGTCCTACATTTGGTATGGCATCTTGCAGCTGAAAAGCTTAGCTTTGTAGATCCCAAGACACCAAAGCCAAGTTTCAGGCTTCCTCCCCTGAGTCTCAGTAGGTGTTGGTTGGCCAGATGTTGTCACCTATCTGTTCAGTGGCTCTCAGGACACCTGTCCCAATTCACAAGCGTCCTCAGTCAACAGATGAGGAAGGCCTTCTCTGGAACATATATGTTTTTGCTAGATGTGTAGCAAGTATAACACTCATCTGGGCTATGAGATTTTTCTTGTGATAACAACAAATTCTATGCAGGACACAAACAGCAGTAAACACAAACAGTGATAGGAGCAAAAGCACAGACCAATGTTAGAAAAGTAAATGACTGATTGTAACAACTTGGCTTGCTCATCCTGCACTCAGGTTCTTATTTTATTTAGAGAATTACTTGTGCTTATGTCAATTGTTTTTTTTACTGCTCTGTTTTCAGCTGGGATAGATTTGATTTTCTTTCTAGTAGCTGCTGTGGTTTGGATTTAGTATGAGAAGAATGTTGAAGAATGTTGATAACATATACTATGTTAGTTGTTGTTAAGTGATGTTTATACTTGTCAAGGACTTTTTCAGCTTCCTATAGAAGCTGAGATGGAGCACAGACAGAACAAGCTGCTCCAAGGAATATTCCATACCACAGATACCATGCTCAGTGTATAAATGGGGGTTGGCTGGGAGGCAGGGATTCGTGTTCCCTGCTCAGGACAGGCTGGGCAACTGATCATTGGGTCATGAGAGCAACTTGTGTTGTATCACTTTATTTTGTATATTATTTTACCATTATTGTCGTTATTTCGCTCTTCTGTCACTGTTCTATTAAACTGTCTTTATCTCAACCCACAAGTTTTTTTCCTTTCCCCTCCTTTTCTCTCTCTTCTCCCTACCCTACTGGGTGGGGTGGGGGGAGTAAGTGAGCAGCTGCATGGTCCTAGTTGCTGGCTGGGGTTAAACCATGACATTTGAGGATAAATGGGGGAACAAAAGAGAGATAAGAAGCAAAAAAGTGATTGTAATTCATAAAAAGTGATCATTCCATAACCTAGATCATTAAATCTCAACAACAGACCCTAGAAGAGCCTACTCAAAGATTATAGCAACTCTAATTTCCATCATAGCACTTAACTATAATTATTAAGCAGCCCAGCAGCAAGTTTTATAAATACAGACTGGAAAAGAGAGTCACTGGTTTTTTGCACACTTACATTCAGAAAAACATTGTGGGGATGTTGAGATCATAGAATCATAGAATGGTTTGGGTTGGAAGGGACCTTAAAGACCACTGAGTTCCAACCCCCTTGCCTGAAATGAGCTCTGGTTTTGTTTCTCCATTGATGTAAGCTGAGTGCACTGCTAAAGCCATGTTTCAACTTTTGCATTAGCTGTAACATTAGTGTTTCAGCTCACAGGATGTCTCCTCCCACATTGATACTGAAGGATGAATGACCTGAACCGTTAGTAAGCAATAAACTCACTTCCAGTAATTCTACGTGTGGCTGTAAAACAATCCAGCATCCCTACCAGTGCATTAGCTCTGGCTGCACAAGGGGGTTTTAGGGGCTGGTGGTGAGAGCAGGGAGCTGGGGAGGAAGGCAGGAGCTGTGGCTGAAGCCTTGGATGCTGCTCGCTTCCCGCTCCACCACAGACTCCCTGTGTCATCTCTGACAGGTTACTTAAGCTCTTTGTGCTTCAGTTCTCTGCTGGAAATAGAGCTAATGTGATTTCTCTGAATTGCAGGAGGGAGTTTTGTGGCTAATTAAATGGAGGCATGTGAGAGGCTCTCAGATATTGCACTACCAAGGTCACTATTAGTACCTTTCAGAGAATGACTGATGTAGCAAATGTGGTGAACAAGAATGCCTGCAAACAATAAAATACTGAGTCTCTTTGCAATTAGGACACTGTCCACCAATCGCTCTCTCTTTGCTGTGAAGCTTCCTGGACCAAGTCCTTTCCCCATATAGTACATGAGCAGATAACATTATTCCCAAGTGAAGAAATCTTTTGTATTTGAAAAGAAAAAATCCACTGGGAGTATTTCCTTCAAAGTCTTATTCATGACTTCAATCCTCCTTTTGAGTTCAAAGAGAACCAACAATATCTAAGCCATAAATTTGTGAATTCACAGAGAACCACTTATCTGGTCTATATTATAATGTAGCTACACAATTTGGAAAGGACTCATTAAACAATTAATAATAATCTTAAAATAATAATAATAACAATCTTAAAAATAATCTTAAATTGAAATCTTAAATTTCAATTCCCCTTGATTCCTGCTCTGCCACTGTACTTTCTTTTTTTTACTTTCCTACACTTCTAACAGATGTATGAAGCTAAGATCTGTTGTTGCTGCATTCAGTTGGTATTTGATGAATTCCTATGCTCTTCTGGGTATTTGAAATGTAGCTGGATGAAACTGTAGTGAATTTAATCCACTTGAAGATGGGTATGCTAGTCACAAGTCACTAGTCACTAGTTACACTAATCTATAGATTATCTAACACTGTTTTGTTTTTCTTTTACATTTCTTTTTTCTGTAGCTAAATAAAATGTCTCTAATGCCTCTCTAGATATGGATCAGCCTCCCAATTTCCCATTCCTCCAGACGTGAGTACTTTTCTAAATATCTCTGTCTTCTTAACAGATGATGAAACTTTATGTCCTGTCCCTGTACCTTCTCCTTTTGCCTTCTGGGTGGCAGCTGCTCATGCATGAGAACAAAAAAAACCCAAAGCATTGGCTCAGCAAAAGGGTGTGTATCTCCCTGACAGTTCTCTCTGGCAGCAGTCTGTAGCATATGCTAGGAATAAAAGATCTCTTTGTCTTCATCTGATGACCTTTAATCTTTGATAGCCTTCCAAAAAAGCTGCTTCTTTCATAATGCTGAGAAATGTAATGAATGATACAACTGAATAAACTGAATGAGAAAAAGAGAGCTTCTTCGGTGATGACTTCTTTTGTACATTCATCTTTTAGACAGTAAATGGTTTGGAGTGAGAACCATGTTGCTGCTCATTTCTTTATAGACAGCAATTATATTATACGGATCTATTAAAAAATTAGAATAATTTCTCATTCTTTCGGCTATAAATGCTTCTCAAGTCATCAGTATGCTTTTTTTAATTACGAAATTCACCTGTCCTTTTTACTGAGAGTTTCATACCCTTAATTTTCAAGAACTACTCTTTTTTTCCAAACTTTTATCAATTTTTCTTCCAGCTCTTAATACTGCATTGAAGCCTCACACGTTTGCTGCAGCCCAGAACTGGTGGCCAGTTCCCATCCTCTGCAGTGACCGTAACAAACACACTTGTTTGTACTTTCCCTTCTGCTCTGAAAATTATGTAACTTAAACATACTGTGGACAAAGAACTGTTTTCGGCCTTGTCCCAGACATGAAAATACAGACCAGCTCAAAGAAAACAAAGCAACACTCTCTCACACTAGAGCAATAAAGCACTCCAGTATAATAATTTGACCTTCTTCGTTTTTGTAGGGTGCACAAGAGAAATGCAAAATGCATGCAGTCTGCTAGTGCAGAGGTTCCAGAATTTGTGTGCATTACAAAGACATAGTGGATGATCACAGTGCCTGTGTAGAGAAAGAAAAGATTCAGCAGTATAAAAAAGGGCGGGGAAAAAAAGAAGCGTAAGAGTGGGAAAATAAAATCTGTTTCTTAGTATTTCTCTGTACTAGTGCATCAAACCCCTTTTTTACTAAAATTTTCTGATGGAAATCACAAGAAATTTCTGTGGCAAAATCCCTGGTTTCCCTGTCACTAAGGGAAGTCCTAAAGACCAGAAATACAAGCGCTGGTACCAATGCTGCAGGTGGCCCCAGCAGCAGAGAGCACTGCAGTAGCTGGGCACTCGGCACACTGCTGGCACTGTAAGGGTGGCTTCACATCTGCTTCATGAGCAGCCCTATGAAAAATGAAGCCCCACATCAAGATCTTCAAAGTCTGGGCCTCAAAATGACTGACCGTTTGCAAGTTTGGTTTAAAGGACCCAGAAATTCTGGAGCAGAGCTAGGTTCTGGGCTGAGACCTCCCGTTTGCCTGCCCCCTCTTTTCAGCTTCCAAACTCTCCCCTCACAAGGTCCATCACTCCCATTTGGCTTGACCAGCCACCTCTTTCCTTGATGAACATCGGTCTGTATTTCTGATTTGGTCCATCCAACCCAGATGCTGAACTAGGATTAGTGTTTGGATTCAAGCCTGTCTCACACAGTTTGCAGGATTCAGTTTTGCAGTTTGGATTCAATCCCATATACAATGCGAACTGTGTTTTTGTTGGGTTTTGGTTTGGGTTTTTTTTGGTTGGGTTTTTTTAGATAAAATCCTATTGATATCAGGTTTCACTTTCAACAGACAGTGCAAAAGACATGACCTTTGACATGAGTATACGTTTCTTAGAGGATTTCTGAAGAGCTAAGAGAAGGTGTTTGAAGGACTTTCCAAGAAAATGCAACTAAATTTTTGGTATTTTCTCTTTAGCACATGGTATAAATACTGTGTGGAATACATTTAAACAGGAGATGAGAGAAGACAAGGTCTCATCTGTGTGGACTGCAAGAACATCTGTAGTTATAAACAGACAGCCCTCCCCAAAATGATCCTCATTCATATTTCCTATAATCCAGTGACTGGTTGACAGGAATCAAGGAGAAGATTCCCATGGGGTAGAAGTCCCAGGTGTGGCACCAGTCTCTGAAGCACCTGATACACAGCACTGTAGGACACCAGCTACTGGATTAAATGGACCTTTTGGGCAACTGTTCAATTCATAAGACTGTATCCAGGTGAAATTATTTTGCAAGTGCAAGTGAGATACCTCCAGCTTTTCCTTACAACTGTGGCTGTAACCAAAGATCGGGGTTAGGCAGATTTACAATTTAGCGATGTGAAAGGAGACTATTCCAATCCCACACCCTTACCCTGCAGACAAAACCAGAGATCACTTAGGAGGTTGTTCTTCAAATACTGTCATATTTTCACATCAACCCTTTCTGACTTCTTGGTAAAAGGCAGACCTCTCTTGTGACTTTGCAAAGCATCAATTTTATAAGCCAATGATCTTAAAAAACACATACCAGAAGTTAGATCCCTGAACAGGCAGTCCGTACCTCAAGTATCTGAGCACCTACTGTTTCTCTGGCCTTCAGAAGCACTCAAAACCTTTCAAACTTGAATTATTCGGTGAGTTGCTTAATAATGACCAGGTAAATTAACAATAGATATTTAAGTTTAGAAACCTTGGTTGTTTTTTAACTGATATTCAGCAAATGACTACTAATAAAACATTTAAAAACAGAGATTGTCAGACAGCACCAATTTACATTGTCAGCAACAAGACAGCACAAAGCGTAACATTAACTGAAGCAGAATTGTGCCCAATATGTTAAGATTGCACATAGGGTACACACAGTTCTTCCTTACTCTAGTAGCGCCTCTAGTAAATCTGACTTGTATCCCAGCTGAGAATTGATGGAATAACAGCCTGAGTCTTTGTTTTCCTAACTTATTCTGAAGGAGTTTACTAGACCTGACCTTTCACTAGTTGAATTTTGCCTGCGAGATATAGACTTGTCATACAGCTGTCTACTGCCTGTTACAATTTGAGCTGAGATTTTTATTAAAAAAATCCTTCTGCAAAAAATGCTACAGTAAACTGATTAATAATAAAACTTCTGAAACTCAGATTTAAAGTAAATTTAAGAATAATGATTCACCCCTATGAATATGGCTTTAAAAAAGCTCTTCAAGATATTTACTCACAACTTTGTTCTTTGCCCTTTATTAAATTTTCTTATAATTTCTCTTGGCATATTCATCAACAACAATTAAAGAATATGTATATTATTTTTTTTTCAGAAGTCTGTTCTACCTTAAATCTGTGTTGTTTGGAAATGATGTTTGCATCTTCTTTAAATTCCTGCTGAGAGGAAGTAGCCTAGAATCAATATGTGTACTACAATCGCAGGAGCCCCGAAGAGCTGAGGTCTCCAGCTTCCCAGTTTCCAGTTCTGTTACTGGACTGAGAAACTATTGCTGTAATCAACTGAATGCAAAATCCCCAAATATTTTTGTGGGTTAAATGTCACAGCTTTTGCCCTTAAAATGATCTTTCTCTCCCTTAAAGAAGCTAAGAAAGAAGCCATTTTAAAAGTACGTGCCATAGCAACTACTTAAACTTACTCTGAGAACCAAATAAAAGGTGAACGCTGGTATAATAATAGAGCACTAAGTATAAAAGCTTTGTCAGAAAACTATGACAAGAGCTGTGCTAAATAAACTAGATTTCTTCTTCATAGCTTGTGCCTGAAGTGGGTTATTTGATTAAAGCACCTCTGAATTTCTTGCCAGTTCTGCTATCTTTACTCATAATGGCAGCGCTTATTGGAAGGCTGACAACCTCAAAACACAAGTAGAGGTGAAATTTTGCACATTTTGGTCCTGTTATCTTTCCTTCACTGTATTTCATTTTAAAATAGACCATTACAGTTAAATGAGAAAATAAGTTTAAGTTCATTAATTGGGCTAAGTTGCTAAAAGAAATGTAACTACCTATCTGAGGTGTTCTTAAATGCTTTTGACTTTGCAGCACTCACTGGAAGTAGGAGACTGCCATGATGGAGAAGGATTCACATATGTTCCCCCACAACAGAGAAGTATCTGACATCTGAGATTGTCTATAAATTGAAAAAGTTGTGTTTATAGAAGGTTATTGTGGATTATAAGATGTAAGCACTTGAAAAGTTGTCCTAAGGGCAGCCTTAAAGGCCTTTCCATGCAAATGGTTAAGCAGCCATTAGTGACCACAGCATCTCTCAGGCACCCCTGAGAGGTGCCTGAGGTGCACTCTTTTAATTTGGATTCTGACTCAGCACAAAGACACATCAATATTACTAAGTATTGCTGCAAAATGAAATGCAGAAACAAGCTTGATGTTTGCAGCTTGATTTCCCGAACATTACAAGCCTAGAGCAGGGTGTAGTTACCACATTCTTAAGAATGGCCTTATTTTCAGGACTGATGCTGAAGTAAAGCTTTGTCTGATTCCCATGCTCAGAACATCTGCAAATCTGGCACCTTTTATTTTGGTGTCTCAGAATGGCTTTAGCTACCTGGTTCAGGCAGCTATGTCTGAAGGCTTCAGCTCTCCTATTGGCAAAGTAGGGCAGAGGTGAAGTAAATCCTGACTTCCTTTTCTCATCACACACATGGAGGCAGGCTGATCTTTCCCATGATGGGCTGGACCACTAAAGGGTTGTTACTGGAACTGGAAGGAGCTGTTGTGTTGTGAGGCATCACATACTATGTCATTGAGCAACTAGTACTCTTAGTCGCTGAGAGAAAAAGGCACCTGGGAGCTAAAAGGCTCCTGGGTGGTCACTGAGTCATGCATCTCCTGACACAAATCCCACAGGAGGAAGAGGGCAGAAGGAAATATCCTGCTGTGGTTCCCTGGGCGATGGTGGCCACCTCCTCATAGGATAAGCTACAGATACCTCCATAAAATCTGCAGATCACCAGGAGCTAATAGGAGACCTGAAAATCTAGAGAGACAGTAATTACATTAACATTGCTAATGAGAACAAACCAGGAACCAAGCTTGAACAGTACACCTCGGTCGGCCACACTGCTTAATTAATAGTACATTTCCTGCTGGGCTTTGGGCCATTTTACCCAGTTCTCTACTGGGCAAAATTAGGGGTATGCTTCACTCCAGGAGCAGCTCTGCAAAGATATTATGGATGAGACTGCACCAGGTTTGGCACCATATGCCCCACACAGTCTTCTAATGCTGTCCAAACCACGCACACTAAAGAACTCCCACATGCCCTTCTGCCCCATGCCAAGGTACACAACACCTGTCCTCAATTTCAGGCTATAGAAACAGTATTTTAATGACCTGCAACACTAATATAAGGTAGTCAAAACTGGAAAAAATGTACAATATATGTATTAAAGCCACAGGGTGTTACATGGCACCTAGAAAACTCTCAAAGCCAAATGCAATGTAGTGTAGATATAGCCAACTCTGCTATGCTCTGTGATGAGCTCTAAGCCATGTAGGCAAGAGCCAGTTGATGCCCCCTGGCCTCACGATCATAAGTTTCCTCCCTGGCTGTCTTCTGCTTAGTAATATAAACACAGATCATAAGTCCTGGAACCCCACCAAAGGAGCTATACTGCCAGGTCCACCCACTAGCCATAGTTTCCAGAAGACTTTGCACATAAAAGCAGCAGGAATGATTCTGCTTTCAGTGGGGCTACATTGAACAAATAAGAGCTTTCCCCAGATAAACTCACAAGCTGGAAGAGGTACTAGTGAATGGCACCAACTATTTTCCTCCCATGGCAAAGCAAATCAAGGAGCTTTGTGAATCCAGACTTCCAGTCTCTGTGGGAAGACCCCATTTCTGTGCTCAACAGCTTGCTAATGCTCAAACTACTCCATTTCAGACTGCAGCAGGTATTACAAGACTCTATATATGTTGCACAGCATTGACATATCATATGATAGAGGACTGACTACAAAGACTCTACACTGAGAATATCAGCACACCTAACCTCAGCTACTGAAGCAGACAGAAGCAATTTTCAGCAAGTAGCAACCTGGCCAGGGATGTAACCTTCATTATGATAAGTCCCGTATCTTCTCAGCAAGCGTCTGAATAATTTAGTGCCCTGGTTCTTTCCATCATTTCACATAAGATATTCAGCTTTTATGGCATACAGATATGAGAAACTAAGATTTCAGTTCAAAGATGTTATTTTTTTTTTCTGAAATGAAAGTGAATTAGAAACCAAGCAAGAATAGTTGAAGAATCTGTTGTGAGTAAGGTATTTTATATTGTATTTTTAGGCCTCCCACAGACAGCTGCATGTGACTCAGAAATATGCCCAGATGTTCACTTTGAGGACAAAGTAAAGGATAAGATAAAGATATGGAGTAGCAAATTTTCGTTTGCAAGCATGAAGTTTTTTGCTTTTTGGTAATGAATATTCATTCGTTTCAGGTTTTGTGAACCCAAAATGCCGAATAAAAAGGAAAAACCAGTTCCCAGTGAGTGACTCTTTCTCTGTGAAATACTTAGGGATGTATACCAGGATGCTCAGAGGATTATTAATGCAGAAAATTAGAAAGCAGAGTTTCAGGAGAAGTGAAGAACAACATTTCAATAGGGCCTGTGAAACTGTGAACCAGGCCGGCAACGCACTCAGCAGAGTAACCTTTTTATCAAAGAATTCAGTATCAGCAGCAATATATTTTTCAGAAGCATTTAAGCAGTATCCAAAATATCTCTTAAAAACACCTTTTAATTTCTGAGCAGCGAGAATCACCGGGCTGTTGTGAACTCTAATGTTTATGACTTGATTTCCCCTCTGCTGATTGACAGTTTGGATGGTTACAAAGAACAAAGAGAAGGGGGGAGAAGAAAGGTGGGGTATCAGCAATTAGAGACCAAGGATTGTGAGTCTGTAACTCCTAAGAAGTAGAGAACAAGAGATAAAGAAACACTTCAGAGCACACTGAGAAATCCATCAGACACAGATTTTGCTTCAAGTCCTGTAGTAGGTTGGCGAGTGTTCTTTTAGGCAGTAGCTTAAGGCCACAGCTATTCTGTATTCTGTTTGATTGGAACTGCTGCAAGAGAAGACCGAGCTGGATTATACCCACCGTTCCACAGAATAACTGAAGACGTGGGCAGAACTCAAAAACACACATATATATGTGCATAAATATACACGTACACACACAGAAATTATACATCTCTGACTGATTTTAAAAGCTTTCCTCCAGGAGTCTGAAGACTCAGTGAAAGACTCTTAAAACCTTATAAATCTCCTGGACCTGAAAACCTGACTTTTTAACATCTCAGTGATTATAATACAATTTCCAATTCTGGGTTTAGTGAAAAAGTTCCCTCTGTTTCAATACACTGCCAGAAAATATGAATTTCAATCTGTGTCTTAACAACAGAGAGAAGGAAACAAATGGCCAGAACAGATAGTGAAATCTGTGAGACCGTCTGGAGACAGCAAGTTGAAATCTAACCCCAACAGAAATGGTTCAAGGTTCTTCTATCAGATATTGCCCATCTGATAGTCTGTACAAAATGCTGATATGCTTTAAGAGGGCGCTGGTGAGATTCTCAGGGTTCCTAGGATCCTGGTGGCAGGCATTTGCCTGGATTTAGAAGATTTTGTGATTAGAAATCATACTTGGTGATTAGAAATGACCCAGTTATCATAGCATAGATGCACAGATGCAAATTACACAATGCCCAAGCCAGAGTCCTGTGAACCTCTAAATATTTTTTCAGTCTTTCAGCAGAATTAGATACTTAAATACCTTTAAAAATATCTGTGTGTCATTTACCATCTTAAGCATGTGACAGCCTCTGCTAACCTGGTCTCTGGTTTGCTCCCCATGGATCCACAGGAGGGGTGACCACCACAACTGGGTCTTGTGTAGTGAGAGCCAGTCCAGAAGGCTCTGTCTGCTTCCAAAACCAGAGCAAATCAGGCAGCTGGTGGTCACCAAGCACATGGGACCCCTTTCAGTGAGGGCATTAAATTCTTTCTCAGCATCTTTGCAGAACATCAGGGAGGATTTCATAGAATCATAGAATCATTTAGGTTGGAAAAGACCTTTAAGATGATTGAGTTCAATCATTAACGTAACAATGACAAGTCCACCACTAAACCATGTCCCTAAATGCCACATCTACACATCTTTTAAATACCTCCAGGGATGGTAACTCAGCCACTTCCCTGGGCAGCCTGTTCCAATGCTTGATAAACCATTCAGTGAAGAAATTTTTCCTAACATCCAGCTGGACATGGTCCAGCACCTCAATGTCTTTCTTGTAGTGAGGGGCCCAAAACCGGACACAGTACTAAGCGTGCAGCCTCACCAGTCCCAAGTACAGAAGGATGATCACTTCCCTAGTCCTGCTGGCCACGCTATTTCTGATAAAAGCCAGAATGTCATTGGCCTTCTTGGCCATTTGGGCAAACTGCTGGCTCATGTTCAGCTGGCTGTCAACCAACACCCCCACATCCTTTTCTACTAGGCAGCTTTCCAGCCACTCTGCCTCAAGCCTGTAGTATTCCATGGTGGTGTTGTGACCCAATTGGAGGACCCAGCACCTGGCCTTGTTGAGCCTCATACCATTGGCCTTGGCCCATCCAGCCAGCCTGTCCAGATTCCTCTGTAGATCCTTCCTGTGCTCAAGCAGATCAACATGACCACCCATCTTGGTGTTGCCACTTTCTTCTTCTGCATTCTTTAAAGCTGGTCATCTGCCATACGTATATAACAGCAAATTAAAGGTTTACTGAAATGGTTGTTGAGCTCTGACAAATCAAGTGGGGCCATGCCTCCCCAGAGCAATCCACCAGAGTAATGAATACTGAGACCTCATTCTTATACTTGGTGTTCTCCAACACACTGATATCCTTTGTAAATTTGCATTGCAACAGTCGTGTTGCAGATGCCGAAGATCTGTTAATTTAAAAATAGTATTCTATTTTACTGAGCAGTAAGTCCTTAAACAAAAAGTGTTGGCTTTTTCTCTGACATCATATTTGTTTGGATCATTTTTGCTTTTCCTGGAAATGTTCTTTGAATGACAACATGAAAGGCCATATCCAGCCATCAATGAAATATGCTGCTGTCAGAAGTGGAAACAGAAATCTACAGAAAAGGCTTCATCAGGGTATCTGATGCTGTTTAGCAGACTCCTTTTTATGCTGCTTGATAAGCTCTTTGGATCAGGACTTCATTGCATTGGATCAGCCAGAAACAGAAGTCATAATAGCCGACTGGTCAGGAAGACCAGTGTGTGACAACACAGCATTAATTAGGAGCATACATTTTGCAGGAAAATGGCTAAGGAAACTAATTGAAATTCCAGATGCCCAGTTTATCCCAGAGCCATGTATATAGTTGCCAATAGGAAGTTGTAAGTGGGCTCCCTGAATACCTGGGAATCCAACCCTGCAGAACAGGTTTTCAGTGTTAGGTGAAATATAGGTGTTCAAGGTCCATCTCCACTCGGCAGCATAAAGACCCCAGCTGGAATCCTTCAACTTCCTCTGAAACTTCAAGACCGAAGCTTTGACTAAAGTGAGAATTATCTGCTGCAGGTATCTTCTACACATACTCTTCTCTGATTGTGGTCCCTGCCATAGTTATGTCCTTGGGTTTTAAAGATCATTATCTAAACCTTTTCTCTATGTTCATTCCTATAGCAAGTACCCCCTGAGCAAGGGCTTATATTATTAACAAGATAAAAAATATAAAAAATAATAATCAAAGAACCAGAGTAAGAAAGTAATTTCTAATTGTGAACTTAAATTTCATCAACTCTGCCCTGTCACTGTGGGACAACTCTCCCCACAGCAGCACTTGGACACTTGGACAGCTATTGATGAGAGAAGAAGGCACATTAAGGTCATTTATTGTAAATGTCAGTTTTAAAAGGTTTATTGAAAAAAGGATATAAACTGGGACATGGAAATGTAACAAACAGGAACATCACTGTCAGTTTTACTGCCAGTTACCACCTTTAGCAAATCAGTAATGGATCAGTGGGGTCATTTTAGGTCTCGTGATTAAGTGCTGGCTGCTGCAAATGTAAAGGAGCAGAGGAGCAACAGCAGTGGGAACCTCCTAACCTAAGGTAGCACCAGCCCCACACCCTGGTGCACGTCCAAGGAGACTGAGCAGCTCCTGGACCTGGCAACCTCCCAGGGCATGGCACTACGAGAGGTTCTGCCCAACCACCCTGCCTAAGGAGGCAGCCAGGCAGGACTACAATAATCTGGCAGGTGCGGGGTTTGGTGCCTCTGTTCCCCTTTGGCAGCAGTGCAGGTGCTGATCTTTTCCCTGCATTTCAGTCCAGGTTCTCCAAGAAGGGGGCTCCTGCAATTTCAGAGAGGTCTCAGCCTCTGAAGAGCCAATCTGGCTCCCAAATTGCTCAAAATAGCTTAACAACTGTGAAAAACCACTTGACAGAGTTTTTGCCTCGTATTGGATTGCAAAAACCAAAAATTTAGTTTGCTTTTTGAAAGTAGGAAGGTACTTGCCACAAATAAGGCATTTTAGCATCCACCACTCTGCTTCTGCAGCAGTAGGTGCTCGGTCATCCCAATGTATTTATATGTTCAGATGTTTATATCAGCACTCCTGCTGTGAAAAGCAGTTGCAGCTCTCCACTGGGACTCGCTCCTCCACGTTGCACAATTTTAAACTTGGCCAAACCTCAGCTGAGCAATGTCATAGTTAAAGCAGCTTATTTATTGTCCTATCTGCCAATAAATTAGGAGAGCTTTGCAGCAATGGTATTAGGAAGAACTTGAGGCTCGGTAAGTAGAAAGCACTAAGGAAAAAAAAGAACAAAATCAAGAAAACTACAACAAAAATAAAACTCCCCTCTGTTGTCTGAGTGAATGTACCTGAATTGTTGTCTCAAGTAGAATTTAAGATTTCCCTTCTTCTCTCTCCAATTCAAGCAGTTTTGGTCACTGAAATCCTTGAGATGATATTGAAAATAACTGAGGAAGGATCTCTCTGTCATACACACACACAAACAAGGAGAGGATTTCTTTCAGAGGCTATCCAATTTGCAATATTTCAGAAGAGGTTTGGGGTTTTTCCCTATGATTTTTCTATATAGTACACTGGCACATATTCTTAAGCTAATTAGAACATTTTTGCCCAGCTGTTATCAACAGCAGACTGAAACAACCCTTCTAAATATTGCTTTGATTTTTAAAACATTGGTTTGCCTTTTAGCAATCTTTCAGCAAAAGGTTTACATTCAGCATGATTAATGGCACAACTTGTTCCAGAGCGATTATATCAAGAATTTAGTCATCAAAAGTTTCAGGTTGAATCAGACACCTGATTAAAAGAGTTGCAGTCAATTTGCTTCCATCGCTGAAAAGTACTAAATCACACACACAAATCCATCCCAATTTAGAAGAGCAATTATGCTGAATGAAAAGTTTGATTCAATTGCCTCTGCCGTCAAGGCTAGAAACATACAGAATGATCATGCTCCCAACTAATGTAGCTCAGAATTCAAATGGGCTCAATGAACCTGCTTAAAAATGAATTATGGCTGCAAATTATTTGCATGAATTATTGAGCAAATAATTATGAATGGCAATTACACCGGGAAGAATTAGGCTTTGTTCACAGGGAACTTCTGAGCAGAATGAATATTCATCAGATAAGTTTCTTGTTACAAATTATTTACCCTACCCCAATATCAAGAGTGAAAGGAAATTATTTGAAAAACATAATCTGAATGTGATTAATTGTAAATGTAATTAGTAAAAACACAAGCATATTGTACACACATGTATATATCATTTATGTATGAACCAGACAGGATGACAGGACATAGGTATCTCTTTTGTTTTACCTTAGTGAATAAATATAATTTGAAAGGTTCTATTTCTAGAAAGCCAGAATAATAAACACAATCATTTTGTTTGTCAGAATCAGTTTCATATTGGATGAAAATAACAATCTTTTAAAGATAGATCTTAAATTGACTATACTTTTTTAATTTGCTTAATCTTTGGGGACTTTGTCTTTAATAATCAGAGAATTTTCTGCATTTACCCTAAGGATTTGTTTATTACTTTTCACAATTGCTTTTGCAAGGATTCAAGAGATCTTTGTAAAGCAGAAGTTATTTTATTGGATTTGTTTTCAATGAATTGAGGCCAATAGAAGCTGCTTTGAAATGAATTCATTTATTCAGGGCAATGAAGCTTCATTTATTGCTCAGAGCCGTGCAACTCTGACTAGCTTTGGTTATCTCATAAACACAAGGGGCAAAAAACTTTGCAACAAAGGTACAAGGAGACAAAACCAGAAAGAGTAAACGGAAATGGCCAGCTCATTACAGAGCATAGGATTTCATGAAGTAGTAGGCTTGGCAGAGGGATGGACCTAAACAATATCTTTTTCCCATCTCTCCATCCCTATTGCTTCCAACCTAATCCAAATCAAGCCTCCCACAGGTGTGTTAATGTAAACTCACAGGGCCAATGATCTAGTCTAAAAATAAAACCTCTACTTTGGGGTTTAATTAACAAAACAAGAATAAAATATCTTTAAATAGATTAATTTTACAAACTCAAGTTAGAGAAAAAATTGGCAGACGCTGGAGCCAGGAGAAGTGGGAGGATGGAAAGACCTGGTGCTGGGCAACTGCAAGCACACAGGTTTGGCAGGGTCAGAGCCACTTGTGTAGAGCAGATGCTCAGAGACCTCATTCTGCTTCGTGCTTTTTGGGACACTTCCAAAAAGATCAACCATTTAGGATTCCCTGAGAGCCTTAAGTCAGACACAAACTAAGGCTCTGGTGTGGTGCAATGATTGAAGTGGAAAGTCCTCCAAGATTATAATTTTCATGGCCCTGTGAGTAGAATCATTGAATAATTTGGGTTGGTTGGGACTTTCAAAGGTCATCTAGTACACCCCACCTTGCAAAGAGCAGGAACATCTTCAACTAGATCAGGTAGCTCAGAGCTCCGTCCAATCTGACCTTGAATGTTTCCAGGGATAAGGCATCTACCACTTCCCTGGGCAACCTGTTCCAATGTTTCACCACCCTCATTTTAAAAAAATCTCTTCCTTATATCTAGTCTGAATCTATCCTCTTCCAATTTGAAGCCCTTACCCCTTTTCCTGTGACAACAGGCCCTTCCAAAAAGTTTGTACCCATCTTCCTTACAGGACCTGTTTAAGGACTGAAAGACTGCAGTATGGTCTCCCTGGAGCCTTCTCTTCTCCAGGCTGACCAAGCAAAACTCTCTCAGCCTTTCTTCACAGGAGAGGTGTTCCTGCCCTCTGAACATTTTTGTGGCCCTCCTTTGGACCTGCTCCAACAGGTCTGTGCCTTTCCTGTGCTGAGGACCCCAGAGCTGGACAGAGCACTCCAGGTGGGGTCTCACCAGAGCAGAGTAGAGGGGCAGAATCACCTCCCTTGACCTGCTGGTCACACTTCTTTTCATGCAGCTCAGGATATGGTTGGCTTTCTGGGCTGCAAGTACACACTGTTGGCTCATGTCCAGTTTTTCATCCACTGGTATCTCCAAGTCCTTCTTGGCAGGGATGCTCTCAATCCCTTCATCCCTGAGCTTGTATTGATATTGGGGGTTGCCCCGACCCAGGTGCAGGACCCTGTACTTGGCTTTGTTGAATCTTGTGTGAGCCTCATGAGGTTCATGTGGGGCAACTTTTCAAGCTTGGCCAGGTCACACTGGATGGCATCCCATCCCTCAGGCATGTCAATCACACCACTCACCTTAGTGTCATCTGGAAACTTGCTGAGGGTGCGTTTGATACAACTATGTAATTGATGAAGATATTGAATGGTACTGGTCTGAATACAGACCCATGAGGGACACTACTTGTCATCGATTTCCATATGGACATTTAGCTGTTGACCACCGCCTTCTGGATGCGACCATCCAACCAATTACTCATCCACCAAACAGTCCACTTGTCAAATTCATACCTTTCTAATTTAGAGAGAATAATGTTTTAGAGGACCATGTCAAAGGCATTACAAAAGTCCAGGTAGATGTCATCTTTAGCCATTCCCTTGTCAGCTAGTGTAGTCTCTCCATAATAGAAGGCCACTAGGTTGGTCAGGCAGGACTTGCCCTTGATGAAGAATCTCTGGCTGTCTCGAGTCACCTCCCTTCCTCTATGTGCCTTAGCATACCTTCTAGGAGGATCTTTTCCATGATCTTTCCAGGCACAGAGGTGAGGCTGACAGGTCGGTAATTCGCGAAATCCTCCTTTCTACTCTTTTTAAAAATGGGTGCAATGTTTATCTTTTACAAGTCACCAGAAACTTCACCTGACTGCCACGACTTTTCAAATATCATGGAGAGTGTCTTGGCAACTACATCAGTCAGTTCCCTCAGGGCTGTGGGATTCACCTCATCAGGTCCCACAGACTTCTCTATGTTCAAGTTCCTCAGATGGTCACACAGCTGATCTTCTCTTAGAGTGGGAGGGATTTTACTCTCCCAGTCCCTGTCTTGTGGTCCATCCACTTGAGAGGTGTGGGAAGAGAAGTTGGCAGTGAAGAATGAGGCAAAAAAGTTGTTGAGTACTTCAGCCTTCTCCTCATCCGTTGTTACCAGTTTGCCAGTGTTGCTTGGGGTGTGGGGGGCACACTATCTTTGACCTTCCTTTTCTGACTGACATACCTGTAGAAGTTCTTCTTACTGTTCTTTTCCTCCCTTGCCAATTTCAGCTCCAGTTGTGCCTTTGGCTTCCTGACTCCATCCCTACACAACCGAGCAGTGTCCCTGTACTCTTCCCAGGATACCTATCCCTGCTTCCAATGCCCGTGCACCTCTTTCTTGCCCTTTAGTTTGATCAACAGGTCTCAAATCAGCTGTGCTGGTCTCTTGTCCTCCTTTCCTCCTTTCCTGACTTTGTACACCTGGGGATCAAGAGCTCTTGTGCACTGTGCCCAGGTGACAAAAATGACAAACAGCACCCTGGCTTGTATTAGAAATAGTGTGGCCAGCAGGACTAGAGAGGTGATCATCCCACTGTACTTGGCACTGATGAGGCCACACCTCAAATACTGTGTTCACGTTTGAGCCCCTCACTACAAGAAAGACATTGAGATTCTGGAGCATGTTCAAAGAAAAGCAACGAAAGCTTGTGACAAGTCTACAGAGGTCTTATGAGGAGAGGCTAAGGGAACTGGAGCTGTTTAGCCAGCAGAAAAGGAGGCTGAAGGGAGGCCTTAACACTATCCACAACTACCTCAAAGGAGGTTGTAGCAAGATGGGGGTTGATCTCTTCTCCCAAATAACAAGCGATAGGACAAGATGAAATGGGCCTAAGTTGCACCAGGGCAGGTTTATACTGGATATTAGGAAAAATTTCTTCATTGAAAGGGTCATCAAGCATTGGAACAGGCTGCCCAGGGAAGTAGTTGAGTTACCATCCCTGGAGGTGTTTAAAAGATGTGTAGCCGAGAGGCATGGTTTAGTGGTGACTTGGCAGTGCTAGGTTAATGGTTGGACTTGATGATCTTAAAGGTATTTTCCAACCAAACCAATTCTATGAAAGCATCCTTAACAATCTGCCAACTCTGTTCTGCTCCCTTGTCCCTGAGGTCTCATTATAAATATAAAGGCCTAAAGAAGGATGAGACAGTGGAAACTTTGCCAAAGAAGGAAAGAAAACATATGGACTTCACAAGTTTCAGGAGATCCAGTGCCACACTGGATCCTGGAGGATCCCTGTCCCTCCAGGATATATATTAAAGTGATACTCTTCTGAGAGCTGACTGGATTCACCAGCATGTTCCAGTTCTTGACATTTCGAGAAATTTGAATTAAGCTGATGTATCACTTACTGATCATAAAAATGTCACAACAGCTTCAGAGTGAAATAATTTCTGATCACTAGTTTTTCAAGAAAGCAAGACAGCAATGACTCTGGCAGAGAAGAAGCTTCTAGGAAATGTCTGAGAAATCTAAATCATATACAGCAGAATGTATTTTCAGAAAGAAATAAAACAAGTATTTACATAGACACAGAAACCATGAAGCGCTGGATATACAGAGAGGATATAGGTAAAATGCAGCAGCAAAGAAGATCGACACCAAGAACCTTATCATTGTCAGGTGAAAGATGGTGAGTGAAGTTCCTTTTAATGAGTTTTGTTACTGTTATAATTTCAGAAATGAGAAGGACAACAATAACAGTGTAAAAATATACAAGGTGGATGAGTCAGGTACTGTATACTTTAGAACAAAAAAGTTCTATATACCAAGGCCTGTTCAAATTTTTCTTTGCAAAGAGTGGTAATGATGACTTACTGTAGTTAGGACTAGCTGTATGTCTGATGCCACGTGGGAGCCTGTAAAACAAAAGATTCAGCCAAGAAGTGCACGCACCGAAAAACAGGGTTTGAATTCGGACAAGTATTACACATTATCCATGATGACAAAGGGAAATGTAATGTGTATCTAACAAGACAGCTTGTTAATGGATAAGTTTTCCATATGTAATAAAGTGCTAATGACAGCAGTGAAAGAAGGCAGATCAAAAGCAACAGATGGTGCAAGAGATTTTGAGTTGAGCAGCTTTGCCGATGAGAGATGGCATCAAAGTGCTAGATGTGGATGAGTCATGGCTTCCTCTCTCCCCAACCTGTATCAAAGGTCAATGTATCCGCTTCTGCTGTATGAAGATATTCTCACAATGTTAGTAGATGAAAAAGAAGACTTTTCCCAAACTATGTCTTGGCTAAAGAAATCCATCCGTTGCTCTACCCTGGTTTATGGGATTAAGTCATCTTTTTTGGCAAAGACTTTGTTTGGGTGGTCACATACAGAAAAAAAAATTCTCAAGGCACAATTTCCTAGAATTATTTGTGAAATCAGTATCAGTTACTGTGGAGCTTATTTAAATGCTAAATGGATTAAGATATTTTCTGTTCTATTGACTAACAGAAGGGACTGATTATCCTTTGCACCCAGAAACTGTCACCAAACCCCAAGATGTTATGCTGCCGGTGAACATCTGCGGCCACACCTACCATGCCCTAGCCTGCGTCAGTGTATCCAGTCTTCAGGAATGCATTCAGTAGGCAGATACATCCACACCCCAGCCTTTCACCTTAAACTGTCTTTATGGTCAGTGGACAGAAACAGGCACTTTTAGGGTACCGTCTATCTAAGCTATATTATGTATTAGTTTTGTATGAAAGGAACTATGTCCTGAAGTGTTTAGGTTCCATATAAAAGGAAATGAGAGGTCGCCAAGAGGGCCAATGGAATACCGGGCTGCATAGGGAAGAGTGTGGCCAGTAGGTTGAGTGAGGTCATTCTCCCCCTCTACTCCACACTGGTGAGGCCACAACTGGAATACTGTGTCCAGTTCTGGGCTCCCCAGTTCAA
>JAOXJM010000001.1:183947485-183965903 GCA_026413425.1 Tringa solitaria
GACTCCAAAGCTGGACACAGTACTCCAGGTGGGGTCTCATGAGCACAGAGTAGAGAGGTAGAATCACCTCCATAGAAATAGATGACATAGAAAGTGATCTATTTCATTCTCACTGGTCTTCAACTTTATTTTCTTAGAGTAACAGGGACCTAACACATCCACTTGTATGTATTTGTGTATTTTTTCCTCTTTTCTTTGGGCTTGTGTTTCGACCCTCCTTCATATTTTTTCCAATTTTTGCATTTTTTAATTGATACAAAGCTTGTAGAGAGGGACAATTTTTTCCTTTATAGCTAATATAGGTGAAACAATTCACAAATTCTCAGAGACATAAACTTTTCCACAGATCTGCAGCAGGAAGAACAGACCTTACATTATTAACAGTTTGGGAGCAATCGCACTGGTTTTAACTATGATGTTTGCAGCAGACGCAAACAATTAAAGTAAATACGGTGCCTGCCACCTGTTGAGTACAGGAGAATGTTAGCAAGGGGAGCTATCACAAAATTGTTAACATTTGTGAAACAGCAAAAGAGACAAGACATTTCCGTCTGTAGAATAGCAATGATTTAGCCTGAGAAGGCATGTGGGAAAATTACTGTATTGTAAAAGAACTTCTGAGTCCATGCCTTTCATCTCTTAGAATTATGTCCTTTGATTTCAGCCTCTTGTCTTGAAAATGTGTAGGTTTCTCCTAAATCCTGAACATGAAAATAAGAGAGGAATTAGTTGTTTGGCAAGAAATTATTTTCTTCTGGCATTTTTTGTGGTTCTGGTGTTCATATGTCCATGTTTATTAAACTTTAGTACCACAAGAAGGTGCTAGGCACACCATAATAAATTCAAATTTTCAGCTCGTTTCAGAATATATTAGTTGCTGTCACACCATCATGGTGTGACATGTGTGACCATGTCACACCATCTCACCACCAAAAGAATTTAAGAAGAGGGGAAACATACATAATAGTCCCTCTAATAATCAGCTTTCAACATTTGTGGCACAAATTCTTCTTCAAGTAGAGAAAGTTTCTCTATATTTTAAAACTCTCATTGGATTTCCCTTCCTTGAACTTTCCGTGGTACCTCTTGAACCCTTGTAAGTAAACTTGTAACACGGATTTTCACAGCTTCCCCACAAGCTTTTTGAGGAATAATCCCTTTTTTTGGTTGTCTGTAGAAAATGCATCCAATATATTAATCATAGACTTGACAACTATGGAGTTTTCTCTCAATTACCTCTCACTGCTGTTTGTTCTTGGGGGCCTTTGGCTGTGGCAACATTCCAGCCATCTGCTGTAAGAGACCCAATGGTATAAAACTCATGGCCAGGAGAATGGTGCACCACTTCCTGCACAGGACACCACACCAACCAGCCAAATGGATAAAGAGATTAGTTTTACAACACTGGTGTAACAAAATCAGGCAAAGGCATTTCAGTTAGAATGAAGATATCACTGAAATGCAACCTCTTCTTGTTGACTTCGGAGTATATCCCCCTCATATACACCCAAACTCTGTCCCTCAATTCCAGTTATTGGTGTTTAATTTAATACCTGGCAGTGATTTGGTTGGGGCGCCTTGTGACCATTTGCCCAATACTTTCCCCAAAAGCAAAATGGGGAATCATTCCCAGCAGGAAATTATTTAAACCTTGCCCTCTGAGCCCTTGGGAGGGTGCAGGGAGGCTGCTGAAGTGGCATTATTGCCTCCTACAGAGAGTCACTTGGTATCCCTGGGTACTGTTATGACATAGTGGCTAATGATTTACTTTCCTCATTATTTTCCTACCTGTATCCTGTTTTCTCTTTCCTTCACTCATGTCCTTTCACTCCCTTTTACTCTCCAATTTGCTACCACAAAGTGGTCCGTCTTTCACAGCTTCTCATTATCCCTCCATAATCCCATTGTACAATCTAACCATCATCTGCACTTTCCACAGCCCTAAACTGAAGAAAGGGCCTGGCAGATATTAGAACATGTTCAAAGACTAGTAATGATGACAAAAGATTTTTAGACTGAAGAGGGAGCAACAAAATACGGGCTATTAACTTAAAGAAGGAACCTAAGAAAGGGGTCTGACACAGAATATGCAATATAAAGAAGTAAATTAGATTCTCCTATTTACCTTCTCTTGAGGGAATATCTATGAAACTCAAAGGCAGAAGATATATTTTTTAAACATAATATTAACCACAAAATATATTGCCACAAGTATAACTGAGGACAGAATATAACATTTTATAAAAATGTTAGACAATCGGATATGATGTGGGTACTGTGAACTCCATAACTGCATTAAGCATGTTTAACAAATTACAGCAGCTTAACCTAAATCTCAAACTTATCTGTGGGCCCACAATAACTACTGTGTGAGTTGGTGGAGGGAAAAGAGTGGATAGAAGTTATACAAGTGGGGAAATCTCTAATTCTCCACTACTGGGTTCAGGCCATTTCCATCAAAGCTTGATTTCTGTGAAAGAAAAACTTTTGGACCAGTGAGGCCACTGCTCCAATTTAGTACAGCAGTTCCAACACACTATGTCAATTTTCTGGTGCTTTGTCTTTTTATCGCACACATCAGACCTGGAGAATTCCCTTAGTCCTCTGAACCGGTGAGTGTGGAAAGAGAAAGCTGGGCTGCAAGGGAAGAAATGAAAGGCAGGATTTTATTTAAAAATTGCCAGTGCACTATTTTTTCTGCCTCTACCCTGTGATAACATCCTTCACCCAGGGTGACTATACAGCAGAAACAAATTATTAGATAATTGGAAAGGCAGGTCTTACATTTGAACTACAAGAAAAACACTCTTGGGTGAGTTAACACCGAGGTCTTCACAACACAAGGTATCATACTTAGTTAATGCTAAAAATGCCTGTTTCACTAATAATTCATTTTCAAAACAGATAATTAAGCAGTGAGACATTTCAAGGCATTTATTAATGTTTAATAATGCATGGCACAAAGCAGAAGAATTTTGGTGCTGATTTGTTCTTGATAACCTTTGTAATTCTCCAGCCTCTCCCGAATCTGTTAGGTTGTTTGGTTTTTTTCAGAATGCCTTTAAAAATGCAGATTTCAGTACAACACGGGAATCATTTAAATCCAAGACCACAATTAGATTGTAAAGCCCTAAGCATATGCATATGTTTTATGAAAAGTACATGCTTGTGATTCAGCTGTGAAAACCTGAGGCTGGGTTGTTTTTTTTTCTAGAAGAAAACCTAACCCAGCAAGCTTTAATTGGATCTCAGTGGGAGACAGTTCATGCATTGAACTTCTGTCTCTCCCTGATTTATTTACATGGGTGTATATATGAACAGAAAGAAGGAGTTTCTGATTCCAACACATTGATGAAACTCTTGTAAAAACATAAAAGGGAAATAAAAACATCAAGGGTTTTTTTCTGATTACTCATGTACAAATTTCTGAAAGCTGTGAAGGGGAAAAGGTAGTGCTGTAGCATTGCTAATTGTTAAATGGGAGATGATCCAAAAGCCGGAGCCAACAGCCATAGGAGATGGGTATATTTGTGGAGCTATGGAGGATGGTTTTTATATTTCAGACACAGCTGGGAAGCAGGTGAAGCCTCTGGTAATGCCATTTCCTGTATAAAACTGTCAGTACAGCATGTTTCCCAGTTGTCTGTCTTTGCAGAAATCAAGTCATTAGGTGGTCATTTCTCATCTCTAGGAGATTGAAGGCTGCAGATCGATACTTCAAGTGGGTGATTAGTGGATATCAAGCATCAGGGTTTGCAATTATCTAATTCAGAAGTGAGGGAAGCAAAGGAGGGAAGTGGTTGCACAGACTAAAATAATTAGATCAGATCATTCTTCTAATGCGAAATATATATGTATATTGCCAAGGAATACTAAAAGACAAAACAGAAAGAATTAAGTACTCATTTCAAACATTACAGACAACCAGTTTCAAAGGGTCAAATGTCACTGTGATTGAAACTATTGTCAAAAGGGAGAAGAGGAAAGCACTGGTTTTATAAGCCCGCGTATTAAATGTTTTTATTCTGTCACCATGATTAGCATCCAAATACAGATGTCATGGTAAGTTAAATCCCTTTGCCAGACCTTACAGGCTTCTTCCATATAAATATCATTTGAGATCAGCCATTGCCCCACCCCACTATGTGAAGACCATTAGATGATTTCGTCATGGATGAGTGTGCTATGATTGTGCCGTGATTGTGCCAGGTGCACTGATTCTGACAGTGGGTAAATCTGGAGAGAAAGTAAGAAAAATATTTCTCAACTGACTTCTTATAGAACAAAAAGAGTATTTTGGAAATTGAATAAAATCATTACATGTCATCTTACAGGTTTTCTGCAATAAGAGTGTGTGAAAGAAAGGAACTAAAGTGGTAAGCGTTAATGTCAACAAAAGGCAGTTACCCAATCCAAAATAGCTATAATCTTTTAAAGGGGAGAAAAACATAATTCTCTCAATTAATGTTATTGATTCCTCATGTGAAAAGAGAACCACAGAACATTGAGCCAATTTTGTAATTGCATATTTTTAATCTAAAACAGAAAAGAAAAACTGACAGAAACTCGAGCTCCTTCCTCTGAGGCACCATACCCCAGAGCACCCTGAAAGCTCAGCTGACAACTGAAGAAAGGACACAAGCTACCAATGCTTCTGCACAACATAATTGTCTGAAACAGATCACTAGCCTACGACCCAGCAATATTCCTGGGTAAAAACCTTCCTGGAGACTCTACAGCTAAATCCTGAGCTGATCCTTTCCATTAGTAGTATCCATAAAACCCTTCATATTACTACTAGCTGTGTAACCACAACAGCTCTGTGAAGTTCAAAAGTAAAAAACGTGACAGGTATTTTGACCCATGAATGAAATCTAGAAGTAGCCAGCATGGAGTGAAAGAGAACTTTCTTTTAAAGGGGGCATACAGTATTGAAGAGTATAGAGTCTTTCATCAATTTAAAAAATAAAAGAATGCTTAACAAAAATGTTAGGTCTGGACACCAAGATCACTCTAATGTGTATGTGAAAACTCACAGGAAGAGAAGTAAATAACATATTGTCAAGTAAAGGAGAGTGATGGTAGAGCACAACGGTAAGAAGTGGAATGAAATGAAATAAACTTGAATCCAGAAAAGGCAACTGAAGATTTTCTGCAAAACAGAAAGGCACCATGCACCCAATTTTTTACATTTTCTGCTAGAAAAACTTTAATTGAAACAGTCTGTTTGACTTTCAGATTTGTTAGTCCTTTACAGAGGTGCTGCTATTCAGTCCCAGACCTTTCATCACAAGGGCAAGTCACATTACAGATCAGCCACACCCTAACGTGGGGTTAGAATCCATTTTAACATCGTAAGGGGAAAAAAGGCCTAGGAAATGTTATCTTCTGTGCCCAGTAGGATAAACTGCTCTTTCAAAATACAACTCACACTGTAATAGCTGTTGGGAGTTGCAGCAGCCCACAGCAGGTTTTTCTATTGAGGTCTAAGACTTGCATAAATGTTTACAGAGGTCATCAGCTTACACAAACTACAACTGGACATAACTTCTGATGCCTGCAAAGAAAGTCATGGTGAAGGTTCATCTGTGCAATGTGAGAGGCTTCTTACAAGTGTCAGGTTAAAAGTGAGCCCTGAAGATGTGCACCCACAGCTCTGTGGGTTCCTGCAACGTGATGCAGCACCAATGGTGCCAGCTGTGCCTCTGCACCTGCCAGCACGTCGCTTCTGGGCCCCAAGTGCTCTGCTGCCCCAAAATGCTTGCCTTTCACCAGAGCAACTTTCCTAGGGCACAGCACAGACTTGATAGGGTGACAGAATTTATGGTCTTCTTCAGATAACTGAGTTACAGTTTTCTGGGAAGCTCCCCCTTGTCCTACAGTTTTAACATCTGTCCCCAATTATTAAATAAAAAATAGGGTACAGTAGATGGAGAATTTTTTCTTTTAGTTCCTGTGTATTTAATGGATGATTAAGCTGCTATTACATATTTAATGTCCTGTACTTGAAAACACAATAGAATCTCCCTGCTAAAACTCACCATAACTTTAGAGCTCTAAAGTTAAATTTAAGGACACTGGAAGGCCACCAGAGAAGGAATTAAAAAACCTGATCTCCATAAATCTCAATGGGATGCAAGGATGTAAATTCAGCATGTAGCTAAGAAGAGTTTGAAACTCTCAATAGAATACCTGTATCCATAGATTTATTGTAACCACCCAGCATCTTCCCCCTCTTATTATCTTGAGCTTCCCTGACTGTAATTATGGACACTAAGTCCTGTGTGACTCAGCGTCATGTTGACAAAATTATTTGTGAACAGGAAATGCTTTAGCAAGACTGAAAATATCTTGTTCACTAGTGTCTTGGGAAGGTATTCTATTGTGTAGAGTTTTATTAAGTGGATATGTAAGTTTTATTCAGTGGGTATAACTTTTTTATAGGTTTGAATTTGCTATTCATCTCATCCTTCCTCCATATTCCTCATCTGGTCACATATATCTTTTACTTATTGGATTGGCTATAATGAGAATTGAGGAATTAAAGAATTGTGCCGCACAGAAATAAACTGCAGTGGATCTGCACTTTGTGCTGCCACCCTGAACATACTCTAAAGGTGAAGGCTGAAGCTCCTACACCTTTGCATCTTCCTTGTGGCAGTAAGTTAAAAAAAGGTCATGGCCCAGATTTTTTAAATGTCTAACTGCAGTGATTTCAGTTTCAACAAGGAGCATGACAGACAGAATCCAACAAGCCTGCTGCAGCAGTGATGCTGCTGTTCAGAATAAGAAATCTCAGTTGTTGGTGGGTGCTTCTTAACAGTTTTTGGCCTCTAAAATATGTCTTTATTCAGCTTACCTCAGTTTACCATATAAATAACTTTGGCAACCCCTTTCCAGGTCCCCAGTGGACTACAACTATAAAAGGAAATTAGTAATATCAGTTGCACTATCTTTTGCTGAAGTACAAACTCAGTCTGTCTCTAAAGTACTTTGTGGAGTTACCTTGGATACAGAATGTGGCCCATTGTCTCTGGTGGAAAGTAACATCTTAATTGGAGGGTTTTAGTGGGTATAATTACTACAAGATTCCACTGACATTTCATATGTCTTTTCAGCTATTTAGTAGTAGTAAACTCATAGTTAAATCTCTGTGCCACTCTCTGTGCAACTCTGTATTAGAGAAATATCCTGGCACCAAAGTCTTTCGGTTAGAAAATACCTTGTCAGCTAGTCTAGTGTTGTACTTCATTACCAGCAGTAGGGGAGTGTGGATTTTGCCTGCTTGTGGAGAAGAGCTGACAGTATTTTGAATAAGCAGCAAAAAAACCCTCACCAAGTGGCAATCTGCAAATGAAGGTGAATCAGTGTTGTTGTGTTGTATTCACTCACAGCTGCTTATTAGATTCTGGGATTTTCTTTGTCTTCATGGAAACAAAAGACTGATTTTATGGCAGAGACTGCCATGAGGGAAGGCTGATAACAGCTGAGAAAGAACTGCCCTGCACAGTCCTGGCGATAGAAGGATTCAAGGCTATGGGGAGGGAGATCTACGGGCAGAAGCTGTTCTCACCAACCTCAGCTATGAATTAATGAAAAGACACAGAGCTGCCAGCACTGCTGCTTTTGGCAGCAAGCTGCTAGTTCAAGACACTAAGCAGAAATCAACCAAAGTTTTGTTCTCCAGGAGGCAAGTTTCTGTGGTGCCCAAGAGTCACCGCTCAGGTCAGCCACGTAGGTCTGAACTGCCCTGTGTCACAGATAATACAGAACTGATGAGAGTATGGCCACCGGCTGCTTTCAGATTTGGCACTGCTGGCAGGTGTGGATTTGGCAATTCTCAGTGGTAGGCTGCAGCCCACAATTTGTGTCTTTCAAGGATGTCCTAACAAACTAGCTCAGGTACTGGTAGTGCCGCTGAAGCCACACATTCGGCACTGTCTGGGTACTGACCCTGCTTGCCTCTCAGGCAGGTTTCCATCCCGGGCTGGTGTCCCTGCTGATGTGAGCAGAAGGTATCTACAGTGCCTGAGGAGGCACTGCACTGGTGGTAGCCTCACAGCCAGGAGTCAGGCTGCCGAGCCCCCCCAGGCAGCAGTCTGCTATCCAGTCTGTTTACTTGCTCTAAAAGATTCCAGTTATGCCTTTTAATTTTCATGCTGAATTAATTACCTGTCCTTCCACACAGATGGCTTCAGAATAAAAATACAGTGCCTGTCCTCAGCTTTCATTTAAAGCTCCTTTCATACCAATGCAGTGGCTGGCAAGAGCCCATATAACAAACCTTGACAGTCAAGTAATATCATCTAAGGCTCCAGTTAGAGAAGCTGAATTGGAAAAATTGATCTTGAGACTGTCCTCCAAAATCTGCATCTCAAGGTTACAGCTATCCTGTCTATATGGAACGGGACAGAGGGCATGAACCCCAGCTCCCAGGGGCACTGCTCTTCTGTCATGCTCACACACAACCAGAAAGATGGAGGAATAAGCCACGTTGCATTACATTTGAATGTGGGGTAAAACACTTTCTTGCTTAAGACATTTCACCTTGTTCTTCATTTCATCAACTTCTAGCTTCATAATACAGAATGGAACATTTTTTTATTTTTTTTTCGCTAAAGCATCTGTGATATTTCATTAAAATATTGGCAGTGTGAGGCCCTGACTTTCTTTCAAAAATAAATCCATTTTATACAATCTATGAAGTGTACTGACTTTGCTGCTTTAGCCGTTACCAGCAATCTTAGCATATAAAGGCTGTAAAGGTTTAAAGTGTACACCAGGCATTCTCTGGCTTCAGAGAGGGGCTGCCTTTTCTTGCAGAAATCATGAGATCCATTCAGACATGTTCCCGTTCAATATTAATGGCACCTTCCCTCTTTGTAAGTTATAAAAAAATCAATTTGGTCACTTGAGGGATGGGAAATCGTTTCTATTCACTCAAGTTATTTATGGATTTAAATCCCTCATGCCCTAATGGAAGAACATTCCTGCCATTATTAGCATTACAGAGACACAGACACTGAAAGAGAATACCAGGCACTTTATTCATATCTTTACTACAATGAAGGAACATGAGTGAACCCTTGATTTGAGCCTTTGTACCTACAAAGGCAATCGACTTGGGCAGGTAGAGGAAGGACATCTCTTTAATCTCAAGTGACAACTCCTTATATTTTTTTGTTTTAATACGAATAAATTTCATCTTTGCTTTTCATCTAATTAGTAATGCTTGCAATTCACCTCCACTTAGACAATGTCCAGAAGTGATGGCTTTTGTTATTATTTAATTCTTTACAGGGTTCTGAAAATGCTGTCTTTGCTGAAGGAGAAAAAGTGTTTCTCTAAAAAAAACTCCCTCCTGAATCATACAACAAATACTTGAGAGCATTTTAACTGGTCTTACTTCTTATTAAAACATTTGTCAATTTGTCTCTTTTAGCCTACTCTCAGAAACTACTTAATAGAACTGTGTTCAGGTCTAACATCTTCCAATTCCAAAATATAGGTGGAACTGCTTTGGCAGGGGGGTTGGACTAGATGATCTCCAGAGGTCCCTTCCAACCCCATATCATTCCGTGATTCTGATTCTGTGAATATATTGAGGAAGGACAGAAGCCCAAGCTATTGAATATTAGACTTGGCGTTCAGGCTTCAGATATGAAATGAAAAAATAGTTAAAGCATGAAAAGCTACAGTGTCTTGGATGGAGAGATGAACCAAAGGAAAAAGGTGGGAGAAGGGATTTGTTTTCATATGACAAAAAAAAAGAAATTATGAGTCAATGGGGCAGACGTTTACAAGAAGGCTGTTCCAGATGGCAAGAACAGTAAAGAGAGCTTTCGACTTGACAGTTATGAGCTTGTTTGGTGGGACTGAAAAGAAGCCAGTGCAAAGTTAAGAATGAGCCTAGAGAGAGGAAGAGAGAGACGACAAAAAGGGGTGACATAACTTGACAAGGGACTATTGAAAAGTACAATAAAGTTTCTTTGACTGCAGGGGATTCTGCACATGCAGCTTTGCAATAACCCAAGGAATAAGAAATGGAGGGAAGCATAGTGACACTGCATAGCAAAAATTTAGATAGTTGTGTAGAAAGGAAAATGGTATCACTCACAGCAGGAGAATATGTCACAAAGAGCAGTGTTTTGCTCAGACAATCATCTAAGTTGGAGAGTATCTTTAAGATCGAGTCCAACCATCAACCTAACACTGCCAAAACCACCACTAAACTATGTCTTTCAACACATCTATCCATCTTTTAAATACCTCCAGGGATGGTGATTCAACCACTTCCCTGGGCAGCCTGTTCAATGCTTGACAACCCTTTCAGTGAAGAAATTTTTCCTAATATCCAATCTAAACCTCCCCTGGTGCAACTTGAGGCCATTTCCTCTTGTCCTATCACCTGTTACTTGGGAGAAGAGACCAACCCCCACTGAGAAGCTGCAGACACTGAGTATCCCAAGTCAGCTTCCCATGGGAAACAAGCAATGGCATGATGCCTGGATGACAAGGGAAATGTCCAGACTTCAGAGTACTGTGCCACTGCAACAACCCCATCTCAAGAATTCATATTGCCTGGGAAGAATTATCCTCCTTCCTGTAAAGAGGAAAAAGCTGTGGCTGCTAACTATACACCAAAAAGTATGCATTTCAAAACGCAACACAAGCCATAGGGTTTTTTCCAAGACTAAATACTTACATGACAAATGTCTAGACTGCACGTAATGGTTCTATCTGCTGCCTCTGATCACAACACTTAATTCCTTCTATCTCCCTTGTGCTTTGAGTTCGAAGCTTTCCTGAGCTTTGCAAGGGCAAAGATAGAGAGAGCAAGCCAGTGTGCATACCTCATCAGCACAGACTATTCTCTCTGCTATCACACATTCACACAGTAAAGTGAAAATTAGTCCAAGAATCAATGTTTGATTAACTCTGCCAAGCAGACTAGGTTGGCATCAAATAAGAAACTCAGCATAATGAGATTTTTTTTCCCTCCAGAAAAGACTGACTGCAACAGCTTATTTTCCAGACTGCAACAGAAGAAAATGTACCTCCATGTTTCAGTTCATTTCACTCATACTTCAAAATGCAACAAATTTAAAATTACATGAATGCCATCTCATTTCAGTTGTACAGCAGAAAGGGCATAAGTTGAAAAGTATTTTTATGCTTCACATAACTTGAATTTTTCAAATTGTTGCTTTCCTCACTTGAGGCAAAAGCTTCAAACCTAACTCTGAGGACTGAAGAACCTGCTACATGACATCAATGACCTTAAGGGTCTTTTCCAATCTAAATTATCTATGATTCTATGATAACTGTCTTGTATTCATTAGCTCTGTGTCTCTTAACTTCATTGACCTCATCAGAGTTTATGTGACATAACCATATAAGCAAAATGACAGAATTAAAATTTTTCTACTTTGTACAGCTATCACTACCAGCTCTAGAGCCTTTAAAATGTGCTCTATTCAACCTCAGTAATTAAAAAATACATTTGTTTTACTTACCCTGGATCTGTAATTTCTGAAGATCAAAAGATAACGTTGTGTTCCTTTGATGACAGGAAGTAGTTGATAGCATTTAACATGTTTAAATATGAGTCATACGATACCAAGCAAAGTTCTTATATCTTAACTAGCTCAGAGTGTGACTTGTGTAATATGCACAGACATATCAAATAGTGTCTCTGGCTCCTCACTGAAGCAATTACACCAGAGGGTTGATGGGCACATGAACTAATGCGGGTTGTTTTTCCCTGGATTTCTGCCTTTATGTTGATTCATGCTGACAACTGAAAAAGTGTTAGATATGAACCTTCTCAAGAGCAGCAGCAAGCAGAGGTCTGTCCTTATGCACGCTCTCGCTCTCCCTTGTGCTCTCTCACACTCTCTCTCCCTTGTGCTCTGTCGTTTAAGTGAACATTGCAGCCTTTCTCACAGTCAGGGCACGTATGTCTTCTCCCCTCCACTATTTATCAAGACCTGTTGGAGGGTAGTGTTGCTGAGATGACTCCCTTCAGCCATATGGTTAGGACTTGGCCAACAGCACAGGCTGCCACTCCACACATAAACTGTATGAAACTTCATTCCTGCAGGAAACCAGAGATGGCACTGAGAAGCCTGCAGGGTTTTGAGGGAGGACAGACATGGGACAGGCCATTTGTTGATTAGCAGATACAGGCAGGAGGGAACAACATTTACCTGTCAATACCGTGGGCAAAAAAATTTGTGTGGATGTTGGGTTTTTTTTTTACATCCATGACTGTAAGTACGACATTTCAGACAACATAAATCCTAATAAGGAGATGACATGGGAAAATTGCTGGTGAAAGGTGGGAACTGGAGTCATCTGGCTGTTTGCAGAAGGGGTAGTTTAATGGAGCAAGTCATCCTAGTATTGGTGAGGCTTCCCTTCCTGGTGGGAATACCAGTTTGACTAGCTAGCCCTGTTATTTCTGTAGTCAACCAGGCTTCTGACTGTTTTCTGAAGCTGCCAGGTCACAGCCGAAGCAAAGGTGATGGCCTGAAACTACAAGTTCATTTCTAGTAATCAAGGAAACACTGTGAGACAGGTACAGCTCTTGGTTATTCCCAAGAAGTCCTTGGTGGGAATGAGTGTTCCTATGCCCAGCACCCTTTTGCTAAAGCTCCCACTTCTCTAATAGTGATCAAATATGCTCAACTGATTCAATGTTCCAGCTAAGAAGTTAATATGCAAAAATTGAACTTACTAAAGCTTGTTCCTTTGGGGAATATGTAATTATGTAGAAATGAACAGAACTTAACTTACGTATTTTTGCATTTCCACAGAAACACATGGACTGAGAGCTAAATACTCATTGTCATTCTAGCATCTGAATACTTTTAAGAATCTGGTCTAAAATGTGTCCATTTTTTCCCCTAAGCAAAATTTAAAAGTTTCAGCTAAACCACTTTTAATAGAAAATGAAATTATGTTTCTTAAGAGATTAACTACATGTAGTCCTGCACGCAGTATTTTTTCCAGCTGCCAGTTAATTATTCCAACAGCATACCCCAAGGACTGTGTTCATGTGAGATAACACTTTTGTCAGGTCACTGACAGTTGGTTCAAGAACCACGTTTGATGTCTGGGTTATCTCAGCATAACATGCAATTTCTAGGTATCTTACTGCTTAATTCTCATTCATTTTTTATATATAGATCCTTTTCTTGGACATTAAGGTTTGGATTTGAAAGCCTTACATATTGTACAAATACAAAAACACAACCTAGGCAATTCCAAGGACAAAACATTTAGTCATAGGTAGCACAAAGCCAGTTTAACAAGGCATGTACCCACAGGGTGATTAGATCCTCATAAGCATCCTGACTTAGTTAACTACATAGCAAACTTAGGCACACCAGTAAACATCCATTCTTATGTTTCATAATTTATATGGATTAAATCTGCTGCTGGAAATCTGTTTTTATTAAAGTTATACAGATTTACACTAGTGGTGACCAGGCAAAGTAGCGTATATGCTTGAAGTACAGCTTAATTTACAGCTCTGTTTTCAAGGACTCTGTCATATATGGTTCTGCTACATGAAGGCACCAGAAGTTGCAGAAAATGTGTCTTAATACATTGTGTTAATTACAAAGTAATGGGTGGTCATATGAAAGAAACAGAACGTTAACACACAAGTTAAGAAATCTTTTTTCTTCCTATAGTGCTATTTTTCAGCTATTGCATGCCTAGATATCCAGGCAGAACAGTCTTATCCTAATTATTTTATTAACCTAATCATTTAGTTTCATAATTGGGATTTCAGGGTTGACAATGGTGGTGAGCAAGAGACAGAAGAGGGAATAAAAGGAAAATTTTTTAGTTCCCATCACAACATACTTCTCCTGGTTTGTCCCAAACTGTGTGCAAGTTCTCCAGAGAAGATGCCCATGGTAAACCATTTCTGTGGCACTTACAGAGACCTGAGCAAGGCCCATTTCCCCCTTCTCCAGCCCCAATAAACTAGGAAAAAAAACATTCCTTAACTGAAATTCAGGGAATAGGCATCAAACCACAAATCCATTCTCTTTCTAGGAGCTTTACAGAGCATACAGCAGTCTTTAATTTATTTGTGTTAACCATGGTCACATAATATAAATGAATCATTTTAGCTCCAGCATGATCTGGACTTCCTATGGGAAGAGCTCAGAAGCACTCTAAGGACAAAGAGTTGGTAGCACTGGTCACTACTATTGTATATAAATGTTGGAATTTGTGCCTGTGTAAGGTAAAATAACAAACTACGCACTAGGAATGTGTTGGACTGTTAGTGTCTCTCCTGGGGAGACCTTCAATGCAAAGCAACATCATGGAAGACACTCTTTGACTATGTTATATCAAGCTGTGAAGATTTTCTTGACTTTTGACCTACAGATGATATCTCCACAGTTCCTTCAGTTCATTCATGAAACCTGTGAAAATTCATGTTTCCATCTGAGAAGAGTACACAACAAGCACACATAATTCCTACAAAGAGATGGAGTCATTGATCTTACATGATTTTGGCCCATTTTTTAGGTAATTTTCCAGATGAATTATCTTTTAGTGACATCTTAAATACATGACCTCTTGCATTGTCACTACAAAAGGCTTCGCTATCATTCACAATCATAACTAACATCTACCCTTTTTCCTACATCTTTACTACCTCTGTGAATACCATTGGAAGTAATTTTTCCTCCAGTTTCATTACAGCATGCAAAAGAAGCAGGAAAATATGTTACAAAATAAAGTGAGTCTCTACTGAGCCTTTGCAATCAGATGCATCCTAAGCTATTTCCGTTTGGTTTTTTTTTCCCTTTCTCCTCTGATCTGATTCTGCAGAAAGTACTCCCAGTAAGATGTGAAACTATACAGTTTGAAGGAGGGAGAAGCACACCTTTTGCTGTCTCTGCCCTCATGTTCCATAGATATAGAAGAGAAAGTTTTCCAAGCTTTTCAGGTACTCTTTACTATGGACTGGAGAAGAATTTTTTCCTGTGACTTCATATATTTTGAGTGGTGTACTGGTGTAGGAGCTGTGCATTTCTAGACCTCTGCTGGAGCTAAAGAAAATCCTGTTTAATCTGACACAGGAACTACCAGTAGCTGAGGCAAAAAATAATTCCGAGTTCTGGAGTATGTGCTGTAATACCGAATGCAGAGTACAACAGCAAAGAGAAGTTTCATTACATAAGCTTCCTATAGACAGTGGTAGTGACTTGAAAACCAGCACCTCCCTGATGGCATCCAAAGAGAGATTTCTTATTTTAAAAGCAGATCTGGTGATTCTTTGCATTTTTAGGAAAAGAATATAAACAATTGCAAACAAGTCATGAGATTCTCCAGTTTATGGAAAAAACAAAAATCCCATTGAGTCAGTAAGATGCAACTTCCTTTAGATTAGTGCTACATCTGAAGAGTAAGGTGGAAGAATGAGTGAGGGGCCTGTTGAAGGTTTTTCATTCTAACATTCTCTTTTTTTGGCAGAAGCAGTCAAAAATGCATTCTTCCACAGAGTTCCTATGAAATATTGCACTGTGTCTTCCCTTAGACTTGCTTTTTAGAGATAAAAAGAAAGCTCTCTACAGAGAGGGGTAGAATTTATTTATGTTGTGGACCTGTCTCAAGAACTTCAGTGACAACGAAGCAGAATTGCTTCTACAAAGACTAAAATAAACCTGCAAGATAGATAGCATTTCAGTTCCTCCAGTGACTCTTCAAACTTCTCTAAACAAAACCAAAGTACACCAATATTATGATGAAGCTGCTAGTTGATCTGTTAACTAGATATCAGAAAGAAACTGAAGTGTTCAGATGTCAAAAATATTTTTAGCAGGATGGTCACGATCTTAAAATACCAGGGAACCTGTGTTTTGCTGTCTCCCTCACATACACACCAAAAATTATCTAGAGTCAAAGTCAATGTAAAAATGCAAAAATAGCTTACTGCTAGCTTAGCAACTGTGGGTGTTCTGAGCTTCTGAATTAAGGCTAATATTCATAAAGGCGCAGAGGGAAAACATGCAGAGGGAGAATCCAACTTACATATGTTTTTGGGGAAAATAACTTCTACAAAATGGCAATTGTAGCAGAAACAAGGAAGCTATTTGTTATCATGATATGGTGATTTGTTATTATCTAGTGGCTGTAGACAAAAGTCTGGCAACAAGTTTAGCATGAAACTGCATGGCATATAAACTGTTTATGCTACAAAGGAAGGAGTGTAAAAAGAGCATGTGTTGGAAAAAGGTGAGGAAGCCCTGCCAGCCCACGTAGATGGGACTTCCCAGAGTGCTGTACACCAAAGAAGGGGTCCATCCAATGTTGCCACTTTGAGGCTTATAGCATCAGAAGCGGAATAAGATGACATCTAATTAAATTGCTATCATCTTTTAATTGCTCATTTTGTATCAATAAACGTCTGTTGCTCTCATCCTGGACATTAAGTGTAGTTTCCATGAATCCTCCTGGATTCAGAGAGTCACAGGGAAGAGCAACTCATCACTGGTAAAATAATGGTCACCATTTCAAGATCTACAAGCAGGATCCTATGAGACTAAGTAGATCTAGAAAATCATCTTACAAAGCCAGGTGAGTAGAACTTACCTACTTGAACCCACCCTGGATCACTAGAAAAAAGCACATTTCTTTCTTTTATGCATAAATGGAGAAGGCAGAGAAACTGTTTCTGCAGTCTTCCATTGCCAGCCCAGCATTTCTAAAGAACAAAGCCTTCAGGTACCAAAGACTAAGAGATATCCTAAAAATATAAAGAAAGATAAAGGAAAAAAAAACCAAAAGCAAACCTATAATTAAACCTGTCACTGAGATAGCACAATACTTTTTTGAAGTGTGAAGAACTATGAAAATCACTGTCTCGGGCAGGTAGGAGGAACAATGCTGGTTCTACCAGGGCAGGCAGTACTATTGGTGAGTCTGGTGGGAGGTGTGGGCGCAGCTCACCCACCTGCCACAGATGTCTGAAGTTCTGCCACAGCCTGCAAACAAAAGCGCTTTCTTCCTTAAGACATCACTGACTGAGGATAACAGGTCCAAGTGTAATTTTCCAAACTAATGAGAACCTGGGGTCTAAAACATCAAGCCTGCCTCAACTCTAGTGAGGTTAGAGATGTACTGAGAAATCAAGAGGAGAAATATCCTTTTCTCTTTCCCTCTCCTCCGTCAGAGAGACACAACAGTCAATGAATCACATGCTCTCATCTCTGTAACACTAGCAAAGTAGCCTGGCTCTATTGAGGCCTATTTTGATTAAGACTAGGTCAGTTCCCCAGGTGCGTTGCACTGGATGATCGCTTTTAGATGCCTCACAGGGCTCTCAGAGCACTCAAGAGGCTAACTTGCTTTCTGGTAAAATAATTTAACTTCTCAGGAAGTATGAGTAAAGAGGGTAAAGAGAAACAAGTCATTTTTAATCAGTGGCACATGGCTTCTAATACTTTCAGAAGGCACACTTACAAAAATAAGGGAAGATCAGAGACAGAAACTAGGGAATCACATCCAGACTTCAGAGATGACAGCAGGGAGATACAAGACGGTTCTAGAGAAGAAAGAAAAGAGGCATCCAAGTTACCTAACAGGAAAGACTCTTAGGAATGTTGTTTAATCTTGAGACCAAAACACACCATATCCTAGGGATATCAACAGTAGGCATGAGCAGGGCTGAAGGATAGAAGGTGTCTTGAAATAATACCTAAATGTCACTATTTATTCAGTGCCTTGATACTTCATTTGGTGGAAAAATTAATGCCTTCTAGGACCACTGGTATTTGTATCCTTCATTTCATTTTACTATTTTGTTTATTGTTTGTAGGAAAATTTCCTATTCCCCTTTTTTCCTCATGTTTTTCTGTCATTCTTGTTTTCTCTTACCTGCATATTTTTCCTGCAGCAATTACATCATCATTACTACCCATGATGGCAATGACACAGCAAAGCGAAATGTTTCTGGGATCATTGTGGATGTTTAAGATTAGATGTGGAAGTTAAGCTTCCTGTAGTATCAATAGAAAGAAACAGAAGCCTTGAGGGAGTCATTCATCTCAAGTCATGTGTGTGAGACACAAGGGGTAACAGCTTTTGAAGGTCCCTTCATCCCCCCGTTGACTGTAGGGAGTCCAGGGAGTCCAAGAACAAGCAGCTGGTTTAGACAAGACATTTGAGTTTTAGATCAAATTAATTCCACCTTGATACTGCAAAAAGTTCTCTGACTGGTGAAAAAAATGTATAAAAAGGCCTGTACTTTGTGCTTACAGACAGTTTAGATTTACCATTCATTAAAGGCATATTATAATTATAATTATAATTATAATCAAGTTTGCTGATGATACCAAGCTCGGTGGCGCAGTTGACACGCTGGAGGGAAGGGATGCCATCCAGAGGG
>JAOXJM010000001.1:183966003-183978497 GCA_026413425.1 Tringa solitaria
TGATCTTTAAAGTCCCTTCCAACTCTAACCATTCTATGATTCTATGATTCTATGATATTTGTATGGAAGCTTAGATTTTGGAGGACGTTTGGCCCACATAAAAATCTCAGGAGGGACAGAGCCCAACTGGCATTTTTGATGCATCCGGTAGAGAAAAACAATGTGCAGGGACCAGGAAGAAAGATCATGGAACATGGTTGAGAAAAAAAGTTTGAGCCTAGCAGTCACTCTTGGGAAAATGGCTTGTCAAGTTCTTGCTGAAGGCATCAGTGATGTGCAGAATATTACTCTGGAGGGATGGACTGGCTTATCATACAATACCACTTGAATTAATTTCCTCTCAGAGGGCCCTAGTTTGCCATAGATGATCTGTTTCTCCAGTGTTTCCAAAGACAGAAATTCACTGCTGCTTGCCACTGAGTCTGCATGTTTGTGTGGCTAAAAGATACTACAAATTAGCCCCTAGGCTCTGAGATCTGGTCTTCAGAAGGAATGCTTGCCTCTGTTGACAAAAATTATAACAGTATTGGCCTATGAAAAATAAGACAAATTGATAACTGTGTGCTTTTTGTATTAGCAGATAATAAACACGAAATTTAAACTTGGTTCATTTGCCTGGAAGCTTCAAGTCATTTGATAAAAATTCAATTAAAGCATGAGTAGTGAGCTTAAATGTAATCAAAAGGCCAGGGAGGGGACTTTGCTACTGTACTCGTCCTGGGAATACAGATAAGAACGTGCTCCTTGTCTGTTGAAATCAGATTAAAATCCAAGAAGATATTTCCTGTAAAATCCAAAAGCCAATACATTAATCATTAGCCTGTATATATTAGGTCAATTACCTAGACAAATGGAGAGACTTCAAATTATCCTAAAGACACTTTAATAATTACAAAGTAGTCAGAATTTTTGATTATCGAAAAAGAGCCTGTAGAGATTTTTCATCTGTGATCAAATTCCACAGTAAATGCAAAATAATTCTGAAGGATCTTATTATAACAGTGGATTGCATAGTGTCTCTATAATGATTGATGGAAAAACCTTAGCACATAAAGGGTAGACATGGCTTTTATTTTATTTTTGCTTGAAAACTCCATACTTCCTCTCTAACGTCTTTAAAATCTTTACAACTTCAAAATAAATGAAAATAGAATTTCAGACTCGAATATATGAATTTAAAATACATTTATCTACCACAGCAAATTCTACTTCGATAGCATTATCATCTGTAATCATCTGACAAAAAAAAAAACAACCAACCTTTCCTCGTATAAAATAGGGATGAGGAGAAAGGAAGAATAAAGGTCTTTGGAAAGACAGTGAGCTGTAGACATTTAGATTTTAAATACACACATAAGAAATCAAGAATGCATACAAGGATAACATATAATATAAAATCCTACAGTTAAAACTAATCCAATCTGAATTTTTATTAAACAGAAATCAAAATAAAAGCACACCTTCCTTCCAGGAAATCACACCATCCAATCCCAAAGGAGTTGTTTCAATCCCAAAGAAGTTACACACAAGATGGCCACTTTTTCTGTGTGACCTATATAAAACTATATAGATAAAAAGCTTGTATAAAGCAAAATAGTTTATTAATCATAGTTTCATTAATAAGATTACTTTCTGATTTTACCTTACATCAGTAAAAAAAAATCTGTTTCAGCTACCTGATGCCTGGCCTGGTTAAACAAGTTACGCTATTACTTTTGTTTAAAGAAAAGAGAATGGGAGACAGTTACCTTTATTCTGCAAGTCAAATAAAAACTGGGCTTGATAAAATAACTAAATAAAAAATACTGGTTTTAGTATCGTAAAAAAGGAAAGAAATCCTGTAAAATATTCTAGAACAAGCCTCAGCCTTTCAAAAAGTGAGGTATAAATGTCACAACCTTACATAAATCTCAGGGGCTATCAGCACCAAAGCTGCTCAAAAATGAAATTCAGTAGCACACCTTCCTCAGCTGCACATGCCCATGATAACAATCAATCCTGAAAGGTGGCAGTGTAGCAATGGAAAAACTCAGAGCTTCACTGTTTTGTGGCCAGAAGCTCTGAAAAATCCAAAGTTGAGGCCACACTGTTGTTTTACATCTTAGCAGGATAATAGATGAAGTGTGAGTCTATGCCCTTCCCGAATGCAGGGGTTTGGGCTGCAGTTCAGTGCCATCTGCTAGCACTAATGAAGAAGAAAAAGAGAAAAGTAAAGGCTTCCACATGCTTTCTCATTGTTCCTTCTCCATCAGTTCTCATTGCTATCCACTAGCCCTCCAGCTCTGTCTTTCCTGAGCCACAGGGAAATCCGATTGGCTCATTGCACTCTAAAACAGCATACATACAAGGGTAGTAAAACCATTGTGCTCTAGATATAGTAAGAGTAAAACAGGGACACCATTTTCTGAAACGGAATAAAATATGAGACTTTTGTGAAATACACTCTTCCTACCATTGGACTGGTTGAACTACTAACAGGAACATCCCATAAATGTAGGTCTTTTCCTGGTCACAACTGCAGGAAGATTACAATTTTTTGCAAAAGCATCCATTAACTGAGATTGCTTGATAGTTTTAGGAAGATGTCAGCCTGGATAGCTGATCTGGGAACTACCTATAGCAGCTATTCAGTCAGCTGGATGTCACACAACTCACTCTTTAAGCTGAACCGAGCAGTCAGGTGCCTCAGGCTCTTCACGCAGCACTGCCCTGAATGAACACCTAAACACTACCAATTATTTTCAGAAAGTGGAAAACCGATGGCAGGTGATAATATCTTAACCAAGGATACTCTGTAAAGCCTTTTCCTCACACCAATGTTTGTCCCAGCCTAGGCTGGGCATACTATCATGATGGAAATGAAGCCAGTCTTTTGGGAACCTGGTGTGACTACCACTGGCTTTCTAAAGACACCTTGGAAGCCTCCGCCTTTAGAAAGAGACCATATGATTTGAAGAAGCACTCTAGGATCTAGCAAGGATTTAAATGATCACGTTTTGGCTGTTTTCTAGTTGGTATTTGAGTGTCAGTACCCACAGTGCCTATTCCTTATGTAGGGATGTACAAGGGGGCTTGTCTCCAACAGTTCTCCTAGCAGGAAAAATCAGTGAAGATGCCATGTCACACTCTGAAAAGAAATATGGACTCAGGTTGCCTGGCTCCTGGACATTTCTACTGGACCCTGAGACCTTGTACAGTCTTCCATGGCCTCTTACCACTTCCACTGGCTGGGAAGAGAGGCCTAGTAATTGTACCAATACAGATATTAATTTTTATCACCTGAAATGGGTGACCTCCTCCCCCAAGGTGGTCAAGAGACCATTAAGTGGGGACTGAGGATTTGCAGGCACTGACTTGGGAAATCTACATTGCCTTATAGGGTAGACAGGCTCCGGAGATGAGAGTCAGCAAGACACCATGCAGCAGCTGAATTTTCTTATGAAGGAAGTGGCATAAGAACATGGTTAAGGGTGCAAATCCCCCTGTAATAACCTTGGAGAGCTATGGAGAGCCATGGGAACCCACCTTGGTGTAGTCACGTTTATACCATTTTTTGGGTGGAAGCCTTGAAGGAAACTGTCCTTGGAACCACACATGGATGTCACCTTTGAGACTGCTAGTTGGCGTAGTCCAAAGCAACACCAAGAAGTAAGCTAATAACAAACAGAACTGGGAAATTTGAGCTTGTCATCCTGTGTTCACTTCCAGTTGATCATTTTCCTGGCTTCATTAAACAAAAATCTTGATCCTGAAAGACACAGACTCCTTAGGTTACCACCAAACTGGCAACACAACACATGAGCTGGGGAATGCAATCTCAGAGCCTGAGGAGCTAGAGAAGAGATACATCGATGGACAGCTAAATATCACAAAGCAAAATACTCTGAACAGCAAAGATATTTTACACCTCTTTCAGTATTATTTTTATTTCATATTAAATATTCATTTTATCATAATGAAAAAAATTCATATTAAATAATAGTGCACTCTCAGTAACCACAAAAGAAATTAGCATTTCTAAAGCTTTTTATGATCAGATCAACTATTCTTCCCTTAAAAGAAGTGTTAAATAATTACAACTGTCACTCTACTTCCACATGCATTGAATTCACCTCTGTAACAGGCATTCATTTTGCTCAATATTGAATTCACTGTCATTTCCACATGTCACTCCAAAAGGAGGCTGTCAGATTTTTAAGTAAATTACTTGAGAGAATAAATCACACTGTTTAGACCCAGTGCCACTGAACTGGAAACCACAGAAAATGCTGCTGCAGATTTGTCAAACAAGCTTTGTACAGAAGAAAAAAATATAAATGCGCACCATTCTCTAAACTGCTAGTGCTGCTTCAAACAAACTGTGCCTCCTTGTCCACTGATACTCACAGGACAAAGTGACACAATTACTCTGAAACAGAATAGCTCTTCCAGTATGTAGGACATGCAGCATGGACTAGAGATGCACAAGTTCAAATGATGCTCTTCTACTGTCTTCCTGTATCAATTTGACCCCGTTTCCTATGGGGGGATTCAGCTCCAGGTTCAGGAATAAGTTTCTGTCTCTGCAATGCAAGTGGAGATCTACTCAGGACAGCTAGTGGACTCCAGAGAACAAGACAGCTGAGCAAACCAAGGTGTGAGACAAATTACATCTAAGCTCTCATGGCTGTTATGACTTCACCTCCACTGAATATAATGGGAGCTCAGATACTCACTTCACATGAAGGCATCCATGCTGCAAAAACCTAAATTTATGTGTCTAAATCTGGAGCTGAGTTAGACCTTACTGTCGGATCAACACGACATCTAAATAATCTAACAAATTCACATAGCTGAGTTTGGTTCTCTACCTGTAAAAAAATGAGGTACTGGAGCTCTCCTGGCACCCAAGGACAAACACATTAGTGATAAGACTGAAAAAAAAAAATATAAATTGCTTTATTAATGGATGTGGGAAAGAAAAGGGCCTGTACAGTGTCTATGAGGAGGTAATCAAGAGACCAGAGCTGGGCTCTTCACAGTCATGCATGATGGGAGGATGAGACAAAATAATTATCAACTGAAATAAGGGTTGCTCAGACTGGTTATGTGGAGAAACTTTTTCATCCCAAGAACAGTGAAGCAGTGGAACAGGTTGCCCAGAGAGATCGTGCTATCTCTGTCCTTACAGGTTTTTAAGACCAGATGGAACAAAGCTCTGAGCAGCCAACTCTGCCCTCATGGCTGATCCTACTACACACTAGAGGTTGAACTAGAGAACTCCTAAGGTACTCTCCTACTGAATTGTCCTACAATGTGATGAACTCATCTTAGTTTACACAGAGCAGAAAGGAAGCCTGTCATCTTTGTTTTACCACAGAAATTCAGAATTTGTTCGCTGTCTTCTTTCTCCACATGAGAAAGACTTCAGATAAGCAGCCTTCAAAATCAGAAGTCCTAGAGCTTTAGTTATTTTCTCCTTTCCTGCAGTTTTCTCTTTTCCAAAAGAAAAGGAAAAAAGAAAAAGAAAAAGTAACAAAATTAGAAAGAGAAAAACAGGGAGGTGAAGTAATTTTAAACAATGTGCTCCACTGATGCTTTCAAGAAAGCACATTGAAGATGTCTCCGGACCTTTCATGTGTCAAAAGCCTGGGAGACCTAAGTTACTACTGCTGGCAGCAATAAAAGGCAAGGTACCAGGTGCTACATAGTTAAGTTTATTGAAGGACAGCTCACATTCTTTCCCTACATAGTACACAGAGACAAACCACCTGCCCTTTTACACAGCAATTTCATGTCAGCATTTTAGTTTCCACTTTATACCACTAATTCTCCATAAGCATTAAGGCAGAACGTCTGTCAGATGCCCATGTTTACCCACCACAGTTTCTTTATTAGTATTATTTTATTTAAATTGGAGCATTTGGTATACAACAGGGTCAAGTCCCCATGGCTAATATTCATGTTAGCTATATGGCCATTCTGTTGCTCAGCGCTATTTACAACTGCAAAGACAGTATGAATACGCAGAACAATGCTGAGTCCACAGAGCTACAGGAGCGTGAGCTGGCTTTTATTCTCTTCTTTAGCATCAGCAGCATTTCCAAACCATGTTTTAGCAAGTGCCAACACAAGCAAAAACAATCGACTGGACAGTAAGCAAGCCCTCAAGCTAGATCCTCATTTGGCAGAAGTGGTAGTTAAAGAGCCATAAAGAGCTCATACTTTTACTCATATCCTCGGAAAATGTGAAGAGAACATAGTGTCATATACGAGTTCTGCCCTACCATTTCTATACTCGTTTCATAAAAATCATATTATTGTGTTAAGATGATCTCCTTATGCAGTTATCTTCCCCTTCTCATTCCCAAGGGAGCAGTTCCCACACCTGTATTGCTCTCAATAGATATTTATCTGCCTGACTTGCTCTTAAAAACCTCCATAAGCAGTACCACTGAGATGATCAATTTCCATGCCCAATTGTCCTGCTATGTATAGCACTTTCTTTAAGAGAGAACTGAAGCCTCCACTGCTGTAATGTAAGCCTATTTCATCTTGTTGCCACTTTGATTTATTCCTTCCCTTACCTGTATTTGAAGGCCAAACTCACGTACCCCCTCTACCTTCCCTTCTCTAAGGTGTGCAAAGCCAGGCCTCCCACAGCAGCTGTGTACAGTGGGCAGGTGGCTGTTCTCATTCCAGACTCTTTCAGACCTACCCTTATTGCTCTGAGCAGCATGCAAGGACCGCATTTACACCTGCCAGACCATCTTCCTCTTAGCACCTCCCAGCCTGACTGCCGACTCCTGTCTGAAACATAGCCCTCCCCTAGCAATCTGTCCCCACTCTGTGTTCCCCTGCTTTCCCGCTCCCACCTCCCTGCAAACATGCTTCTTCCTTACAGAAGCACATCCTCTGCTCGGACCATCTCAGCTTGGCAGGACCGTTTGGACACCGAGGCTGTCCTCCAGTGGATCTGCATCCCTTCTCACCTTAGTGCTACCTGTATTTCATAAGCATGCTCTCTACTTCATCTGGGTTGCCTGCAGAAAATGAGGCTGAAGGGAGAACTTATCACTCCCTACAACTACCTGAAAGAAAGGTGTAGAGAGGCAGGGGTTGGTCTCTTCTCCCAAGTAACAAGCGATAGGACAAGAGGAAATGACCTCAAGTTGTGCCAGGGGAGGTTCAGATTGGATATCAGGAAAAATTTTTACACTGGAAAGTTTATTAAGCATTGGAATGGGCTGCCCAGGGAAGTGGTTGAGGCACCATCCCTGCAGGTATTTAAAGATGGGTAGACACAGTGCTTAGAGACATGGTTTACTGATGGTTTTTATCAACTGGGTTGTTGGCTGGATTAGATGATCTTAAAGGTCCCTTCTAACCTAGACAACTCTATGATTCTAAGTCATTAATGAGAATATTTTTACTTAGTCACTATCCATTCTGATAAATAGCTAGAGACAACTACTACCTGAGTACAATTTCCTACCGAACACATAACCCCACTCAGTTTCATCAAATCCAGGTTTCCGCTCACATGAGTGTCACAGACAAAAGCTTTACCAAAAAAAACCAAAACCCAGGAAAAAAAAAAGAAAAAAAAAAGATGTATTTGCTCTTCCTTAACTTACAATACGTGATGGTAGGGTCAGGTATACTGATATACAATAGCTCACATCTAACAATGCTGGTTGTCATTCACCTTATTCACCTATTGTCTAGGTGATTATTAGGTGACTTGGATTATTACCATTCCCTCTGTTGTGTTCCTTGTTCAAAACTAAGGCCAAGTAACCTGTAACTTCCTAGCACCTTCTTGCTCTTTTTTTCCCCCTCCCTCTCAAAACCCCCTAAAATTTGACTTTTACAGTTTTCTGAAATCTCACATCTCCTCCAGTTATGGGAAGGGATTACTAATGGCTCACTCTTTCAATATTACATCTATCATTGCTGGACTTCTCATCTTGTTGCCACTAATGATAGTCTAACTACAACCACCAAAGGGAGAAGGCATGTAACACTTCTGCCTTCCGAGCCTCAGTGGTGGGTAAACAGGTTTTTCTTTCCTTTGGGTATCCATGGAAATATTTTCATGTTCATGCTCTTATTACTAAAGTATTTGTTTACTTATGTTGTGACAATTTTGCACCTGCTAATTGCTCAGGAAGAAGTCTCAGAATATCTTCAGAAAACTGGGCTGGAATATATTTACCTTTATAGGTGAAAAAAGGTACAGAAGAGCAGATGGCGGACATTTTAAGCTTCAAGACTTCTATTTATCAACCACCCACACAGAAAGCATGATTTTTCAGAGCAAAAGAGCTGAGCCCCTAGGCTCCCATTTGTCACAATTGTCATGAAAAACTGAAGAGGCTGAACCTGCCTTAGCAGGGACAGAATTGAATTCAGGAGCTCTGGAGCATGTAAACCATCAACAGCAGGTGCCTCTGCCCCCCAGCTTTTATCCAGAGATGCCTCAGGGCAAGACAGTCCTGTTAGGCTGGAAACAGTATCTTTTCATCCTCCTGTTTTCTGCAGCAAGAGCCTTATGCCTGGTAGGACTGGCATCAGGACCAAAAGAGTTGGAGAGTTTTACTTTCTTTCTTGTTGTTTTTTGTTTTTTTTCATTCATCTCTTTATTCTTCTCCTGATTGCATAAGCAATTTTGAATGTTCTAACTTGCCTGACTAAAGGCTTCTAGAGAGAGGAAGGAAAGATCACACAGTTTATGTAATGAGAGTCAGACTTAACCTCCCCACGTTGCAGCCCAGGATTTAACAAGCTAGAAGATGTGAAAGACTTCATTCTTGGTGAGCTCCAAACATCAACTTATCTCTGCACCTCATGCATCTCATCTTACTTTGTTCTTGACCAAAACCCTTCTCTGACCAGATGTCACCAGCCCCAGATGTCTGCCCAATTACTCTGATCCTTGCTTCTGGGTTTTTTTTGCAAAAGAAGGGAGGCAAACTCAGATCATTCTAATACCAAACCAGAAAAATCAGTTACCAGTACACAATTTTTCCTGCTATATGAAAGTTTAACAGGGTTTTTTTTTCCCTCTTACTAGACATTAACTGACATAACTGTGATGGATTATTACTGCCTTCATTTATGTAGACTGGGGAACTGTAAGAAAATGAGGCTAAACTTACTGCAAAAAGCTTCACATCATTCCTTCAAGCAGACCTACAAGTTCTGACACTCCCACCTACTTCAACAGGAATAAAGGTTAGATCAACACCGAGTGCCTTTAAAACCTCCCCCCCTACTTTTCTGCCTCAAAGCAGTTTGAAGCCTAACTCCCAGGCTCCTCTTAGTCAGTCAGTAAACACTACATCTGTTTCTAGGAAATCATAAACATAGCATTTTGCAAAACAATTGTGCAAAGGCTCTGGAAAAATATAACTATACAAAAATGCATGAAGCTAGTCCACTTAGGTAATACCGACATGGACTTGAAGCCATTTCCCATAAAATATATGAAAGGGCAAAAGCCTATAAGCACTGCAGCTGCTGATCTGCTCAACACATCTAATGCAATATTCAGTCTTTTCTAGAAAGGAAAATCAATTATGACTAGAATTATTAATGTAGAGGCAATATGCAAATAAGCAAAACTGCCAATGCTGAAGTGAACAGAATAGACATTTCTTGTTAGGTTATTGCTGAAACTTTTCTACAGCCCTGATTCCTGTGGAAGTTTGAGTAAATATGTTTACACAATCATTTCAAAATGTGAAATATATTGTAAATTGCTGTTAAAATTGATGGCACAATGTTAAGGGAAGTGTTAGATGATCAAAAATTTGCAGTATGAGTCTACCTTAGAAGGTGTTAGCAATTGAGTCCAGCACTGCTTTGAAAATCACAAACCTTCACTCAGGTTCTGAACTGCCATGTCTCTGCTCTTGGTACCTTACAATGCTTCAGCTTCTGCAATACTTACGAGATTTTCCTAAATAACATGAAAAAAAATATGGCCAGTTTGCAATCGCCTACCACCACACTAGCAGTGCAATCAGTTAAAATGCACTGAAATGAGGTGGGTGAATTGGTTAATATACTTTTCAGTGCATTTCAAAGTGAGAACAAGCTGCACATTAAACCCTAGTAAAGCATTACCACCAGTCCTGACACGTCTCAAAATCCCAGGTCCTCAGCACAGAGCTAGCAGCCGATGCACCACATGAGCTCAGAATATCAGGCAAGAATAGGTAGGTAGTGGCAAGCCCTATATGCTTTCCATAGAGTTTACCCAGTTCATGCACATTTTTCAAAATATCTGAATAATTCAAGAGGCTAAGTCTCTTAAATTCAAGGAGCCCTACGTCATCCAGGCACTCCTGAAAACTTTCTCCGTGACCTGGGTCAGCCACCTGGAGCATTTTACAGCCAACATACAAGTTCAGCTTTAGCCCAAAATTGTTTCTATTACCTTGATGCCACGGAGTGTGTTGGTTTTATTTCATCTTCTAGGGTACAAAGGTCAAACTTTTCTGTTCATCAAAGTAGCAGATGGTACAATGGATCAAATGGGCATGAAACAGTTATGAAAACTGTTACGACAACATTTCTGTCATCTATTATGAGAAATGACTGTGACAGAACTGAAGGCCACAGGTGGCAGATCAGACATTGAAGCTCTGTGCAGCATCTCAAAATTAACAGAGGGTGTCAACACACAAATGACCAAGAACATGTTCAAATCAGTCAAAGGCTGTATGCACAGGTGCATACAAAGGGAGGAAAAATACAGAAACCCCTCTACACATCACAGCTGTATTTTAATGATAAAATTCTCTATCTCCCATTTTAGACTTCTGAGGATCAGGCCACCAGGTTGCAGGAGGCACATATATGTCAAATAAAGTTGATTGAAAATATTGTGTTCTGCTTTAGGAAAAGTCTGTGTCTTTTTTTTTTTTTTTTGCATTCTCATGGCTTTGATAAGCATTGATGAAACAAAAATATTACTGACATATATTATACAGAATAAGTTAGAACTATATACTTCTGCCATGAATGGCAGCAAAGCAACATATCTGTGATTCAAAGCTACAGCAAGACAACTGCTCTTTGATCTCTGTACTGACCTAAGCTCTGCAGAATGTATGCCAAGCAGTACTATACATCCTAAGAATCAACATTGCAAAGACTGCTTACTGTTGAAGGTTAACTTGCACTTAGACTGTTCCTCAGTAACCTATAGCTCCTTTCTTCCAGGTCTCAGAAGTAGGTACCCAAAACCATCAGCATTTTCTCAGCCTCAGATATCATGGTGTGCAGGTCAGGCACTGAACATAGGGAGCCTGGATACAACCTTTCACCATTTTTCCTCAATGTGTATGTTTATGTATGTGTACATATATATATTATATAAAAATAAGTACAATTACTAAAAGGAGGAGACTGTTGCCCAGTAGCACAGGTGATCAGAGAACTACACCACACCTTTTTATACAATATTGCTCTTCGCAGCCTCCCCTGCCAACACCTTGCCACAGACGCCCAGTATATCTGTTTAATTGGCTGACCCCTGACTCAATCCTCTTCTAATGTAGGCTCTCTGTCTCCCCAGACCTTGGAGACAGGACAGGCCTTCACACAACCCTGCCAGGAAAGACTCCATTGTACCCCTCAGGCTTCACTGTGCCCTTCCCCACTATATGACCTGCCCCTTTCAGACTTTTACCTATATAAACTGTTCATCCTCCTTTTCCTTAACTATTTGTTTCCACCACACTTACTAAAAGGAAGAGTTAAGAAGTCCCTCCCAGCCATGTTTGACCATCCAAGCACTACTGAGGTAAGCATTACTACAAACAAAATAGCGACCAAAACCCATGCCATCACCCCTGAAATTTAAGAAATACCTTGAAGAGCTTAAAGTCCTTTAGTGGCATTGACCTCAGATAAAAACAGATGGTGACATTTAATACTGGCATAATAATTGCAATTAGTATATATTAGCAATGCTTCTCAGTATAGAAGACATCTGGCCAACTCCAGCCCAACTGATGGCTTTGGTAACTTGCCAAGGTGAATCAGCTTGCATTAGAAGCAGGCTTCAGCAAGAGTCACATCTTCAGCAGCGCGTATCTGCCAGCCCTTACTCCCAATATTCCTTAGAAAGTTACTTCCCACGGGGATTCTGGGCCTTTCAGTCCCGCAGCTCATGCCTACTGCCATCCTAAGGCCATGACTTGAGTTGCATCCTCCAATGCCCATATTTGAAGAGGATGGAGAAGAGTGCTATAAACACACAAGAGCTAGAAACAATTTATTACCATAAAAAGCATAGAAACCTCAGTTCATTTTGTTTACAAGAGAAAAACCATGGGATAACTTAATCGTTGTTACGCTCTCGCAGGGGAAGAAAATGCAGATAGTGAAGGGCTCTTTAACCTAGTTGGGAAAACACTGAAGGACTTGAAATTATAGTCAGATATGTAGAAGTTAAAAATATAGACGTTCTAGTAGCAAGGGTGATTTAGCAGCAATCAAAC
>JAOXJM010000001.1:183978512-183993271 GCA_026413425.1 Tringa solitaria
GTTAAACAGGTATAAAAGGAATCAGAAAGCTTGGTAATTTCTTTAGACCTTAAATATATATATATATATATTTATGTATCTCTAGTGTCAACTAAAGTCTTTATATAATCTCACTCTATGTTGAGCAAAAAACCCAACCATTTTTTGTTGCCAAAGCCTGAACTGCAACAGGCCTTTTAGTTAACCATTGCCTACTACTATCCTCACATACCATTTGTCTCAAATGAGATATATATAGGTTTCTTCTATGGCTGAATTACAATGTGAGACTGTTCATACACAGACTAACTTAAAAGGTTCAAAGAGCAGAACTGCTGGTGAAACAAATTAAAAGTGCTCTGCTCAGCAGGACCCTCAAAGCATTTATTAAAGACAGAATGAATACAAATGATACTTAATGAATTAAGCAGAAGAGCGATCATGTTAGGGGCTCTCTGAACAAGAGGAAGCCATGCTCCTCTTCAGCCCCTGCAACAGGATCAACCACAATGAGACTACCTACTCATTTTGGTTCAAGTGCTTACTGGTGAGCGCTGGAGGCTTCGTGTGTGCATTTAGCTCTCCACAATGACATACAGAACCTTCCTTATAGAAAAATGCAAGGAGCCAAGCCTTTTACCAAACAATGCAGGGTTCCAGGTCAGCACCTCTTTTGTTGATAGGCTTTCAGAAATTGCCACCATCAACCCTGGATGCAGAGCATAGGTAGTCAAAGTATTTGTAAAATGTATTCTTATCTTAAATTCTAACCATGCGGTAAGCAAGCTGCGGTTAACATTTCACAAGCTGATATAGAATCAACTCTCTATAGATAATAAATACTGTCATAATTGGCTAGTTACACTGTTGAATATTTCTCTAACATTTACTGTTGGGTGCAGTATTCATAATAACCTTTCCCTGTTTCTAGAAAAAGGCAAGAAGCTGCTGATTTTGGGTCATTCATATGCCAGGTGAAATGCAGGCCCCATTTGACAATTTGACAATTTGACATGTAGTGAAGATCTCACCAGTTTGAGATAGTGGAACTCAAGAAGAGTAATAAGCAAAAATCCAGCCTTTAATCCTTTAGCAAAGTCACGTGTAGAACATCAAGGCCACATAGATTTGATGCTGTAATGAGCTTTTTAGCTTTAATGTTACATTAGATTTTATACCATTACACTTAATGTTAGTCCTGAATTTTTCAGTATCTTTAATACAAAATAGCACAAAGAAGTTCCCAGAATCTCCTTAAGCATCCTTAGAATGATCACTCATGTCACACCAGACAAGATAAAAACCCTAAAGATTCTAAAATATTATTTCAGACACTAACCAACCACCTGTGGGGGCTTTTCCCATCCCAAAGCATCCAGAAGTTTCTCTTCTCCAATGAAACAGCAACATTTTAATTAATATTGTGTTTGCTAAAGTCAATTCAACACAGTGTTGATATAATATTGACAATGTAGTCTTCTTGGTAATTATTTTAGCGAATCTAAGGTTGGTGGGGTTGGTTTTTGTTTTGTAAAACTCATTTTCTCTTTACAAGATAGCTATGAAAGGTTCGGGAGACTTCATCTGACAATTAAATAAAGGATTTTCACAGTTTAAGTCCTGTCAGCATTTGCTTTAACACAAGTGGAAGTTACAGAGATCAGCAGTTCCCAGGCTGTAATCTCTGAATTGGTCCAGAAAGTGGCATTAAACAGCAGAACCTACTCGTACATCCCTTACATACTGCCCAGCTCAGAGGTCTGGGAGCACTGGCGGTGGTTGCGCTGTGAGTTTCATGGCAGCCTAATGTTTATGCACTGAGACAAGGAACTATTTACAGAAGGTACAGTTTTGTGAAGCATAACCTGGCAAAGTGCAGCAGAGCTTTCTGTCCTGATTACTTCCTGAAAAAATAAAGCCATCAGAGCCTGTTTACTCCCTGCTGGGCTTGTCTTTTCACCAGGTGATACAGGATAACTAGCTAAAAAAAAAAAAAAAAAGATTAGGAGCCAGCTTCACATGTAAAGACTTGGTGCAGGGAGATGTTTTTTAGAATGAGTGTGCTCTGTTCAGCACTAGTGTGTCAACCCTGCATGAGGGGAGGTTTATTATTTGCTGGCTCCGGGCCAGCAGCCCTGCACAGCGTTATCCTGCTGGCAAAGGAGCCTCTGCAGAGCCACATCCTTGTTCCACATCATTGAAAAGTTGTGAGCAGTCACTGAATGAAGAGGGGGAAAAAAAAAAAAAACGAGTGCAATGTTCAGCCACAGGCACATGCAGAAAATTGCATTTGTTCATGGGTGCTCAAGTGCCTACTGAGGATACACATGCATGACGTGAACATGCGCTGATCTCCCCCTACCTCTTTACCAAGACAGCAACACCTTCCAAAAGCTGCTATTGTTAGCCACAGCAAAACATTTGTTTCCCTCAAGCTGATGTCCTTGGAGCACCTCCGGCAGCTCATGCCTCTGCACAAAAACTGCTTCAGCCACTGTCTTAAAACACATCTGTACAGATATCTGCAAATGCTCAAAAAGAATAAGGAACCTAGGCTCAGTCACAGTTCAGCAACATAACGGTCCAAGGAAAAAAAAAACAACAAACACATTTGCATTTGACTAAAAAAAAAATGCTTAATGGACAAGTTTTTCATTGAATAAAGTTAGGTCACTGCCACAGCACTCAGATGACTGCTCTGTATACAAGCTTTCCACTGAATCTTCCAATGCACCTCCTGTTTAGAGGCTAAAGCCTAGAGCAAATATATTTTAGAAATAGCTTCAGACACAAAAGCAAGCATAGATTTGAATGGGTGAGCAGGTTGTGAAAGTAAAGCTCACTCAAGTTTGGAACAGAATAGGGAAAACATGCCTAAGATCCAAAAAAGGACACAAACACAAGACAGGCAATGATTTTCTTGCATAACCATGCTCCATCTGGCTAGATTACCGTGAAACAGGAATGAATACTGAAGTTTTCAGTGAGTAAGAAGAACACATTCTAACTTTAAAATTATCATTGATTTTTTAATTTTATTTTCACTTTCCTCCAAATAGGGCTGAATCATCTGGCAGGCATTACCCTCTTTCCTGCACAAACCATACAAGCTCTGTAATATTACAAGACCTTCATCTGCCCAACCTGCAATATAAGGAGATGCTTCTCTGTCAGACCTGCTTCAACAGAACACTTACCTACGCCATGAACATTAACAGCTTCCATCGTATTTTTATCTTGTCTGAAGCAGATTTTAAGTTAGTATCAGATAGCCTGGTTTGCACAAGAAAAGGATAGAACTGAAAGTGTTGGATAAACAAGTGCAAAAAGTCAGGCTTCACTGTACAAGACTATGGATGTTCTGAAAAATTATTTTCTTCAAGTATCCTTGGAGCACCACATGTGAGAGCCAGAGAGCACAGCTGACAAGCTTACATTGCAGTTTCACTACATCCTGGTTAAATTTAATGAAAAAATAACTGAACATAACTGTACTGATGCAGTGGTCTCACATGTTGTTAGTCTACCCAAAAAACACATTAAAATGAATCTAGGACTAAACAGGCCTTCTTGAGCTCTGACCCAGCATCCTGTTGGGAAACACTTAGGTTGACTTGACACTGAAGCCACGGACCAAGGACGTTGGTGCCCTCTTCTGGTTGTATTCTTTGGAGACCATCAGAATTCAGCATCACTAATATTTTTACTGTAAGTCAATTTGCTCTTTGCTTCTTGTTTAATAGAATAAAAAGTTTCAGATATGAATGTTAGTCTTGAATTCAGGTATTCTCGTATGGATGAATCTGAGAACACAGCAACCTGGTCTGGTAGGAGGTGTCCCTGATCATGGCAGGGGGGTTGGAACTCAATCATTTTTAAGGTCCCTTCCAACCCGAACTATTCTATGATTCTATGAACAGTTTTATGTGCCTCTTCAGTAAACTGAGATGACAACCCATCACAGCACTGGGACAGGCATATTGTTCCAAGGCATGTGCTATACAAATATGATTTGAGGTGAACTTGGTTCTGCCACCTTGACATCTCACTCCACCATCACATGCTGGACAACAGCACTGCTGTCGCTGCTCATCTGCAGCCTGTTTTGTCATCCATTTTGTTAATTCCCAGATATTTCTATCCTCCCTATGAGTGACAAGAAAACCCAACAAATGGAGGATGATTCTTTTTTTGAGATACATGTCACATTCCAATCTCTGCCTAGATATGGGTTTATAATATTCTATTGTAAGCAGCTCACTGATTAGTACCAAATGCCTAATCTATTGAATACTGTAGGCTCTAGGGTTCTCTTTTCCTAATTTTTCAAGTTATTTACACATCAAAACACAAAACAATAATAAACAAACAGAAAAGGCAGCTTGGCTGCAGATGGTGAAGGGAGAAGACCTATTTCTTGCCAGAACTCAATGCTTTATCATAAGCCTGTTCTTCCAGCACTTGGCTCCCGTAATGCTCCTCTGTGTTCAAATAAATAGGGTCTGAACATCTGAAAAACAAGGCCTGATGATTCCCTTATGGTTTAGCGAGGCATTTACTGGTGTTAGTGACAGGGACACTGGGGCAGGCAGCAAGCATGAGCAACGAACACACCCACCCACATAGCCCGCTAGCTCATATTGACTATTTTGTCCTGCTCCAACAAGCTCTCCCCAGGACAAATCTGCTTAAAAAGGGACTAGCCTTAAGCATCATGGAAACAAGCCAAATGGATACAGACATTTGGCCAGGAACCAGTCCTTGCTCAGCCCACAATTATTTTTCCAATACCAGCACAGCCTAACTAGACAAGCACTGTATAAAACTCCAGGACACAGAGCCATAATTTTAGCATCTTTAGAAGGATTAGGGCCAGAACCGCCTGGTCTTTCTTGCCTTAGGTTAGACTCAAGTTAATTTGATAAGGGTAGGAATGTACTTTAGGATTAACTGTATCATATACTCAGTATCTTTCTGTAGACCGTCCTGGAAGTTTGTCTGTGCTAATTCTCTTCAATGTTTGCACTGGTGACATCTACACTGACAAACACCAAGCAGGGCACAGAAGAGCTATATTGGCTTCGAAAGCCCGTAACGAGTAGCTGATGTTTCTCTACATCTCTACAGGAGCATCAGATGAAGTGCACATCCTCCATAAACTTGTTGCCAGGGATGTTCATTACGGACACCTCATCGTGCAAAGCTTTGTATTTTTTGTATTAAGTGGATGCAATTTGAACAAGCATTGGAGAGAAAGTCTGAACTTACCATATAAGAGAACTATAAAGCAGACACAAGAGCTAAAAATAAATATTCAATGAAACTCTTACTTATCTGCTGCAATAGGGAAATACATATATCCACTATAAGCAGCAGAGGACCTAACAAAGTTTATAAGACTCAACTTGACCAGGTTCTAGAACACCTGAGTGGTAAGTGGTGGGTCTGTACCTCCTCCAGTTCACACCTGCCTAGCAGACCCTGCACAGCTCTTCAGTATACAAAGATGATCTTGCTCTGGGACAGCAGGTGCTGAGGAAGATTGCTAGACAAAAAGCTTAATTCCAGGAAGCAATCACTGATGCTGATGGTTTGTTTCTCATCCTTAGCAGCAGCCCCACAAGCTGCTTCAAGGTCACTGGCAAAACTAAGTACCAAACTCAGCACTCAGAGCTAATTCTAGTCATTTGTAGAACTGACAACAAGCAGGTACGTACACAGACTAATCACACAGCCAGATTTCCCAGCAAGGCAGACACCCTTCAGTCATGAATTAATAGCTTAACTATCCTGACCACAGTTAAATCATTCTCCCTAATTACCCAATTACATCTCAGATATCCTTAACTCGCTCCAGAGAAGAAGAAAACAAAGACAGATGCTAGTTGTTAAATCAGTACCTTCCCATAGAGTATTATTTTGAGTTCTGCTTGTCCGTTTTAATCTTAAGGGAACAACGGATCCACAACACATCGCCAGCTCTAAAGAACAGCTTTCTCAGGACACCAGAGGCAGCTACAATGTTTAATGGTAGAAGTTATTGGTTAAAAAAAATTAAATTAACTACAACACAGAAGAATCAAGATCATGCAACCACAGTACATTTGTTTCTTCTGAAAGTCACGGCATGATAGTGTGGAAACTGCTAGAATAAAAATAGGTCTCTTTTTATTTCTAGTACCAATGTTAAAGAGCTCTTGAACGAAATATCATGGGTCAAAGTAAAAATCCTCAACACTTTTCAATTCCAAGCCATTCCACTTGATGCATTAAATGATCATTCAAAGCTCCTTGGATGCACTCAGCCTGCTGTCTCACCAATAGGTTTTATTCTTAGTGTGTTGTCCCAATACATTTTAACTGGGGGGAAGATGCTGAATATTGAGTTCTATGCAGGTCATAGCCTTTGAAATACACATGCTGGAAGTCAGACTGATCTTCATCGCAGAGCTAACTGAGCAACAGCAAGCTTAACAATCCTGAAACTGCAATATTTTAAGTATTTCCTGAACAAAGAAAATGAGGTATTATTTGTGGCCATGGTCTACATGCCACTAAGTCGGATGGTCAAGAATTGTGATTGTCTCTGTTTAGTCTTTAATGTTGACTCTCCTTTATTTCTTCTCCAGGGTATGGTTGTCTTCAAGAATGCTAGTTTTTTGTTTCAGACATCACAAAGCTGCGAGCTTTACAGGTCTTATTTTTTCTGTATAGGCACTACATCAATGAAAACTTAAGGCTTCCTTTTGGCTTGTTTTCATCTCCCTCCTTATAAATCCATGTTCCCATGTAATTGACTGTTTTCAGTAAATCTTTCAAGTACTCTTAAATGTTTTAATAAGATGAAACTTAAATGCACATGCATAAACAGCATTATTTCACCTTCATTACCACAGTATGCCAAACAGAAGCATCTTTTATACCTTTCTCAAGTACCAGCTGCAGATACCCCCCATGAGGTGTAGGCCAGAGTTAAGTGTGATGATTCACAGAAAATGAGAGAGCACCCAGTTTTCACCTGGGAAAAGTCAAGGCTCACTCATACAAGAGCAGTAACACTTTCCCTTGCTCCGAGTAAGACAAATACAAAGGAAGTGAAAACAGAGCAAGAACATTCAAAATGCCATTATTAGCCATGGATCTCAAATGAGACCACTTCAAGATCAGTTTCTTCTGTCTCACAAATTAAATGTAATCGTTCTTACACAAACTTGTTATTAGCATTCACACTACGTGATTCTTCACCTTAACTACTTAACTTTTTTTCATTTTCCCTTTTTAGCCTTTGGAATAAAAGAATAATTGAGCTACTAGCTCAATTGCAAAACAATGACAAAAGAAACAAGAAAGTAGACAGAGCAGTCCTCCTCAGACATTATAATTAAAAAAAAAAATAATCAGGCAAGTTTGTCTACCAGAGAATTAAAGCTTCAAGGAAGTTAAATGCAACTATTGTATCTGTCTTGCAGCTAAGTAAACTCTGAAAAAGTAAAACAGAAGGAAAGTTTGGCTTCTAGGAAGCCACTAAGTGGTAAAACATTTAGTAAATTCAGACCTGGCCACCTCCTACTGTGTTAGATGCACCAAATCTGTTGGCCCAGGAACACAAGACATGACTGTGGTCACACACTGTTCATAAGATCAAAACTCATCTCTTTCCTCATATGACATGACCATATGAATACCTTCAAACTGCTATAACACTACAAAAACAGTTCTGTCCTTGAGACACTCGTTACCACTTCCAAAATACTCAACAATAATTGCAGGTCAGCAAGCTTCTACTTAGGAGCAGAGTAAGGCTTATTAAGATGGGGTTTCAGGACACTTCCTGTTCCACCTGAAACACCATAAACAAGTGGTGCTCATAAACCTGGTAGGTTTAACAAGACTCTTGCTCAGTACACTCACCGTTTCCTTACGAAACAGGCAACCACAAAATTCACCACTCCCCGCTATAACTAGGCACCACTGGCTCTGACCTTTGTACCCAGCCGCCTACTTTAAAGCGGCTGGCTGCAGACATAAGTGAAGTTCACAGCCCACCTTTAAGACTTCATCCACAAGCCTTGAAATTCCTTTCATGGAGACAATCCATAGATCTTGGGCCCCCACCATAAAGTGGATACCATAGACACAAGCATGAGATATCTGGTCATGCCTGTCATTAGTAAATAACAAAATGGATTCATTTACATGACTCGCAAACATTTGAAGCAAGAAACCAATAACTGCTTAAGCTAGACTGAAACTTAAGGCTGCCCTCCCTTAAAGGTTATTTATTTTGAGACCAGTGAATCAGTCATTACCACTACCTCCATTCTAGAGGAATACAAGCATTTGCATTACTAGTAGGATTCACCAGCATGGACAGGGGGAAGAAAGTCTTGCACACAGAGAGAAGTGAAACCCCTGAAGCCAAGAGCCTCATCACACACACACATTAGTACAATCAGGTTTTAAAATTAAAGAGGCTTGTTAGCTGGTACTTAGTACTTCTGCTGAATTGTATCTTAATGTCAAGTGTATTCTTGCTTGGAAACACAGCAGGCCCTGCACAGATTACTCTGAGGAAGCAGTAAGCACTGAAGGTTTGTAAACTCAGAGAAAGCCCCAAAACTTGCCTTTTAGATAAGCTTAATGCAGTTCTCTACATGTTGACCAATATGACCAACTAGTTTTATGGTTTGTTTTTGTGTTCTTTTTGTTCTCTTTAACTCCTTGAGGATACTCAAGGTAGTGTTCTGTTTGTTCTCTAAGAACCCTACCTAACAAAGAACTGGGTGGGCACAAAACAGTGCCCCAGGATAAGATAGTTAATGGTTAGGCAAGTTTGACTTTCACCTCAACATTGAGGTCTTCCACAGATAATTTCAGAGTTCATAGACCACTTGCATCTGGATGCTTTTGCTGTGATATGGTAAACAAGTTCCAGAAAGTAGGTTCTGTTCATGGCTGCATGATCTTGTCTCACAGAAGAGAAAGAAACAGATAAGATATTGCAGCAAGTCACCCAGGTCTGTAGAGATGTCAGGTTGTGTTGGTTCAAGCCACACTTTGGTGACTCTAGCTACCTTAAAAGCCCTGCTCACAATTTTGTGAAAAGCCACAACCCTTTTCACTCAGTATTAAAACAGATATTAACAGGAGTCAGAAAATTCACAAAGGAACAGTGTAATAAGACATTTATTAAAAGTGCTGTCAGTTTTATTAAGAGCTATAGCCTAATATCCTTTTTTGAAAAGGCATATAGTTTAAAAAAATACTAGCTTAAAACCAGTCTGATCACTATGGTTACAGACACATGACCTGCAGTGCTCTATGAAATATTAGACCAGCTTTGCTGATTAGGAGGAAGTCATCTCCAAGTCCAGGATCCACATTCTCTATTGTAGAGGAAGAACTGCTGGAGGTTCCAGAAGAGACACCTGCAGGTACCTGGAACAGAAGTGCAGTCACTGAAGATATTAGTTTTACTGACAAATTTAAAGATACTACCTTCTTGTGCCATACACCGAGGAAGAAAAGAATTATCCTGCAATTGCCTAAGATTTTTTTCCAGTACACCTGTATACCTGTGGCTGAACTACTCTTCTGATCAGAAAACTCCTCCCCTCAAGAAGCTGACAGAGGCTTCTATTTCACAAATAGAAACTGACCACTATGAGAAGTTTTTCAGCTACAGCAGCTGTAGCCCAAGCTGCTAAACCAGAGCCATCCTGTGCTTATCACCTCCAAGTCACAGAACACTGGGCTCCCTGGTTACTTACTTTGAGTGCTTATACTTCTCCTTAATCGCTTGCAGTTGGCAACGGGGAGCATCAAGGCATGCTTTATGCAGATCAGTCAGGCAAGGCACTATATCACTTAATGAATACCCAGTGAATGCAGCAAGTGTTTCTGGCTGGTCGGAGCAGAAAAAACAGCATTATTGTATCATAGGCAATATTCATCTATAAGATGCATTTTCTACAGAAGCAGGAAAGCATTTCCACTACATCAGTGCTCACTCTAGATTCTTTAGGCTTTAAAAGGATTCAAATGTATCCTGCCATCAGTTTTATTCTAGGTCTTCTCTGGTGCCAGGAGATCTGACAAGGAGCTCCCTCTGATCTAAGTATGTGGCACCCATTAAATCTCTTCTGGATTTTGCTCTCTGCTGAAGCCATTCCTCCAACACACACCTGAAAGGCCTATCAAGGCTTGCATTAAAACAGCCACTCAGTGTGATTACTGCACTCAAGTGAATACATGCAGCTTTCCCCCTCTCTCCCAGAAAGCCCAAAATTGTTTTGTGGGGGACAGGTGTTGAATTTTGGAGATTAAAGCCTGACAAGGCCTTAGGTACAGAATTGATGCGAGCAAGGCAACAATGTCCCTCCCATTTCAGAGAAGAGGCAGGGTATTTCAGATTGATTTAACATTACCAGGTAATCCCATGAGCTCAGGAACAGCAACTCATCCTAGGGTTTCAGCCTTTGTAACAACATACTTTGAAGCTAGTCCTGCTTCCTAGCCTAGTTCTAATGATAACATGAAATGCTTGAGCTACTCATTAACATGCAGTTGTTGTTCTTACCCAGAAAGACCTGTTCACAGTATAGTTTGCCAGACAGTAGGCTGCTGCAGCAGTTTGTGAAGGAAGGTACTTCAGAAAAGGATCAGCTTCAAGGAGACTCAGCTCTGCAAGATACTGAACAAAAAAAAAACAACAAAAAAAAAACCACAACCACAAGTCTTGCAAACAGAATGAGCCTAGCTGGTACAATCAGTCCAATACAGCAAGCACTGAAAATTGTCAGTGTCTTGGTTTCATGTAAAAAAACATCAGTTACATGTCTGGTGGGTAGAAACTGCATTCTAGCACTGTTGATCTTACAGGAGAACATTTAGCACTTTTCAGTGATGACAGGAACACCACACCTTGCCAAAGCCTAAACAATCTACACTGCAATCTGAAGTTATGACATCAGAGCTGATGTTGGGGCCAGTTTACAGATAGAAACTTAGAAAATTCACCCCATCCTCCAAGGCTCTTGTTCATATAGGTGGACCTGACTTGCAGATCAGGGATAAACAGACAACTTTAAGAACCAGAATTTGGGCTCCACTGGAGTAGAGTCACTCTACAATCCTATACCCTTTGCAGATTAGAAGCAGGTCATATGTTCTACTATAAGCTTGGGTTGCCCTGTTTCTAAGCAGGGCTACCTATGCAGTTACACAGGCATTTGCTGTGTTATTATGTAGTAAATATCTAATACCACCACATCCAGGGCAGACTTGCTATGCCCTCACCATTGGAAAAAAAAAAAAAACAGACTCCTACCACCTAGCTGTCTAGTCAGTGCAGGCTGACTAGACCAGACAGGTAGACCAAAGGATGAGACATTAATCTAGAAGTGTCAGTACAGAAACATCCAGTTTTAGGCCTATTGCAACTCCAGATAAGACTGAGCATAAGAAAGTATCCTCTGATAGAACATAGTATAGTAGCAGAACCTGTCTGCTCAGGTAGCTTAGTGAAATAGAAGTGGTTCTGCTTCTAGGATCACTTCTCCCCCTCAGTCCTAAAAGGAGGATAATTCATACCCTTGCAAAGTTCTCTGTCCTCATACAGACTCCATGCCTCTGAATATACTGAAGGAGGAACTGGTTGATAGTTGGGACTGTTAGGTCAAAAGCCAGTACTTTGAGAAGCAGGTGTTCCATTCTTAGCAGCTGCCTCTTTGTGTAGGTATCATCTGTTACATACACAAATTCATCCACTCCTGGTGGGTAGATCTCCTCATATTTCCTGGGGAAAAAAAAAAAAAGTACAGAAGCCACATTTGTCATCTTAAAGTTATGGTAAAAGAAAGCCTTCTGTTGGACCATATCAGGATGAGCACATACATTAAGACCTGTCTAGAGCTCCTATTTTGTCCTTCCTCCAGGATATGTAACAATTTCGTTTCAAATTTGGGCAAAGATTTTGAGTGGAACTCCAAGTCATCAGTCTAGATAGAAACACACTCACATAGTTAGCAAGCTCTCAGAGAGGAAGTCTCAGTAACATAGTGCACTCAAGACAAAAACCCATGCACTCCTAGGCTATGCTGGGTACCCTTTCCACTTAAAGCAGTTCAAGGTTAATTGCAGATTGCAAGCACGCATCTATGACAGCCTTACAGGCTAGCAGCCTAACACAGTAGTGGTTTTGCTCCTGCTGTTATGGTTTTCCCACTACAGTTCCTCACAAACACTAAATGTTCCATTTTGCTAGTGCCAAAGTAGGCAAAGCTGCTAATCTTGAGGTATCATGAAAAGCTACCTTCAGTCCTTCAAATTAAGCTAAAAACATTCTGTCCAAAACCAAGTTTTATCTCACTGATATTTCAGGAAATGATAAACACTTACGCAGCCAGAAGCATTGCTGCTGTTCCTACAAGCTGCAGCTTCCCTCTGAGAACAGACATGCAGGACAGAAACCTGTCCAGGTAGTTCACTGCCAGGTACAAAGTCTCTGTCCGAAGTTTATATTCTTCCCCAACTTCCACCAGCCAGTCTACCAAGATGGCACGCATTCCTGTTGTGATATCCGGTTGCTTCCTCATGTAGTTGGGTTTGGGCCTGAATCTTACCTGTTTGGAATGAGAGCTGAAGAATCAGGACACTCACCCTGAAGGAGCCATTGGTGGCTGAGCTGATTAACATTCTTTATACTTATAGCAAAAGGAGCATGAGTTGTTCCACTATTGAAAACTGATTACTCCTAACTATAATGCTAGTAGTATTGATTAGCAGCTAGCAGCATCTCTAGAAAGTAGTATTTCTACACTGAATAGATCGCAGCTATTGTGTTAGTAGCAGAAAAGTAAAAGACCTCCTGATCTATAAACAGCTTTTGCCATCATGCACATGAGCCAGAGGGACCTGGAAATTACTTTTAACAAATGACATTCACATTTTTCCCCTCTTCCTATTGAGACTGCAATTTACTTCTCTGATACAGAAAAGTAGGAAGAAAGCTGTCAGGGAGATCACATCCAACTGATTTAGTACTTTTGCAGCATTCAACTCCCATATGCATAAATTCTTCATCCCTAGGAGTCAAGAGATGCTCCAACAGTGGGGTACTTGTGGGATGCAGAGCAATCCTGAAAGATCTTATCACTGTCTAGGAGCTGCTCACGACTCTAGCTTCAGAGATGCCTTTTACTGCTTACTTTGTAACTCAGTGGCAGACTCAAGTTATCCTGGGGTAGCCATAGATCTCTGCAGAATTGCAGCCCACCAGAGACCACAAACATCCATGAGCTTGTTACAAGCCACTCACTTCAGCCTCTCGGAAGTACTGATGAATGTCTTCTGCATACTCTCCCACAGTCAAAGTTATGGGGTCTCCCATGTGATCCTCAGGCTGGGACTGGAAGGATGTGTCTACTACCATTGGAGATCCTAACAGGTAAGAGGAACCGGCTTAGTAATTAGCCCCTTCACCTTCTCCTGCTATTTCTAGCACAGAAGTGCTGTACCTCATGTAGACACACACCAAGTTATCTTGAAGTGTTACTTATTGTAACATAAGCTACTTGCTAGCTTACCAGCATCATAATTCATAACCACCCTATGTGTACTTGAGCTGTAGATACCACCCCCTTAGTAACAGGCATTACCTGTACTTAGATCCAGCAGTAGGTGAATACTGGATTTCATCGCACTAGTATCCAGTTCACACAGGCTTGATTCCAGCTCTTCAGCCACTTGGCAGCTGTGGTTTTCTTTTTCTGGTTCATCTACGTAGATAGAAAATCCTTGCTTTGGCGCAGCATTGACCATGCTGTTGGGTAATTCATCTTTTCCGGATGAAGGGATGGTGTTTTCAGAGCCAGAGAAGCGCCTGATAACAGCAGCACCCTGAAAGAGAGCACACAGCAATGCTGTGGGAGGGCGACTCAGGAAGAAAACAACAGTAAGTATCACTTGGTTTTGAAAATAAAATCACTTTCCTTGCCTAACACACACCAATAACATAAAAGTGGGAAAACCACCGGCTACAACTGGTGCTTCAGAAGCACTGCTTGTTGCTGTCTTGCTGCAACAGACTTCTCACAGAAAGAGCGAGGTGCAGTCAAAGCCAGGAACCAGGGGAGTAGCCTCATCTCCAGCACCCACCCCCAAGGAGAATCAGGTGAGGGTGCTGCTCAGTTCTGGTGGGGCTGGCAAGTGCAGGGTCTGCTCCAAATTCAGTTCTATCAAGGAGATGCTGCTTTGAAGTGCAGCAAGTTAAAGCAACAAAAAGGCTTAGGAAGGACTTCACCTGCAAGTATGGATTTTATGCTGAGTTACAAGCCAAATTTTGAACTTCTCAGCTCAAGCATCACAACACCTAGGACTACAACATGTGACCAGGATACAATCCTTCACATCATCTACTATCAGTGAGCCACCAACTGGGTTAGGGGCTTCACAAAGCCACAACTGAAAGAAGCTTGTTTACACACCACACCTGCTATTTTAGGTCCTGTAAATCACATTAACACTTTCCCTGCCACACCAGCAGACTCCAGTAGGCCTCAAGGAACACAAATGCAGACAAGACACCCTGCTGTGAACTTCAGCTTCTTGAAGGCTCTGGCATCCTCAAGGGAGCATGCCTAGCCACATGGCAGTACAACCTTCCAGTAAGCATCAGCAAACAGACTCTTCTTATACCACTCAAATACCACTTCTTATACCACTCTTCCACTCAAATATGAGAAAAAACTTCTTCACAGTGAGGGTGCCAGAGCCCTGGA
>JAOXJM010000001.1:184031038-184060305 GCA_026413425.1 Tringa solitaria
GGATGGCGGCGGGGGGCCCGGACGCGGGCCTGGTGGGAACGGTGGTTACAGACGCCCGGGTGGCTCCTGTCCTGTCGCTGCGGAGGAGCCCGGGGCGGAGGCCGCCGTGGCCGCGGTGCGGTACGGCCCGGCCGGCTGGGAAGGAGCAGGGAGCCCCGCTGCGCTGCGGGGCCGGGGGCGTGTGACGGGGCCGGGAGGGCATGTGGAGGGGCCAGGGGGGCGTGTGGAGGAGGCGGGGGGTGTGTGTGCCATTAGGCCTGATTACAGTAGCCATGATAATAAATAGCTTTTTTGAGTGCCTCCTTATGGAACTGAGAGGTTATTTGTCAAAAGACTTTGGAGAACTGCTCCTTCTATCTTGACTTTTTTTTCTTTTAAAGATTCGTGTCAGACAGTTTGGTCTGGAGTTGTTTCTGTTGGCGGTGATCGGCCTGCACAACACAGCTAATGGAAAAGTATTAAATAGCAACCTTGCGTAACGCTAAATTTTCCGTGATGTTGTTCGAATCTTTGGCCCCGGGATGGGCAGAAAGAGGCGATGTTTTGTGCTTGGGTGCTGTGAAACATGCAAGTGCTGGGCAGCGCAGCTGCAGGGGAAAGGGAGTTGCCTGCCCCACATCTCTTTTCGCTTCTCTTTTTAAAAAGAGAAGTGCCAAATAGGTGTTCAGAGCCTAAAGGCTCTGCCTTGAGAGCAGGTGATGGAAATACAGGCGAAGGAGTCGGGAAGTGAGTCCCATTTATTTGAATAACAAAAAAAAAAAAAAAAGCTTGAAAGAGCCGCAGTACCAAGAGGAGGAAAATCCAGCACGCTGGGCTGGTTGACTGTAGGTGCTGGGATATCGGTCTGAGAAGACGGTGTGAGTTGAAAGGGCAGAAGGTGGGAGTTTACTGAAGTCCTTACTGATTGTGAGAGGAAGAGTTACCACGTTAGATCAGCTCACTGACGTTCTCTGTTGTCTAGTCTTAGCTCTGTTACCTGGCCTAAGGTGCTTAAAAGCTAGCAGTAGGCCGCCACTTGATGAAAAATTTAAGGGCTACTTTAAACAAACTAATTTAAATTAACTAAAAGCAAAAAGTGGTAAATTTATCAGCTAGTACCTGGCTTGTGTTACTTTAAATCCTTAATAATGTTTCTTTTAATTCAGCTCGTTCTCTTGAGTTCTTGAAAGTTGCTAATACTTTCTTAAGTGTTCCTTAACCAGTTCTGTCTGCGTGGTAGTTATCCTTCACCCTCTTCACCTTTGAAATCAGTGGCTGATAGAAAAACAGTTGTCATACAGGAAGAGCCCTTGGATTAAGGAATTTGTTTTGGTTTTGCTTTTTCCTCCCCTGCTCCTCCCAGGTTTCAAAAATAGCGAGTGGGAAAGAGTGTCCTACCTCTCTGAGTCAGGATATTTAATCCTCTTAATAAGCTTTAAGCTTCATGTTTACCTTCTGGCAGAAAGATCTGCCATTGAGCTATATTTTTTTAATATACACGTTATTTTTTAATGAGGTGGGGTTTGCTGCTTCAGAAGAAGGATGCTCAGCCAGATATTTGAGATTTTAGCTTACTATACCAAATTGAACTCGTTTCCCTGTTGCTCTGTAGCCTCCCTTGATCGAGTCACTTAAAACCACAGAGTATATCTGTTTTGATAAATGAAAAAGGGCCAAGGGATGAGCTCAAGCACTGGATTGATGTGTGATTATCTACAGCACCTGCTTGCTCTTTTCTGAGCTCTGTTTTGGCCCAGCTTTCTCCAAGAGAAGTTCCTCTTCCTCTAAATCTTGCTTAGCACTAAGTAGTACAGATCAGGGCCAGATCCTACGGACTGTAGAACGGTTGACTTGTGGCACTCTCGTATCTAGCGATATACACTTTGCCATTCATTCCAGCTTTGAAACAGAGGGAATAAGACTCGGCATTGTACAGAAATGGGTTACAGATAAATATTAAAACATGCAGGATGCTTAAATACTATATTAAGATCATATACTGAAAATAAAAATGACCTGATCTTCCTTGCATAAGACCAGATTTCTACTTGAATGTTCTGTTTCAGAAAGTATTGCTTCTTGTGTTGTGAGGGAGCAATCCAGTTGGCTTATTTACTTTATACCATCCATTATTTTTTATCAATTTCAATAAATTGATAAGAATTAATTAAATGGAGCTCCTCAGGCTGACTTTTAGTTATCTTGTGTTAAACTTAAAAATCTACTGTATATTCCTTTTTCCATTCCCAAGTGCTTTGCCACTGAAATGCATAGTTTGATGGTACATGCACTGCGAACTTGGGGTGTTTCAAAGAATCAGTGACGAGCTGCAGCACTCCCACTCTTCTGAATTGCTGAGCCAGCTTTTCTCTCTCTGCCACGCACAGCCATGCACTAGTGCCGGGTATGCCCTGATCGTGCTGACATCTCTGTTTTCTTACAGACTTTTTTACTGTTAATGGAGACCGAGCTTTAGCAAGAACAGTGGTGCTGGCAGTATGATGAGCATGCAGTGAATAGCAAATCAATTCACTATTAAGTTGAAATGCAGCTGTGACTTTTGGATTTTACTTGATGTCTCTTCTTGGTATATACTAACAATCACGAGCAGAAGAATTATTTAAAAATCTCTAAAGTATCTTTGCCTTCGCTTCCTCCAGCAAAAACAAATCAAAAAACATGGGGAGAAGTAGACTATGGTACTTGCAATTGCGTTCACGCAAATAAATTGTTTACTTAAAGCCTTAAGAAGGGTATTTTTACAGAATTGGATTCCCAGGCACTAAAAATGTCAAACGCTACTTAACATTTTCTGTGTTTTGAAGACCTAAAATAATTTTGAAATCAAAAGTTCTTTACTGTTAAATTATTTTTCACTTCTGTACTCTTCTTAAAAAGGACAATGGATTTTTCATCAGTAAATACGAGTGTTGACACAAGATGATGTGGTTTAGGAGCCCCTAGGATTTTTTGGTTAGCAAATATTTTGACTATGCATATCTCAAATGGTTAATGGCTAGATCATAAAATATATGGCATGGTTAAGTATTATCTTTCATGTAAGGATCCAGCTGTATTTGTAAACTTGTTCGTTCTTTCCATTTACTTTCATTATAATTGCTTGCTGTTACAGAATCACAGAATCTTCCTGGTTGGAAGGGATCAGTGAGATCATTGAGTCCAACCACAAAACCAAACCAAACCAAAACCAAACAAAAAACCCAACAAAAACAACAAAAAAAAATCCCGCCAACCCCCCCACGCACAACCCACAACACAACCCAAACCAACATACGCACCCCCTCCACACCCACCCACAGAGATAAAAACCAACAATCTTGGGCATTAGAGCATGCCCTGAGTGCCACGTCTACACGTTTCTTAAATACCTTCAGGGATGGTGACTCCACCAGCTCCCTGGGCAGGCCATTCCAGTGCCTGAACGCTCTCGCAGTAAAGTAATTCTTCCTAACCTCCCCTGCTGCAACTTCAGACCATTTCCTCAGGTCTGGTCAGAAGCTTGCTTTTATCTTAACTTCATGTCCTTGGTGGTTGTTAAACATACACTTATTCTTATACCAGTGGTGGTGTTCAGCATAGATCAAAGATGCCGAACCTATCGGCAGCTGGTCACTGCAGGCAACCAGAAAAATCTCCAGCCCAGGGTTCATTTTCCTGCTACGTGATGGGGAACGGGCAGTGAGCCTGGTGGCTTGAGTCACTGCTGATCTGCTCCTCGTGGGCTGCCTTCTCAAACCACCCGTGACATGCTCCCAGCTCCGTGTCTGTCACTGGGCTGAAATCACACATCTTCTGTGTGCAATTGGATTCTGTCACATCATAAAAATACAGATGCATTCCAGATTGTGTGTCGTGTGACTGCAGATGCATCAGTCACTAAGTGCTATCTGCATTTTGATTGTTAAGGATGTGGGAGCAGAGCACAGCATTCCATCTTTGCCTCTTTAAAATCATGACTTGTAGTTCTTAAGTTTCTCCAGTTTTGTTGGAGTAGAGGAAGGATATTTTTCCAGATTATATGCATGAAATGCCTTCAGCACCAGAGGTCTTTGACTTAAGAACAGGTCCTAAAGGGAGAACTGCTGCTGGTCATCGTGTCAGAGGAGCAAAAAAAGTGGTTTGGAATTGTCTTTTCTCCCACTTCATACCCTGAACCTGACAGCCTTTTCTGCTGACAAAAGAGCAAATGAAATGAACATTCTTTGCAAAGCAATTAACAGAGTACAGAACAAACATTTAGATTGGTTTCACTTTCTCTGTGTTTGGTATTTCTAACTCCTAATAGTCTTAGTTGCTAACATCAACCTACTTATTCCAAACAAACACCACTGCATGAACACTGCATAGCAGCAGAGCTAAACATCCCATCTTGCTCTGAAAAGAGAAAGAAAAAGTAAGAAGCTTTCTTTTTTTTTTTTTTTTTTTTACTTTATTAATAGACTAAGATAAGAGACATTAAATAAACTTAAATACAGGCACTATTCCAGGATTTCATTAAAAGTTTAGGTTTCAGTACTTCTTTTCTTCTTTTCTGATTTACTTTCTTCTTTTCATCCAATGTGTTTATAGAGACTAATCCAGTCTCTTACCCTTTGGTTTATTGGCTTGGTAAGCCAAACCTACCTCTCTATAGGAAAAAGTAAAGTAATTGATTCATCAGAAAAAAAAATCAGTAACCAGCACATCTCCTCCTGTTCAGGTGCTGCTTTCTTGAATGTGGCTTGGCGTTGTGTGAGGTCTCACCGGTGCTGTGTACAGGGGCATTAGTGTTTCTGTATGTGTAACAGAAGTATTTTTATTTTTGCACTTTGGATTTTACTTACCCCCATGTTTTCTCTAGCTTGCTATCATTGTGATTGATGGATATTTCTAGATTTTTCTAGCATCCAGCTTACAGCATAGAATTGTTGTTTTTCTTGAAAATGCACGCTCTTTCATTTTTATATAGTATCCCATTTTTGTTGTCCAGGATCATTATTCTCTTCTAGTATAATAACCTGATTTTTTCTGAATTGGCAGTGCCTCTCAACACTGTCAGCAAAAAATTTCACTGGAATTTTTTACATTGTGTGTTGTAAACACTATCTTAGTCCAAGAATGATTTGTGTTTGCTGCCTTTGGCCAAGACTGAAGATCTCCATTCAGTTAAAACAGTGATTTTATGTATTTTAGAGTTCAGATAAACCTATTGGATTCTTTTCTGCTCTTCCGTTGTTGAAATACATGAGGCAGTTTGAGGAATACTTTCCAAAACAGACAGAACCTTTTGTACATATTGGTACTTCCAAGTCTTTGTCACCTGGGGAGCAAGGAAGGGAAAACACCAGTTATCTTTCTCACTTTATAAACACTGTAAAGAAAATAAATAATTCTCTGGTTTTGTTTTGGAAAGCACAGCTTTAACTGTTCAAAGTATTTCTTCACAGTTCTGTGTGTTGATGTTAGTTATAGTTTATCAAGATTTTTTTTAGATCTTTTGAGTGCTTTCCCTTAAATCATTTAAATAAAAATGTACCGAGTTTGTAAGTTTGTTTTTTATTTAAATAGACAAAATGTTAACTGAATTTTTTAATACCTTAGAGATCTCTTTGGAAAATATTATCAAAAGTAAAGTTAGATTTTGAAATTATTTTTTTAGTCCTCTATTTGCTACAGATCTTGATACTTTAAGATGCAAAGTTTATTATCAGGTATGTCCATATTCTTCTGATGTTTAACTTACAAGAAATACATGTCTGTGATGTAACTGGATGTGATGCGTGTAAATGCCTTGCTCTCTTGGGATCACGTATTCTAAATCTGAAGGTAATTAGGAGATAACCATAGCGTATCAGACACTGTACCAAGCAACTAGATAGCCTTCTGCTAATACATGCAGTATGGTCATCAATAGAAACTGATTAGAAGGCATTTCATTTGAAAGTAAACATTATTTAGCTTCATTTATGAGTAATCTTAATATTTTTTTTCCAATTTGCAGTAATGGAACAGCTGCAGGATCCAGTTGTGCCAGAAGACGCAAATATTAAAGCCATTAATGAAGAGTACAGGAAAGCCTTTATTTTTATCAATAAAGGACTAAATACAGATGAACTGGGTCAGAAGGAAGAGGCAAGAGGTTATTATAAGCAAGGGCTTGACCACTTGCTCCGAGGAATTAGCATTCCATCGCAGGGTCCTGCGTGTGTGGGGTTCCAGTGGGAGTCTGCCCGGCAAATGCAGCAGAAGATGAGGGAGACCCTGCGAAACGTTCACGCTCGACTCGGCATTCTGGAACAAAACACCCCACCTGTACCGGCCAGTGCTGCTGCCATGGACGTCCCTGCTGGGGTGCCCAGGTTGTACCCATCCATTCCTTCCAAAGAGAAGCCAGAAAGACCCCCGGCCCCGACTTCTCTGTTTGTACCGAGTCAGCCACCCGCAGCAGAGGGAAGCGCTGCAACTGTGAGCCCCGGGCAAATCCCAGCTATGAGTCCATCAGCTGCAAAACCTCTTTGCCTGCCAGATGAAGCACCTCCTGCCTACACTCCTCAAGCCACCAATGGCCATTTTACTGTGTCTTACGGCACAGACTCTGGGGAGTTTTCTTCTGTAGGGGAGGACTACTACAGTAAGTGTACTCAGCCACCTCCCCTTGAAAACCTGGGAGTGGATGCAGATGAGCTGATCTTGATTCCCCAAGGAGTACAGATCTTTTTTGTGACTCCTGACGGGCAGGTTAGTGCTCCTTCATATCCAGGATATCTACGCATCGTGAAGTTCTTGGATACAGACAGTGAGACGGCCCAGAATCGCCCACCCGCGTTTCTTCAGGTAACAGGAAAATAATTTTCTCCTTCTTTCAAGAACTTTCATAAAAAATTAAAAGGCAGTCTTCCTAATCTCTTGCTCTTCTGAGCCTGAATCTGTGTGATAATAAGAAGGGTGTTACAGCTGTTAGAAAAGGTTTTTTGCAAGCGCACAGTTTTTTTGACTTTTTCTGAAAAAATTCACCTCTCTGTCTTCCCAAGGTTGTCAAGTGCTGACTGTTCTGGTGAATTCCATTTTCTAAAGGAGTTGACTAAACATGTCTTTTCATTTCATAAAATTAACTAATAGAGAAGACGTGTTGATTCATCTATTGTGACATGTCACTGTAAAACGGGGTTGCTGCTACTCACTTGAGTGTCAACTAGTGATAAAGTATTGCAACTGATAATTTGGATGGGCCCATGTTAATCCAGACTGAACTACAAATAAGAAAGATGCATTATTTGGACTTTTTCAGTCCGTGCTTGCTTCATGTGGGCATGTTCTGTAATGTACATTGTGTTTCTGGTCTGGTTTCTGACTTTGGATCTCTGTTGGAAGTCTCATCAGTGAAGGGGAAACTTGGAGGAATAAACAAAAACTGCTTCCTAGTTTTGGGTCTGCTGGTTTGCCTCCATCTGAGTTAGCAGTCTTCAACAGTTGGCCAGTGACAGCCATATGTTCTCTTTGTCCTATTGGTTAAGCCTGACCTGAGATCCACAGGAAGGTACAGGCACTGTGTATCCTAAGTTGTTCGGCAGTGCTTTTCGTCTGCTTCTACACCTGGGCCTCAAGACTAGACCTCAGTTAAGAGGCTACCAGCCTGAAGTACAGTCCTGGGAAAATTAGTTTTTTTCTCTATATTAGACTGTCAGAATTAATCAAAACGTGGGGGGGTTGTTTTGGACTGTTTCCCTGTTGGGTTTTGTTGTTTGTTTGTTTGTTTTTCCAAGATGGCTTTTTTTATTTTTCTTACTAAACTTTATGGAAAATCAAGTTTATGGTGCTTATCAGTACATTCTGCTTGCCTTTCTTTTAAAAAGGATCCTTTAATTCCTTTATGTAATTATCTTTTCTAGGTTTGTGACTGGCTGTACCCTCTAATGTGTAACCAGTCTCCTGTTCTGTGCTGCAATACTGGAGTCTACATGTTCCCTGACACGATGTCTCAGGTACCAGGGTCCTACGTGGGAGTAGTGCTATCTTCAGAACTTCCAGCAGCTGACAGAGAGCTCTTTGAGGATCTCCTAAAACAGATGTCTGACCTTCGAATCCAGGTAAATTTCTGAGCTGCCTGTTTTAAGCCAATAAGGAAAGGTGTAAGTGATCAGCACGTTCTCACATTTAGAGTTAATTGTGCAAAACTGTAAAGTTCTGTGTCTTGCTTTGTATGCTCACCAGTGAGGAACAGATAAAGTACTCAAGATTAAACAACTTGGTAATGAAATTGTAGGCCCTGTGAGACTGGTAGCACTGGTGCGGTCGCACCTCAAAAACCCCTCGCTACAAGAAGGACACTGAGGTGCTGGAGGAAGCCCAGAGAAGGGCAATGAAGCTGGTGAGGGGTCTGAAGAATAAGCCTTTTGAGGAGCAGCTGAAGGAGCTGGGTTTATTTAGCCTGGAGAAGAGGAGGCTGAGGGGAAACCTTATTGCTCTCTACAACTACCTGAAAGGAGGTTGTAGAGAGGTGGGGGTCGGTATCTTCTCTCAAGTCACAGGCAATAGGACAAGAGGAAATGGCCTCAAGTTGCACCAGGGGAGGTTTAGATTGGGTATTAGGAAAAATTTCTTCACTGAAAGAGTTGTCAAGTATTGGAACAGGCTGCCCAGGGAAGTGGTGGAATTGCCGTCCCTGGAGGTATTTAAAAGATGGGTAGATGTGGTGGACAAGGCAGTGCTATGTTAATGGTTGGACTAGGTGATCTTAAGGGTCTTCTTCAATCAAAATGATTCTATGGGAAGACAGAAGTTTTAAAATACTGAATTGTAAGCACAGAGAGGAACTGGAAGCCATTTTCTATATTTTCTCTTATTTTTTCAAAAGATAACATAGGACCCAAAATGAAATTTTGTGTTCAGGAGAAAGCACATTTTTTCCTGTGTGTGTGCATGCTCTCTGTGTAGTTTTGATGATACCTTTCTTGGAATATTTTGCCCAAATGTGTTTACAGTTCAGAAATGCTAAAGCACTTCAGAAAAGTGTGTGTACCTCAAAGTACACTTCAGAAAAGTGTGTGTTATGAAAATACTGTGTACCTCAAAAATCTTCTTGTAAATGGGATCTCAAAATAGATAAATCTAATGCCTTACTGCAGTAAGATATTGACAGATAGAGAAAATAGAAAAAACACCTCATAGTCTAACAAAGGTGCAGTAAGATACGGTGACTGGAAACGAGGTGAAAAATGTTATTTTAAGAGCACTGGAGCACCATTTCAGGAAGAATGGTAATCAGTAACTACTTGAAAGCCGATAGCAAGATGATACCTTTTCATGAAAGACAGAGTCTTGTTGAATCACCAAGATTTGAATGCAGTGATGATGTAGGACCAGTTTGCTGCATGCCATGTTGGCAGAGTACTTCTATGGTGTAAATTCTGTTGAGTTCAGCAGGGAATAAATAACTAGATAAAATTCTGTCATCTTTCCTGAGTAGAAGTACTTCTTAATTGGATATCTCACTAGTTCCTTATTGTCCTAAAATTCCATGTTTTTGTTAATGTTCCCTGATATAATGTCACAGGTGCCAGGATCCCATGAGAGAGTAGGGTTATCTTCAGAGCTCCCAGCAACTGTGAGAGCGCATTTTGAAGATAAATTTAAACAGATGTCTGGCCACAAAGTCCAGGTAAATTCCAGGACAGTGATTCCAAAATTATATAATGTAAAAAAGAATTTAAAAAAATAGTCACTGAAATACATGCTAGAACTGCTGAGATTCCAGACTTGACTGACAGCGGTATTGTATGCTGTGCCCTGTGGGGATTTTTGGTTGGTTTTTTTGTTTGTTTGTTTTGTTAAGAGCTGATTCAGTTACTACAGGCTACCACATTTTGCAAATCAGCAGACTTCTGAAGTTTTTAAAACTGTGATGTAGCACAAATATTTCAAAGCCTAGTAAGATGGTCATTTAATGTGTCTGTTTTATATAGTACTCATGAGGATCTAATTAACAGCTATATTTAATATAATTATAGTAGTCACCTGTTTTATTAGATAATCCATTTCTGTTCTTTAGCATAGTCCTTAGAAGCCTCATTGACTTTTTTCCCATGTAGTGACCTAAACTGTGGTGTAAATAAATTATACCTGGAGCATAGTTTGGGGGGTTTGTTGGGGGTTTTTTTTTGTTTGTTTTTTAGCTATAGCTGTGTATTAAGGTTATTTCTCCTACCCGGCCCCCAAAGTGTTTTGGTCACATGCTAAAGACATTTCTTGAACATGAGATTTCACACTGCTGTCAAGCAGTAGTTGATGATATAGTACATGCCAATGATACGTTGTTAACCTTCTAGTTAGCAACCTTCTAAGTCTTAATCTTTTCTGTTAATGTTGTTTTGGTTTACTGCAACAGTCACCTTTCTGCAATACCCTCCTTTTATTTCTAGTAAATACGTCAGGAGAATCTAAGAATTCCATGTAATATCAAATATTATTCTGTGTTGTGTATTTTTATTCTGCTTATAGGTTTGCTCTAGGAATGCTTTCATTTAGATTTTTCTGAACTAAAAAAAAACCCAATTTTTTTCTTTCTATTCATCATTAACTAGCAGTGTTTTCAATCATTGCAATATTTGGGGTTCTTTTACATTGAAGAAATTCTAGAAATAGGATCTTAAGAACAACCTAAATCTGTTACTTTTTTTTCTTTCTGTAACTAAAGTTTAATTATACATTTTCCGTGAACTGTGTAAAGTTACAATTTTTATAAATGCTAACCAGAATGTGTTGGTGGTTGCTGTGTTTGAATGATTAACTTCTACTCCAGAAACGCTAGTGTTTGATGTCAAATCGCACAGAACCTACTCACCTCGCTTGAAATGGGGAGCAGTGTCATGCACAGCTTGATGTGTTCCTTGGCTGTGCCAGTCTGCAAAAGCATCAACAGCACATAGAATGAATAATCTCCTTTATTTTTGAATTCAGGAGGAAAGGATGAGGAGCAAAACAACCAAACCAGCTGCATTCTTTTAGTGCAGCTGGATCCTCTGACTAAAGACTCCAATTCCCATATCGAATAACAACACAGTTGACTTCCCTCAACTTTTTTTTTATCATCCCAAGATAAAAATGATAGATGGACAAGTCTTTTATCTTTTTTTGCCAGTTAACTTGTACTTTAAGTTTTCCCTACTTAGGTAATTTACCATATGGCCATGTTGGCAAGCAAATCTTTCCATTGTAACTGGATGAAGAAAGTGTACAGAAAATGCTGAGCTGTCTGATAAGCTTTTTTTTTGAATGCATAGCATTTCTGTTCAAAAGTAACTGAATCACAAATTTCCCTTGAGTTTTTGTACACTTAGCCAAGGAACATGCAACATTAAGATTATTCGATAGTGGATCTGTATGGTTTAAAACAGAAATGTTGATGATGCATTACAAAGTAGATTCTCAGATGTTTACTTTCACTTGTTAGCCTTCAGAAGCCTCTAGTGATGCTATTAACTTGCCTCAGACTGTACATATCCAACCACAACCTGAAGGAGCGGAAAGTCAAAAAGAGTTGCCAGAATGGAGTGAGAAAGTTGCCCATGGAATCTTGTCAGGTACTGTTTTAATAAGAGGATTGTGTTGAATGTAAATCTGTGAGTAACATTTAAACAGTATTTTCACCTAAATGCACATGTGCTGGTAGAAGCTGAGTGGTCAGTAGTAGTTGTTCACCAGTTCCAGTTGTGATCATCTAATGGATGCTTTTATGAACTTTATAAAACCAGTGCAGAATTTAAATCCATTGCCAGCTGTCTTGTTCACTGCAAATGAGTGAGGTCTCCTCACTGGACAACATGGTAGGATATTGCCTCCTGTGACTCAAACCACTATGATAGAACAACTTAACTTCTGTACGAGCTGATATATTAAAGTTGGTATCTATTGTGATTTCTGCAGATAAACTTTTTTTTTCCTCTGAGAACCTCTGGAATATAATAATGACCACCAGCTGATCATAATAAATAGAAATCTGCTAGGAAGGCTAGAGGGTTGGATTGTACATTTTCAGAATGTTAATAAAATTGAGATGTGCAGTTCTGTCACTGTGGACCCAGCTGGGTCCTGGATATCTATTAAAAACCCGAGTATCTGTATTAAGCTGAAATCTCGATGAGGGCTGGCTGTATTAAATTTAAAGTGAATTGAAAAAATGTGGGTGGAGTAGGAGCAGAAATCACTGCAGGAATTCATGCTGACCCATTCAAGAAAGAGTGTAATTGCAGACTGTGTAATCAGGAATGTTTCTAAAGTCAGTGTTGCAGAGGCAGAGGAGGGAAAGCTGTAGGAATCATCATCTGTAAAACTGTATGTTCTAAGAAAAACAATTTTTGCCTTGAAGGTGCATCTTGGGTAAGCTGGGGCCTAATAAAAGGAGCAGAATATACTGGTAAGGCTATCCACAAAGGAGCCTCTAAGCTGCGAGAACACATTCAACCAGAAGAAAAACCTCTGGAAGTCAACCCAACTGTAGCCAAGGGGCTTCAGGTAGCAAAACAGGCCACTGGAGGAGCTGTGAAAGTCAGCCAATTCCTAGGTAAAAATTTCCATCTCATGGTATATTACATTTTTGCCTTAAATATTCTGTAGAATGAGAACTGGTTTCTCTGAACTAGATAGAGGAGGGACTGACCTGGTGAAAAACAGTGATCAGTAGTTTGTGCCCTACTTGTGCTTTGTAAGAAAGACTTCTCCAGAAGACAAGTCAGGAAAGAAACAGCTTGTTCCCTATCTGGAAGCTGGGAATAACAAAGCAATGGAAACAGAGTATGTGACATATTCTAGTAAAGTGCTTTTTAGCCATAAAACCAACCTCACTTGTTTCCTAGGAATTGAAGCTGTGCAGAATCTGAAACATTGCTATCAGTTGGGTATTTAAGCATGGATTAGAGTCTGTCTTTCAAATAAACATATTTAGATAGAATCAATACTTAAGACTTCAGTGAAGCTTACTATTAATTAGGAGGAAGGACTTTTAAAGAAAGATGTTCTATGTTCTTACTAAATAATCTGCGTACTCTTGTTTTATGGTAGTTGAGGGAGTGTGTTCTATAGCAAGCTGTGTGGGAAAGGAGCTGGCTCCACATGTGAAAAAGCACGGCAGCAAATTAGTTCCAGAATCCCTTAAGAAAGATAAAGATGGCAAATCCACTTTTGATGGTGCTCTGGTGGTAGCAGCAAGTGGAGTTCAAGGTAATAAAAATTCCATATACTTTTTTAATTGCATGCTTTTCAATGCTATGAACTCAAATAAGCTGTTCATTCTTACAGGGTTTTCAACAGTATGGCAAGGTTTAGAAAGTGCAGCAAAGTGCATTGCTAAAAGTGTTTCAACTGAGACTGTAAAAACTGTCAAATACAAGTAAGTTATGTTTTTATTGGTTTCATCTTCTACAGTATATTGTTATTGTGCTTGATTACTGGCAAAAAAAGCTCATGAAAGTGCAGGGAAGCTAACTGAAATACCTGCTTTGCTCTAATTACGCAGCAGATGATAAGCTGCTAAGTGCACGGTAATGAACATCTCCTGTAAGTGAAAATATGAAATGAGTAAATGATTGTGGTAAGTATTGTTTTAGTTGTCTTCTAGAAGTATTATAGCCTCAGTCTGTGTTACAGATACTGTTCAGATTTATATCTTTCCTCTACATACAGTGTCATTACGAAAAAAGTTATGATTTTAAACCTCTCAGCTCTGATCTTGAATTTATGTAAATTTAGCTAAATTTGAAGAAAAATGGAAGAAGGTCTAACTGAAGCGAGGAGGTGCAAAAAAGAATATAAGGAAATCTAAGGCATAAATAGCAATAATAGGATAGCCACGACTTGCAAAATACAGGTGTTCTTAGAAAAAGATAATGAGGAAAGAGGATAGTTTCATTCAGGATTAAGGTGATGAGTACATGTACTGGAAGATGCGGTGGAGAGTAACGGAATACATTGAAATAACTGCAAAACGTATGAAATGCACCCCTCAAAAAAGGTGCAATAGGTATAACAGAAATTGAAGACTAAGCAAAAGCATGTGTGGTAAATGGCATCGGCGATAACTGTAGCAAAACAGATGTTAAAAAAGCTTGCTGCAAGTGCATACAGGCTCCTAGCAGGAGGTAACAAGGTTAAATACCAGTGCACGGGATTAAGTGAGGTGGCAATTCAGGGTTGTGTTGTGATGCATTTCAAATAGGAGGCGCGATAGTGAAGTCCTAGTCACTGCTGCTTTCTTGCTAATGTTTGTTTTCAGTAGGAACATCAGGGGGTATTGTACTGGTACTCTTTTTCACATAAATTCACGTTAATGTTTCTGTTTTAGATTTAAAAATAGGAAATACGGAGATCAGCAGTCAACAGCCACAAAGAGTGAAAAACAAGTAACTAAATGTTGCAGTTAATTACAATAGAATTGAACATATTTGATATTTGATCTTTATCTATATAAATGTATTAAAATTCTACGTATCTCTTTGGAGCTGCTTTCTGTTGCAGCAACAAAGATTTCTGACACTCAAAGTACTTCAGCAAATGAACTAAATTCCATTTAATGGACACAGAGTTAAAGAAGCATCATCACAGTGTCTCTAAGTAACAAAAAACTCAGTTAAAACTTAGCTGCAATACCTTTGAAGATGGAATTATAAAGAGATGCTCATTATATGTGTATATATATATAAATATGGGAAAGAGTAGCCCAACTTTTTTCTTTTTTAAAAAAAAAAAAAGTTAGAAATGATGCAATTGAGACAGGCAAACTGAAAAATCAATTATCAAATATTATGAAATTTTTAGTCTAACTGTATGGGATGAGCTACAGTCTTACTTTAAATGAGGTTACCTGTTTTACTCATGTTATATAAAACTGGCTTATGATGTTTCTGAGGTGAAAATGACTAATCAAATTGACTAAATACTGCGCTTTTGCTGTGAGATTAATTCTGTAATCTGCAAATCAGATGTTGGTAATTCAAGGCTGTTACTCTATCAGAGAATTAAAAACAAAACAAAAAAGCACTTATTCTTTATATTCAGTTTCATTCTTGGTTCCAGCCATTATATCATGGCTGCTGTACTGATGATACGACAGATTTTTGCATACTGTGATACTCTGTGCTTCTCTCTAGCATTATTTTGAAGTCCTCAAAGAAAACCACAGGGAAAAAGTAACTCTGCTAACTGCTGGGATTTTTGATGGTGCCAGAAATGCTTCCCTTTGGCCTGGTTTGTGTGATTACAGTGCTCTCTGGGGAGATGCCTGGCTGCCCGGAACAGTTGAGAGTTACTGCTCTCACTGTACTTTTGTCTTCCTCCAGTACACTCTCTCTACTGGGGTAGATGGGTACCTTGCTTTACACTTGAGTAATTAATAGGAGACTGCTGACTTAACCCTAATGCATAAAGAAGCTGGACCCACAGCCTAGTGGAGGGACCAGAGGTTCTATCTCTTGGTAATTTTCAATAAATCCTCAAGATAGCTTTGAGCGTTTTGGGGTTTTTTGTAAGTTTTCCTCCCCCCTGCCCTTCCCCTTTGCCACTGTTTTTATTCCAGGTTACTTCAGAAAAGTTTTCATTGCACAATGGAATCTTTTTTGTAAGGACCTTGCTACCTCCAATGTATGAGCATAGTTGTGTCAGTAGTTCTTTTACCCAGGAGACCTGTTAGATTAAATTAACCTGTCTGGGTTAATTCACTTGAGCACAGTGGTGCTCTACCTCAGTGAGTCTACTTTTGGGACTTTGAACTAATATGACAGTGTGTTGCTGTTACACCAGACATAGTATCATGTTATGCCATGTAGACACAGGGAAAGGTGATACAGGACAAGTACTAGCCAAGCACTACTCTGGCAGTGGTGGTACCAACTGAGAAAAAATATGCCTGAGGTGATTCTGGTCCCTTTTTCCCTAAGAGCTGGGAAGGTGAGATGGTGTTTGCCCTCTCTCCTCCTCAGTGCTGCCACCCACGGCACAGACTGAGAAGGTTCAGCAGCTACAAGGGTCGAACTGTGAGGACTTATATGGGGGAACAGAGGGTATTAGGACTTTTACCTAAGAACTTAGGTTAAAAAGTACTTAAGTGTTATTGCACTCAACTTCCCCTCATTATGGTTCTATAGATAGCCTTCTATTCTTCAAAACTAGAAGAGAAGAAGGGCGAAAGATGGGAAGGTTTTTGAGGAAAAAGCGCAGAAGCATATTAGTATCTTTAAAGAATGATCCGTATGATAGAGGAACAGCCCTTACTCAAATGGCTTGATGATTTCTAATGTCATTCTTTGACATTCAGGCTGTGTGCTTATTATTTGTACTTGGTGATGCTTAATTTTTTTCTTTCAAAATAATTCTAGTGAAGAGAACAGTACTAAGTAAACATATTTACAAACCTGCTCTCTTTCTTAAGGTATGGGGATGATGCCGGCCATGCTACAGACAACGCCATGAATTCTGCAATCAATGTTGGTGTGACAGCCTTTAACATTGACAATATTGGTATTAAAGCTGTTGTAAAGAGAACTGCGAAGGAAACTGGCCATGCTGTGTTAGATGAATATAAAGTATTGGATAATGAGAAGAAGGATAAAAAATGAAAGAAATTAAGTATTTCTCAAAGCCTTATATTAGAGATGAAACTTCCTACTTAGAAGTAACTGCATTACTAACCTGCGATTTAATACAAATCACACTGTACTTTTCAAGCAGCTGCTACTTGATTTGTCATGAAAATGTAAAAGTAGGGAGGGCATTCACAGAAGGAAAAATGAAAGTTGTCTTAACTCCTCATTCTGTATTGAACGAGGGTTTTAAACAACTGGACCAGGGCTTTAGACAACTGGAAGGTTATGAGTTTGCAGTAAATGAACTTGCCTCTGTCAGCACTTTTTCAAAGTATAATATGGAATAATAGATTAATGTAGAAATACTATTGTGAATATTTTTGTAATACTTTATATTTGTAAAGAAGGTGGTGACACAGAACAAATAGGATTACTAATTCTGGAACAAATATGATTGCTAGTTTGTTTTTTAACCTTAGGAGTTAGTTTTACTAAAACAGCCTTGTCTTATTTAATATGCACTACTAAAATAAGCTTTGTGTTTCATTGTTTTGTAGAGAATTTCCCTTTTCAGCTACCAAACAGCTAATCTTATCCAAAGTTAATGTTAGAAGAAATTAAAGATGAACCTCAGGTATCTAGTATTTATTCCCTTTAAAAATATTTTTTTGTCCATTCAGCATATAAGCAAACCAAAGACACCAAGCATTTCTTCTAAAAGAGGGTATTTACAACTCTAGAGAAATGTATTCTCCTGCTGGCTCCATAAGGAATATACAAAGATTCTTTGAAATTGAGATTTCTATGTAGAGAAGATAAGTATGTTTTTGCATAAATTATTTTTCTGTAAAAACATTCTATAGAGGACACTAGGAACTTCTATGCATTCTGTACTTTACAGCCAATCCAGAAAGATTCAGAGTATATATCATGGTCTCCTAAAGGAATAGTAGTTCTAACAGCATCTTTAGTCCACTAAGTTCATAGTTGCACAAGGTATGTCGTTAAAGGGTATGAAGACAAGCCCTTTTAATGAAGAGATAATGTGGAATAAAATAGACACTACTGTGTAGGTTTTTCATCCTATTCCTAGTGCAGTGTGAAATAACTCCATACGTAGAACCCTTTAGATGCTTTTACACTGCTACTTATTTAACAGTTCATTATTTAAGGCTGCTACGCATTTTAATACTGGCTGGACCCGCAGCAAACGGAACACCATCAATTTACAACTTATCTCCACTTCATGTAAATGGGAAAAATGACTATAAATGGTTGTTAGCAAATGATATTTGCATCAGATTGAAAAAATACAGTAACAACTAATGTCTATTAGAATGGTAGTAGGTACACATTTTGTGGTAGCTACTCTAGATGTGTACTTAGGGTGAGAAATGTGAAACAAAGGATCTAACCACTTGAAGTGTAACTTTGATTTATGGAAATAAAGGTGAAATTGAAATTGGTTAATTTGCACTTGGCCTTTTTATGATGTGAACCTATGGATCAGTGAGTGGGAAGACTAGGACTTCTGAAGTAATAAAAGAACAGTACTAGGGTATGTCTACAATAGAAACAAGCTTGTCAATTAGAGCTTAAAATATTTCAAACTAAAAAAGTCCATCAAAAGTACACTACAACAATTTCTGTTATTGTAGTCTGTCCCTTACCAGCAAGTGTACCGAGTTTAAGGCTGCTAAAGACTTCACACTAGCAAAAGCATTTTTGTTGTTATGAATTGCATTTACAATAGGGATGTATATATTTGTATCTTCCTTCTTCCTTCCATTTTGGTTTTGCATATAGCCCTTTAGTTTCATCCATAAACCATCAGAACAAGTTGTATTAGAATAACAGTTAAGATCAAAGTGTTACAAATTCAAGAGACCAAGCTGTAGCATAATGAAGAAAAAAATATTTAAATGCCATTGGTATCAGGCAAGAATTGTCCTGTTCAACCTGCTGTTGTTCTTTTCACACGTACTCAGTCTCTCAAATTTGTATCCACGTAGATTAAAGCTTTTTTTTTTTTAAATAATGCCTACCCCATTTTATAGTTTTTAATGTGATACATCCCTGATCTTCCCTTTTACATTGTTCTAAAGTTTAGTTAATTCTCACTGCTGAAAGTAGTAAGCTGTTGAACTTGCCCTGCTTCAGCTGTCACTGCTTGGGCCCTGAGCAGCGAATCCATTGTCTTCTCCCACTTCCTTAACTACACACAACTGCTTTCGCCCACTTACTGCCTTACCTCAGCTCTCCCTTTCATACAGTACTCACACTAAGCTCCCTAAGCCTCTTATCTTAGGTTTGCTTTCTATTCCCAGCTTGGTTTCATTTCTCCTTTGAACACTGAACATCTTTTGATGTATGGCAGTCCAAGAAGCCGTCTTACTAATGCTGTTTACTGAGTGAACTACCCTATTTCCTAATGCATTGCTATTTCCAAATTAATTTATTCAGTCTTTTCTGCTACAATATCGGTCTCGAATCTTGTCTTGAGATTACTTTTTATGACCTTTAAGTCATTGTAGGCTACTGCTGAATCTGGCATCTTCATCATTCCATAGGTATAAACTATTGTTCTTACCTCAGGTCTAAACCCCTGTATTAGAATGGATTTCTCTAGATTCCAAGGGTGGGCAGGTTAGCTGGTTTGTTTAATGCTGATTTAAAAACACCTTGGGATACCCTATTTCTTAATATTCCCTGAAAAACTAAAGCCATAATCCTTTAAAAAGAATTGCTAAAACTGCCTTCCACTAAAATATGCTGACCAGCTCAGTTATTCAGATCACCAGAGGTGATCTGTAGGTTGGAAGGGACTTCCAGAGGTCCCAGATTACAGAGGTCTGTAGTCCACCCTCCTCAAAACAGGTCCAGCTGGAGCACATTACTCTGTGCCAGTTCTTGTCATATTTTGATTATCTCTAAGGATGGAGACTTTACAGCCTCCCTGTGCAACCTTTGCTAAGTTTGACTCTGGTAAAGATAAGTATTTCTCCCTTATACAAAAAATCTACGTGCACTTGGGTGCATTGCTGCTTATCTTTCCATAGTGCACACTGGAGAAAAGTCTGGCTTCTCCATCTTCTCTACAACCTCCTCTTACGTAGTGAACAGCACAAAGATCTCCTTGTGCCTTCTCTTCTCCAGGCTGGAGACAGGCTACACGTGCCAGTCCCTGACCAGCCTGGTAGCCCTTAGGATTTGTTTGGAAGCCCGAAGCTAAGCACTCAAGCAGGTGCTCCCACAAGTCCTGAATGAACTGTAAGAACCACCTCCCTCAAACTCCTGGCTACACCCTTGCTCAGGCAGCCCCTTGGCCTTCTTTGCTGCAAAGTGCATTGCTGGCTCACAGAATCATAGAATTGTCTAGGCTGGAAGGAACCTTTCAGATCATCTTGTCTAAGCATCAACCTGATGCTGACAAAAGCCATCACTAAACCATGTCCCTAAGCACCACATCTCCCTCTTTTAAATACCTCCAGGGATGGCGATTCCACTACTTCCCTTGGCAGCCTGTTACAATGCTTGACAACCCTTTCAGTGAAGAAATTTTTCCTTATATCCAATCTGAACCTCCCCTGGCACAACTTGAGGCTGTTTCCTCTTGTCCTATCACTTATTACTTGGGAGAAGAGACCAACCCCTACCTCTCTACTACCTTCTTTCAGGTCGTTGTAGAGAGTGATAAGGTCTCTTCTTCAGGCTAAACAATCCCAGCTCCCTCAGCCACTCCTCATAAGACTTGATCTCCCGACCCCTCACCAGCTTTGTTGCCCTTCTCTGGAATCCCTGCAGAATATCAGTGTTAAATCTCAATGTCATGGTTAGCTTAGTCACCCAGGAGCCCCGTGTCTTTTCACATGAAGCTGAATTTTATTTTAGTGCCCCCAGCCTGTACTGAAGCATGGGCTTTTCCCATCCCAAATGTCAGACTTTACACTTGCTTTCTGTTGAATTTCATTAGGTTCCTCTCTCAGCAGTGTGCTTCTCCAGGCTGTACACCCTGCTCTGAATGGCAGCCCTGCCCTCCTGGTGGTGACTGCTCCCATCAGCTCATCACCATCAGCAAACTTACAAACTTACTGATGCTCAGTCTTCCAGGTTGTTAATAAAGAATTAAGGTATTGGCTCATGTATCAATCCCAGAGTCAAGCAGTCATACTGCTGATCCAGCAACCTTATTTCCCAGTTATTCAATCTATAACTCACCAATTTGGCTATAAAGGCACGATGGGAGACTGTTTATCTAAGTCCTTTGTAAAGTCAAAATACTCAACATCCACCAGTTTTCCCTTGTCCACACAGCCAGTCGTCTCATCATACTCTAGTTACTGATGCAACAGAAGCAACTCTTCTTCATAAAAATTAATTTATGTCATAATGTAAATGTTTGTCTTCAGCAACTGGTCTACCTTACTTTTAAGCAACTCTAGCCTTCACGTAATCCGAAGATATGTATTTGAGTATAAAATTCTGTTTCCAAACCACATTGTGTTGTGACCCAGGTTTCCTAACTTTTCTAGCTAAAAATTTTAGTCTCAGTGTTAAAAGACTTAAACCAACTAAAGTACATTTATAGGTATCTGTATATGTAATTTTACTGGATTTATCCAGAACAAATAAATGGAGGAAAGCTATTAAGTGTTGCAAATGTCATTATGTTACTGCCGTAATTGTTAAAATTATTGATGGTCTGAAGTCTTACCCACTCACACAAGACCTCAGTTCACAAGACACTTTTGCTTTTCTCCCACTTCAGTTCCCAAACCCTCTGGCAAAGCACACAGTTAGACCTGCTGTCCTGTGCCAACCCAAGCAGCATGGTCTGGGCTCATCCTTACACGCCCTGCAACCTAGGTCAAAGAAAAGTCTCCTGGGGCAGAGAGAGAGAGTACTCTGTGGCCAGGATACAGCCCTCAGTTACACTGTTCTCTCTTTTCTCAGACTTCCTTGTGATTCCAGGATCTTTCTGAGTTCTCTGGATGTGCCCTCCAGTTGAGAACTCCTCAGGTACACTGGTTAAGTTAATGTTGAAACAGTTCTTCACAAAAACTGGTAAAAAGAAAAATGGTTACTGATTAACACCTTTGCTGTTAAAATTCGGTACCCTGAGTTAGTTATGAATGCTAACCTAGGTCCAAGTCATTACTTAAATTACTGGTTTCGTATGGAATGTGTTTTCAGTATGTATCTTAAAAAGGCAGAATTCAGTAAATCCTGAAGGCAAAATGAGCAGCTAAATTTAAATGCCGTTACAGTGCAGCACTCTTCTAAATTTGTTTCTTGATTAAAGTATTTCAGACAATTTTGAATTCAATCCATACCTCAAGTGATAATTCACTGATGAGATGATAAGCATCAATTACAACTCGAGACTGTCAAAAAATCTCCTCCTGCCCTAATATATATGAGACAAGTGAAATTAAAATGACTTTTTCTTCTTATGATCGAGCTTCTCACTCTACATCCTACTGTTCTACCCCCAGACACTAGATCCTGCTGGATTAGCGACCCTGCTGTTGCAGTATCAGTGAGGTGTTAGATTGGCCCATTTCAGCATCACAAACTACCAATTTAGGACTACAATTCGCAAAATTTCAGGACCAACTTTGGATGGCAATGCTGATTTATCCTTTGTTAAAGTAATCTATTAACATAACCCTAGTTTTAAACTTTAAAAGCAGTGTCTGTGTTGCCCAACAAGCTGTAGGGCTACTGCTTTTAGCTTGCTGCTCGTGCAACAGAATTACTTCTGAATCACTAAGAAACTGCACCTTTTGTTTTTTCATAGCATACCAGTAAAGCAAAATTACGGACCATCTACTTCCTGAGAAAGTGAATGGATAATTTCTCTAGTAAGCGCTAGATCTCGTGAAACTGGGAGTTGATCTACGTGCACACTAATCACTCCCAGCTTCACCCTGTCCCTTGCCATCAACTCTGGTGCTTTTCTGAGCAGCCGGTGAGCCATTTCAGCTCACTAACCAGCAGAAATGGCAACCGTTTTCCCCGATGTAAGTCTTCCAGGTTTTGTGAGCTGTACTGGCTCCTTGGAGAGCTACAGGAATGTCAGAGCTGGCACTGAAGCAGCCAGAGACAATGACAGGGAGACCCTGGCAAAGGTGATGCCGCTCTTGGAGCATTAAGCTATTAAATTAAGTCAGTCCACTCCATAAAGCTTTACCTTGAGAAAACCATGAACCTATCTAAAATTGCTTGTTTAAAAAATGCAACATCAAACATTTTTAAGCATGAATCTGGACCACTGCAAGGTAACTAAAATATCAACCGGTATGTATTGACTAATTGACTCTGTTGACTTGACTAGCCAGGATTAAGGCTGATTATTCTAAGCTCTTCTGTCCTGTCTCAAGTGAGGTTCTTGCAACCTAGATAATGCAGAGCACAGATCACAATTACCAAGGGTGTAAAATACAGGCTAGGCACCCTTTTTAAGACCAGGCCTCGCCGAGCTGCACCTGCCTTCACATGTGGGTCAAAGCGTTTATTCAAAACTGTGCTACTTTCCATCCTAAAGAAATGTTTAAAAAAAAAAAACCAACAAAAACCTACACATATTTGTGTTTCCCGGCTCATGAAAAGCTTAGCACTGTTCATTCTGTGCCGTCAAAACTGGGCCAAAACTGTACAGCATTTTTCCCATTTTCTGGTGTTGCCCGAGCCACACCCTGAACAGAAGAAAGAAAAAAAACCCTTTAAACCAGGACGTGGCACAAATGTGTGAAATGAAACACCAGTGGGCACATTTCCGCCAGAGGAGGTGAAGGCCACGCCAGCCACCAGCCCGGCCCTGTCTCCCCAGGCAGCGAGAGAACCCTGGCGGCTTCGGAGACGTGGGTCGCCCACGCCGAGCGGTGACCGGGGCCGAGGGCTCGGATCACCGGCCACCGACCTGCGGACGGTGGCCGCGGGAAGGCGGGCCGGGCCGCGCCGCTCCCTCAGGCCTCCCGCCGGGCGCTCGGCAGCCGTTACCCCGCGCAACGGTCGCCGAGGCGGGGGCGAGCGGCGCCATGGGGGAAGGTAGCGGCGGCCGGGCGGCAGACCCCGACCGCCTGGCGCTGGAGCTGGGGCGGGAGAGGCGGAAGAAGTGAGTGCCGGGCGGGGAACGGGGCTGCAGCCGGGGAGCCGCGCCGAAGGACCGGCCGTGCCGGGGACTTCCGCCGCCTCCCTGCGGCAAAATGGCGGCCGGCGCCGCAGGCGGAAGCTCAGGTTGATGCGGTGCGTGGGGAGCGGCCCTCGGGAGGCCCGCACAGGAGGGCCCGCAGCTCGGCTGGGCTGTGCTGGTAACGCGGTTGGGACGCGGGAAACAGTGGCACACGATGGGCCAGAGGGCTGGGACTAGCACAAGGAGACCGAAGGAGAATCAATAACTTCAGCCAAAAATGAGGCTGGTACTGAGCAGGGCTGGGGAATGGGACTGGGTGTCATGGTTTAACAGCAGAAGGCAGCTAAAGGCTGCACAACCGCTTCCTCGCTCCCCTCCCAGTGCGATGGGGAGAGGATCAGAAGGGTAAAAGTGGGAAAACTTCTGGGTTGAGATTAAGACAGTTTAATAATTAAAAAAAAAAAAAAAAAAAAAAAAAAGAAAAACCAAAGAAAAGCAAGTGATGTGTAAAAAACCCATTGCACACCACCAGCCGACCAATGCCAGTCCCCAAGCAGCAGCAGCGCTGGCAAACTCCACCTCCCCCCGGTTCTTGCTGCTGAAGATGACATTACATGGTGTGGAACATCCCTTTGGTCAGTTGGGATCACCTGTCCCAGCTGTGTCCCAAATTCTTATGCACCCCCAGCCTGCTCCCTGGCAGGGGGATGCAAGGAGCAGATAAGGCCTTGATGTGTAAGCACTGCTCAGCAAGAGCCAAAACATCCCTGTGTTACCAGCAGCTATTTCATCACAAATCCAAATAGCATCGTATCAGCTGAAGAAAATTAACTGTATCCCAACCAAAACCAGTACGCTGGGACTGGAAGTCATGATGGGGTAAGAGCAGAAAAGACCTCATGCCTATTTTGGGGAAGAAGAATCAAATGGATGAGGTACTCTTTAAACTCACTTTCCACAATGTTGAATAAAACTGGAAAGCTGGATTTCACTTTTCTCTACCATCAGTAAATATCTCTGAAATCTACAGGGAAGGGACGGTATCTTTCTTGTGCCGTTTCCAGAGAAGATGAGGACTTGTTACTGCTATCAGTTATCAAACACCCCTTGCTTATGCAGCAGGTGTTTTAGTGCTCTGATGATTCTTGATGCTCAGGCAGTGGTGGGATTCTAGGCTGGGGATTTTTCCCAGTTTGCTTAGGAAGTTACACATTTTTCCCTGTGTTAAAGAACATGATCGCCTTTTGAATGTTACTAAATTAAAACTTAGAAACTGTCAGAACCTCCTGTGCTACCTTAACTCAGACCCTTAATATTTACATTTCCATACCATTTTCAAACATTCCATACTGATTTTTCCCCGTGGTTAATGTTTCTTTCAGTGTCTGAGCTGCAGGTTCTCTTCAAACTAGTCCTGCAGTTATGAACTTTATAAAGTTTTTATTCACTAATAAAAAGGGGGAAACCAATATTAACAGAGTAAAAATGATTAGGCAGCTTCTGCACTCAAAATGTCCCAAAAAGGACCTTGGTACATACTTGCACTGGTATGTAAGCAAATGTCATTTTATTAGGTCTCCTGAACAGTAGTGTATCAGTGTAGTATGTGTTATCCTCTGCATGCACCAGTTCTTTACCTGACACACCATCCTGATATTATGGGTGTTCAGGTAAAAAGCAGAATGGTATTGGCTTTGTTTCACTGATCTGATTTTTATTTTTATTTTTTTTTCAATTAGTGAGAACCTGGATTCTTACGTACCTTAAATTCTTGCTAATGTGCTTGAGAATCTTCTGCAAGACTGGGTCCAAAACCCAGAACACACAGTGAAGTGGGGACTTGTTGCTGATGAAAGGAAAATATATATTTAATAAAAACCTTTATTGTGATGGCACGGCAGTAAGAGGCTCACTGCTTCAGGTGGATTCTACAACTGTTTCCCGTGTATATCGTGTGTGTGCAAGTAGACAATACCATTATTGCCAATTTCATGGAAGTAGTTTGTTCAACCTACCTGTTAATGACCAGGCTTGTTAGACATGTACATCTAAAGCAGTGGCAGTATAGCAATGAATACAGAAGGGCTCTGTGAAGGTGTGATTCATCTGACCTACTTTGGCTGGCTCTTTTAGCATGAGATGACTCACACCCCAGGAGGTGCCTGTTTCTCTCCTTTGGGTATAAAGCAGGCTGAGGATGACTGGCTTGCAGATAGCTGTCTGCATTCCTTCACAGCCATCTCACACTTGTCGTCTTTTTACTGGCTTATTTGATTATTATGCCATTTAGGCAGTTTGCTAACAGGCCTCCTACCACTCTCCTTTAACACTCATGAAGAAGAGATTTTTACTTCAAAGAGTAAATTGAAACATCGATGTCTGTAAGGGGTCTGTACCTAAAGTACCTACTGATTCTCAATGATTGTGGATGTAATACTGTGAAATCTTTCAAAGGCTTTAATGGAAGCAAGTTTAAATCTGAGTCTGAATTACTGTAATCAAGATTCAGTACAGGTTTTGACTGTGAAATGTCATTGCAAATATTTCTGAGAGAGAGAAATCATATAATACTGTGGTATACTTAACAGACAAGGAGGTCTTAAAGCCATATATTTATTCATGTCAGCTACTTACTAATGTTGATGGAGCTGTGTGTTAATTCAGCTTGTGAGATTTCAGCTTCTGTGGCTTTTCTGGCAAGGAAAACTGCAACATTTTCCCAGCAGACTGCTGACTGCAAGCGTCAGGAGTCTGTAGCTTTCAATACTGGGTATGCTCTTCCCTGTGGTGCCTTTTGCACTGCACAGTATTGTTTCTGCTTTGTTTGTAGGGTCTGAAGGCATCTATGTATTTTGTCTTCCACAGGAATCCATAAAGGTTTGCTGTGTTATAGAGCTGATGCCCTAGAACTGGTGATTTGTCATGAGCTTCTCCTGTAACGTTTCACTGTTTCCCCACTCCACTACAGAAAATGGCTTCAGGCAGACTTCTGCCTGATAAGATGGACCAGATATCCAGATCTGGATAGCAAAACTTGCAGGAAAATGGCTTTCATCCTAAGTGGCTGTCACTTTAAAGTAAAATAATACCTGTAAACTGTCTTAAAAAGAAATTTGGCAATTTTTTTTCTTTTGTCATTTCAATCACAGCCTTCTTCTCTGAACTGCCCTTTTTTCTCCTTTGCTTTGCAAGAGCTTTCTTGTTATGATTAGCATGTGAGGATGTAGTTAAGTTCTCCTGATGACTTAAATGTGAGCTTCCAGGTTTTATGGGCTTTCTTCTGTGATGACTATAAATTGTCCATTGTTATGGGAAGGATTCACAGGTGTTAAATATGTGTGATTATGCTTAACAGGTGAGGTTGCAGATAAAGTCACACCACAGTCCCTCTAAGCACAGATCAAGTCTCTATTTGGGCAGACAGCTATATGCAGCTGGTTAAAGTCATAGTAACAGATACATGGCCTCACCATCGCTTTCTATCACAATTAGAAATAACTCCAGAAATGAAAAGTACTCCAATACAATAAAAAGCTGAAGTATTTATCAAGTTGGTAAAAGTGATTTATTTCTACATCCCTTCTCCGTCAGTGCAGGGACTGTAATTTACTGCATATACACTGACTAAAATAGAGAGGTTCCACTCTGGCTACTTTCTGGGTGCTATTGGAGTATATTTAATAATAACTAGATTTTTTTAAAAACTAGTTGCATTTGCCAAATGAAAATAAGACTTTCTGTCAATGTAGCAATTACAGTCTGACAACTGACAATTTATGATTTCTGTACACATATTTCATCAAAAATATTAATCAAAAATATTAGGAAGTTGGCTGGCAGTTTTGCTAATGGTACAGAATGAATAATACAATCTAATGTAAGAAAGTTGTATATAGTCTTGGAATGGAACAGAAATTAAAACCTGAAAACAGTAGATTTAAAGAACTCCTTCTTCTTATGTTATCCCTATGCATCCATCTAAGCACCTAGTTAGGATTTGTTTGAAAAGGAAAACAGTTTCATTTTTGGTACAGCTCAGCTGTAGTTACAGCTTTGCCCATGTCTAATTTACAGTGTTATTTCCTTCCAAAAATTCCATTTTAACACTCACTTTTGACATAATTTCCTCTTTTCCAAGCACTGAGAGGTTGATATAAATCTGCTTTATAGAAATCATACCTATTTGTATCAGAATGATACCAGCAATGTAGTAAGATTTTGTCTTCCTTCTTCCTAGCCATCTGCCTCTATTCATTTGGAGTGGAAGCAAATGGGCAGAAGCAATCAGATTTCCTTTGATTTTCCTGCATCTAAGCTTTTTTTGACTCATGTGTTTCATGAGGTTTTTTGCTGGGGCTTTCACCACACCCATTTTGTCTCCAGCAATTTACCAGTACTTTCATTATTTTTGCCTATGTCCCTGCTATCTAATTTAACGTTGGTAGGGACAAAAAGGGCAATGGTGCAAGGAGGGATTGGAAGACCCCGTGCTCCCCTGCCCTTCAAGATGTCTGTCTTTGCTCCAGTGTGTTTCTTGCACTAAAAACTTACTTTAATTACCTTAAATTACTCCTCTTTACACTTTGTTATTTCAGCTCTTCAGCCCTCACCATTCCAGGCACACCTCTTTAAGATTGGTTGGTTTCCTTGTGCAGCTTTTAGTTGAAATTTGGTGTTTCAAGCTATGGAAAACAAATGTCACAGACTGAATGTGAGCATGAGGAGTGCAACAGGTGATACAGTTTCTTAGTGATCAGCTCTGTCACCAGAGCTTTGATTTCTTATAGGCTAATTAACTATTTTTTGAAGAGCATTTCTCCTTATGAACGTGTTCAGAAAGAGAAGATCCATGTTGACATGGGAGCCTCCCTTTAAAAAAAACAACACCAAAAAATAGGACAGCATAATAATTTTATCTCTTGCATGTTTTAATGAACTAGGCTAAGATTTAAAAGACATCAATGTCATATTGGTATTGTAAAGCATTTCCAAATAATGGTCTTATTTGGAGACTTGTGTTCTCAGTTCTTTTGAAATATCTCAATTTGGGCACTGAAAAATGGAGGTACCCAAGAACCACTGATTGTTTTTTGAAATCTTGGTCTGCCAAAGTTGACTTTAAAGGACAAAACCACAAACTGCTCTTGCGTTATGTCGCGCTGTGCTTTTATTGCAGTTATCCTGGTGTGGGCTGACTTGTTTGAATCTTGCAGGCAAGAGCATTTCTCCATAGACATCTCCAAAAACAACTGGGCATAAATAAGGTCAATAATTTAGTTAGCAGTTATTTCCCCGTGGCGTGATTGAGATAGATGATTCATTGTAGCACACTAAGCTACCTTCTTGCCACTTAAAATTATAAGAGTCATTGAACACCTTGTATGATGCATGCCGGTGGGTTTGACTGTCATCAGAATAAGTCCTTTGCTAGCTTCTGCTTCTTGTCATATCTTCCAAGGCAGAAATAGTCTGGTTTTCCATGGTCAGTTGTCTGGCTGCCTGGCCAGTATACAGAAGAAATCAGTTGGCAAAAATATATTTTATATATATAATACATATATATTAATATATATATAAAATTG
>JAOXJM010000001.1:184061644-184086369 GCA_026413425.1 Tringa solitaria
ATTTCTTTCTAGTATCTAATCTAAATCTCCCCTCTTTCAGTTTAAAACTGTTACCCCTTGTGCTATTGCTCCTCCCCATCTCTCCTGTAGACCCCCTGAAATGGATGAAATAATCTAGAAAACAGAATAACCCTATATTTCTTTCTAAGGTAATGAATGGAAAACCAGATATGAGACACAAGTAGAACTGAACAAACAGCTGGAAAGGCAAATTAATATTCTTCAAGAGAAAATGGAGCTTATTCGTGGCAATCCAGCAGGTAGAAATGGGTATTCATAACTGTTTTTCACTAGAGTTAGTGTTCATATATTGAAATTGTATCAATGGGTCACATTTTCTGCTTATTTGTAGATAAATTGTCCGTTGTGCGCAGCTTTGATCAAATGCCTGTGGTGAGTATTATGGCATTTAGTTGGTTAAAAAAAAATCACAGTGCAATTGAAGAACTTGTATCATCTTTGTTTTTTCATGACAGAAAATAGCAGGAGCCCGGTCTAGAAACCAAAACAATCAGTCCTCATGCTTACTTTCTTTTTTATTTTATTTTTTCAGATATGCAGTTGCTTATACATTTATAAAGTATAGAGGAAAATCATTAAGTAGGAGCTACAGAAGACCTGAATGTTCAGAATGTAGTGAAATTTTTGACTGAGTGAAGGTTGTGTGGCTGACCTGCACTAAGGAATATGAGATGGAGTAGCTGGACTAGTTCTGTGAGTAAATGGAAAAACATTAAACATTGATCACAAAATCATGGAATCATTTAGGTTGGAAGGGTCCCCTTTGAGATCTTCTAGTCCACCCCTCTTACTCAAGCAGGGCCAGTTACAGCAGGCTGCCCAGCATCATGTCCAGTTGGGTTTTTAGTATCTCCAGAGATGGAGACTCCACAACTTCTCTGGGCAATGTGTTCCAATGTTTGGCTACCCTCACAGTAAAAAAAGTGCTTTCTTGTGTTCAGATGGAATTGCATTTGTTTCAATTTGTGTCCATTGTCTTTCATCTCAATAATGGGCACCACTGAGAAGAGCTGGGCTCCCTTTTCTTCTTTCTCCCCCATAACGTATTTATACACGTTGCTGAAATCCCCTCAGCCTTCTCTTGTCCAGGCTGAACAGTCCCAGCTCTCTCAGGTCTCTGTCATATTCTCCAGTCCCTTAATCATAGCCCTGTGCTGGACTTGGTTCTGGAAATCCATATCTTTCTTGTGCTGGGGACCCCAGGATATGTCTCACCAATGCTAAAGAGAAGAGACGGATCACCTCTCTCAACCTGCTGTTGACATTCTTCCTAATGCAGCCCAGGCTGTTGGGTTTCTTGGCAGCAAGAGTACACTGCTGGCTTGTGGTCATCTTCTTGTCCACCAGAGCCCCGAGGTCGTTCTCTGCCAAGCTGCTTCCCAGCCAGTAAACCCCCAGCATATATTGGTACCTGGGATTATTTCTCCCCGAGGAGAGGACTTTGCCTTTCCTCTTGTTGAACTGAACTTCATGCGATTCTTCTGCGCCTCTTTCTCTTTCCTGTTGAGGTCCCTCTGAATGGCAACACAATCCTCTGGTGTATCAGTCACTATTCCCAGTTTCGTATCAACTGTAATAACATAGATGAATAGTTGCAGTAACATTTGCATAATACAGTTAGAGGAGAATTCCTCCTTGTACAGTAAATACACCATTTTTGCAATACCAAAGGAAATAGCTGTTTTCATTTTTAAAATTTTATTTCTTAATATGCTTGTATTTCATGAACTGTATTTCAACAAAGCATAAAACATTTTTCTGTGATCTCGAGGAGAAAGTGGCAAGAAAAAAACAGGAAATATTTTGGCCATTTAGTCTTCTAAAGTAGTAAATGAAGTGAAAACCATTTTAGATTCAGGACTGATTTTTCCTTAGTCTGTCATCTGCTGAAATCTTTTACTTTGAGACCTTTTCTGCTTCTTAACAACTTTTAGAAATAAGGAAGGTAGATAAAGATGTGATAATGCCTTATAACATAAGAAGGAATGGGACAGGGCTCTGACAATTTTTATTCCACTTGTTTATGCTTACAAAAGTGTTTCCATCTTACTTTTTTGTGTTTTAGATTCTGAAGATTTGTGGGAGTTTACTGAGCCTAGGAGGAGGCTTCATGCCCTATTAGTGGGAATTATTATCTGTTGTAAGCAGGATGTGAATAATTAACTGCTCTTTCTGATTTGATCTGTGGCTTTCAGGTAGTAAACATTCTTGCCAGTTTTAGTACTGTCCTAGAGACCATGATGTTTTCTAGATTGGCAGGATTATTTTTTTTAAGTTAATTAAAAAGAGAACAAAATCTTTCCCATCCTACTTTCCCGTTTCACAGAGTTCATTTGGAAATACAACTGGGATTATACTTGAAGAGAAGTCTTGGAGATAGAACATTGATCTAGAAAATTTGCAGTAGAGTCTGCTTCAGACAACGTTATTCCTGTCAGCCTGTAATGCACAGACTTGCATACATGCTTACAGTATCAGAAGTGTTTATTTCCACCCAATTCCTAGTACTGTCTCAATAAATCAATTACACCTTGCCAAGCATTCAAAGAGTCATTACCAGTGAGATAATCTCCTTTACCAGCAGCTGGGCTGCACCAATGCAGTACATTTCTAATCCCTACTAAATACTGCCCTGCCTCCTCACCTATGAGCTGTGGTTCTGAGAGGTTTAGTTACTTTTCCCACAAGTGAAGGAATGAGAGCACAGCTGAAAGATTCATACTGCTAGAAAAGTCTAGAAGACTCCTTTGGAGAGTCCTAGACACGTAGGGAAGACTGGAGCCCATGAGCCATGCAATGGGTTTTTCTTCTGCAGTTTTTAAGTCCTTCCTTCAGCCTTCCAGCTTAGAGTGAATACACTCTTCTGTTTGCTAGCCAGAGAGGGAAAAAAAGTGCTTAGGGATTTAGTGAAATGTTTCATTTTCCCTTGTTTTGATTTTCAGGAAATGGAAAGAGGGGAAGAAAATTGATGTATTTTGTGGGCTTTGCTGTTGGGTTTTTTGTTCCACTGAAGCTATCAGAAAAGTCAGTGTATATTTACAGACACTCTTGGAGAATGCAGAGCTGCTTTTTTTTTTCCCTTTAAATTTTCAGAGATAAAACATTGGTAAAAAATACACAGATCATTTTGTGGTGTTGAAGCATATAGGTTTATCCAAATCCTTTTATGTTTGTGAGAGTTGTGGGGGGAATGTAGGGGGGAATATTTAGCTTCTCCACAGATGACAATAAAGAGCAGATGTGGTGAGTGGGTGTAGAAAAACAAAGAGCTTTGGAGCCAGTCATCAGTCTACATTTGCTCAAAGTAAAAATGCTGAGAGTGGGTATGTATAAAATGATGTGTCTGTGTGTGTGTGTTAAATCAAAAGTACACTATGATATTCAGCTTTCAACTGGCAGTTGCATATGAAGCTCTGTGGAAAGATAGCAAAGTGATTCTTCCAGCAAGATGATATAATTTCTAGAATACAGCAACAGTAGGCAGTAGATTTTGTTTTGAGCAACACTAAATAGAATTAGCATGTCTTTTTAACCTGTGTTCCCAAGGAAGTTAGAATTATGCGGTTTGAGTAATTAGAAGGACCTCTAATAATTCTTAACTTCCTAAGCAATTTTAGCTGTATTTAAACGAGGAGATATCTCAAAGATAGTAAAGAAATTTATCTCACTCAGCTAGTTATTTAAGTAGGGAATAGACTACCATAGTCAATAGGAGGAGAAAAACATGTCTGTAGAGTAATTCATCCCATTTAGAGATAGGTAGCATAAAATATTTTCTCGATATCAAGCACTACAGGGAAAATAAAAAAGAAGATTAGTCATCAGGGACCCTGGCAGTCAGCAGGCTATAAAAACCTGAATGAAAGAGAAGAATACAAATGCAAATTTTGGAGTGATGAACAAGGAAACACAGAGGATTTTCTGTGTTGATAAATTGCAGTAATTGTTGCAGATGGCTTGCACTATTTTTGCTTTAGAATTAGAATTGTTCTGATGAATGATTCCTTGCTATTGAAAACACCCCTAAACCATTTAAATATATGGTTATCATTCTGAAGTCGTTGTACTGACTTGAGATAATATTTTTTTTTTGTTTCAAAAAAATCATGTCGGTGTCACGTGACAGTAAGTGCAGAACCAGTACCTTCCACACACAAAATTTTTACAGCCAGGGTTTAGAAAATCGTTTTTGTGTACTGAGGGCAGATTTAAAATTATCTAAACAGTGACAAGCACAAGGGAGTTCCAACAGTGAAAGCTGTTTAGTCAGTAATTTCCTTTGTGTCCCAATGAATAATATAAATGTCATACAGTACTTCAGAAATAATTACAGAAAGAATGCCTTCTCTCTGAAGTATAACATGATACGAGTTTTACTTGCCTCTCTTAAACATGCTGCATTCATTTGTTCGCGTTTTTTCATTAAATGAGTTTTGGTGAGATACATATTCTGCTGAGCATAATTTCCCATACAAGCAGAAAGAAAATTATTCCTTTCCTTCTCACCATTTCTGCAAGAAAGAATCCCTAGATAGCAGCTTTGGTATACAAATACTGAAAAGCATACTGCAAAATCAGTTCAGAAGAGCACACTCCTGATAGCATTGCCTTAGCAACGCTCCAGTTAAGATTAGCCAAGGCACCAAGGTTTCTGTGATAAATCACCATTTTCAGGAATGTCCAGCACCACAGCTGAGAAAATTCTGGCATTAAGGGCCAGATACTTGCTTTGCAAAGTTGCCTTTCTGAAAGCACAGTGACCACAAAACTGAGACCCTCACACAGCTACCTCAGGGTTTTTGCAGTTGGTTTTAAACTGCAAGCAGAAAGTGTGGTAGTCTCACACTGGAGAAGGTGTTGGCAACATGACAGGAAGGGAATCTCAGGTTTATAAAAACACACAACGAAGACTTTGTATTTCAGTAGGTGTTGATAACTACCTATAGGGAACATCAGCACTTGATAATGGCATAGGAGATGTTGACAATTCTCCTAGCAAGTCACTGTTAAATTAACCTTTTGCTCTTGCTAGATTAAGTCACCAGCAGCTCTATGGAAAGAAAGAATCTGTTATCCTATCATTTTGTGGAACCTGGAAGTATTTGGATAAAGTTCTTTAGTTTGGTCTGACTGCCCTAAGCTGTATGCAGCCTCCTCACAGTCTCCCCCTTTCTACTCCTCTGACCTCAAACAAGTATTTTGGATGACTCCAAGAGACCTTTTTGATTTGCATTTTTTCCTTTCCTTGTAATGTTGGCATTAGTTCTTCCTCCTGATGGCCTTGCACAAACCAGCAGATTCATTTTACTCAAATCACTTTGTGGTATTCACAGAGGCAGAATACACTTTGTATTTCAAAGAAAAGAAAAATCTTGCAGTCAAGTGACATTATTAGCTGGCTGTTCCCAAGAATTCCTTAATAATTGACCGGGACCCTGGGATATCTTCCAGAGAAAATGTATAAAGAAGCAATCTCTAGCCTTTTTCAGGCCTACCAGGAGAGACAGTAAGTGAAACGTTCCAGTCAGCAACAACTCGTTCTGTCAATCTAAACCACAGCAATGGAGATCTCCATTTTAACTTCCTCCTCCCCAAGTCAGCCAATAACCTCTGTGAGCAATGCTGTGGAGACCATTGACATAAGGACTTAGGGTAGCAGTATCCCGCAGCTATTACACTGAAGGAGCCTGAACTTTCCAGCAAGTCTCCGGGCTGATTTCTTTGCCCTGGCCATTGCCGATGTCTGGGGCAATCGGGATGTGTTGCGTTCATGTAGTTCAGCGCTTGGTCTAGTTTCGAATATAGAGAGGATGCTAACCACAAGGGGGCACTTGGCATTTAGACAAGTACAGGGAGCCTTTCTTCACCTGTACTGAAGCCCTTACAGGATCTAGTGTATATATATCGAGTGCATATTCTATGTAGAAATTTAGCTGTGCTAAATAATTTTTGTGTATCGTTTTTTTCAGTAACACATGACTAGTGAGTTTATTGATTTCAACATAAATTCTTTTACATTAAAGCTAAAGTTGTAGTATTGGTTTTTGCTCTTGATGAGTTTAAAATGATATGTTAAAAAGATTCAGCTAAATCAGCTGATGAATATCAGCTCCTAGTGTTGGAGGGAAAGGAGTTTATTTTCTAAACAAAACTTTGTTTGATTTAAAATGTCAAGTAGAATGGATTGGCAAAGGCTTATTATGTTGTTGGGTTTTTTCCTACACGACTGACAGATGTATTGCTTCTATTCTAACTCATGGAGAAAAGTTACAGAGGCTTTGAGCTAAAGTAAATTGCCATAAGGATCAATAGTCTGCATGAGCTGGGCTCTTATGAAAGCAAGTTTGAGCTTCTTGATGGTGCCATGGATTTGTCACCTTGTCTGTTGTGAAATGATTGATAGAAATTGTCTGCTCTGTTACCACTGGTAGCAGGACAAGGAAGAATCCAGAATGAGAGCAATTTACGTGGGTGGGCTTAAAATTCAGCTGCAGTATCGGTTTGTATAATTTCATTTTCTGGCAAGTGTTAAGCCAAATATGTAACTTCAGTCAAATGAAAAGGAAATTGTGTGACAAAAAGAAGAACTGGGGAATTGGTGTTCCCTTTGTGAAACTCTGGGCTTTGGTCACTGTTGGACACAAGACTTAATGTATCATTGCTCTGAGAGTGAATCTTGCTAAGCCCTGCAAAATTCCGCTACATAAAGAAAGTATTCATTTAAAATCTCACTGTGTCTTTTAGCTTACCAGCTTGCTCAGAATGGCTTGACATGGACGACTTATTAAAAACTAAGGATCTTAAATTCAGGTTAAATCCCTTAGTCAGCTTATGTGTCCTTTTCAGGAATACATTGTCCAGCTATTCAAGGCTTAGTAGAACCTGTAATAAATCTAACTTCAAAAAACATTTCAATATTCAGTTAAACCACTTCTAAAAAGCTTTTTCAGAATTTATCTTACTAGTTCATCCTGGAGTTTTGATGGTAATTTCTCCTTCTAGGGGAGTGCTGCGTAACTGGGAAGCTCCTTCTGGTTCTCTTGAGCTGTCACTGGTCCTTGCTTTGCGTGCAGGCTTTTCTGTGCTTCAAGAAGTCTTCTTCAAGTCTGGGTTGCTGTATGCTTTAAACTGTTTTCTGTGACCTTCAGCTTTTGTGTTGTTTTACAGTATTAAATGCTAAGCTGATCACAGAACCATAAGCATCAAGAATTGAATCTGTTTCAGTGAGGTTTCTTCCATCCCTTAGTGAAATGGCTGCATTCATACGCTGGTGTTTCCCGCTTCTTGATTTGTATTGTTGTGCAGCAGCTAAAGGCTTCAGACTCATAAGGTCTCAGCTAGTTCTTCAGTTACTGCCTTGAAAGTAGGGGTGTGAGGTAACTTCCAGCCAGTCCTAACTCAGCTGCCTAAGTTTCCTGGGTATTAACCGGGAGAAAGGCAGTTTGGCAGAGATTGGGATTCATAACAGTGTGTAGCATAGATGGAAAACCATTGTGTCTGAAATTCTGTGTCCTTTCCAAAAGTAGGCATGACCTTGCAGCCTTTCTCACTTGTTCCTTCTCCATCCATGTACATTTTGCATTTCTGACTGCTTAACAGCCTGGCTTCAAAAATTATCTCAGCAGTAGTTAACTATGATGGGAAGGGCACTCTCAGGATTTTGAGATATGAGAATTCAAGCTCTTAGGGTGGCAGAGGACTAAAATGTAACTTACCTAATTTCTTTGTGGGTGTTTTTTGTTTGTTTTTGTTGGGTTTGGTGTTTTTTGTTTGTTTTGTTTAATTGGTTGGACTAGATGATCTTAAAAGGTCCATTCCAACCTAGGTGATTCTGTGATTTTTAGGCTGTTAGACAGAAGAGAATTCCTTCCTCATGTAATGTAGGTGGAGCATGCTCAGGTTGTGTCCAGTTACGGAGGGGACCACCAGGAGGCTTTGCTTTGAGACTCCATAGTCTTTCAGCAGCAAAATGAGCAGCTTGATTAAGCTTGTACTTGTGGGCAACCACAATAGCAACAGCTCAGATGCCTGCCTGTTATATGACAAAACCAGATGTTAGGAATGTAAGACATTTCATACATTTCTATATTAGCATTAGGATGTTAAGTTCTGCCTCAAGTGCAATTTGCACTCTAGTCCCTTCTTGATTTTGGGCATCACTTCCCAATCTGTAAATTGGGAGTAACTTATAACTTCTTTATGTCACAGGAAAATTGTAAGCATAGGTACATTAAAAATTATGAGTCACCCGGATACTGTAGGGATGGTAACTCTATAGTTTAGTCACATTATCAACCTATTTCTGTCTGCTTGCTCATCAGAAGCGGTGTAGTGCACCATTTGTTTGCTTGCAGTTGGATATGATCCTTGCTCCAGATCTGAATGAATGCCCAGGCATCTGCACTGGACCAGCTGCATTGGCAGCAAAAAATAGACAGCACTTCTGAAAAGATTAAGTGAAAAAAAGATAAAAAAGATCCAAAAGTATTTTACTTTGTAGGTGAAAGAACTCAAAGAAATTAGACGAGTGCCATCATTGAGGAGATACCAAATTGCTCTGTTGTGACTAACAGCTGCAACACCAAGCCTTGCTGACTCACATAGCGTTGATGGACAATCTAGTGAGGAAATAAATAGTGGGCTGTGGATTTACACAGAACAAATCTGGAGAGCAGCATGAACTTCTGTATTTACTGTATTCAGGCTTACTGTGGTGGTACAAAATCTGTTGTAGGTGGTACAAAATATGTTGTACAAAATATGTTGTCACGTGTTTATAATCTTTAATGTGCAGTCAGGCCAATAAGGCAAAAAAAAAATTAGTTTCCTAGCTTGACAGTGCCGAGGCTCTCTCTATCTGCCTTGTTTAATTCTGTACAGACACTGATGTTGTAATGAAATAGCACATGACCCCAGTGGAATTTAGCCAAATCTTTAATCTGCAGCTTACTTTTTCTCCTTGAATTGGCCAACATTGACTGTAGGAGCCTTCTCTTATTAGGACAAAAATTTCATCTCTATCCAAGATACTTCTGCTCTAATTAGGAAAAAACAAAAAAAACCCATTTTTTTTCCATGTCTCCTGTGTCTGTTATAACAAATTAAAGTTAATTACAGTTCAGTCATATGCAAAACATTCTTGAAAGATATAGCTCTTCTGTGTCTCTCTCTCTCTTTTTTTTTTTAACATTGGGAGGGGTTATTCTGTCTTGGCAATGTGTTTTAAAAGTACTGCGCCTTTTGCCATGCTCCTGCAATACCTTGACTTTAATGGAAATCATTCCTACGGAAATCTCAGTAAGAATGTTTTTGTGAAAAATAAAATTTGGAGCTGAATAGTAACATGTTGTACAGAAAATTATGTGAAAAAGAATAAAAGATGCAATGATTTGCAGATGCTAGAAAGGAGAAGACTGGAGATTTCAAACAGGGAGATCTAAGAGGCAGATGTATATGTTTTGTGCTATCTGTTAGAAATCATTAGTAGGACTATCACTTTACACATCCAGAAAATAGAATGTCTTGATGATGTCCAAAGTCAAGGATATAAGTTGTGGACCTGAGATGAAAATGCGTTTATAAGAGTGATGTAATCTTTTGTGTCATGACAAATGACATTTTCAAGTTCACTCTGGAACAGACCAAAGAAGACTCTGCTGGGCTGGGTGGATGCCTAAAAAAGTGGAAGCTGAATTTGTCTGACCAAGGTGCTGACTGAGAGATGGAAGGCACAGTTGTAACGATAAAATGGTCAGAGTCACAGAATTGTTGAGGTTGTAAGGCACCTCTAGAAGTTGTCTTGTCCAACCCCCTTGTTCAAACAGGGCCAGCTAGAGCCAGTTGTCGAGGATCATATCTTCATGTTTTTAAAATATCTTTAAGGAGGGAGATTCCACAACCTCCATGGGCAACCCATTCCAGTTCTTGGGCACCCTCACAGTAAAAAAGTGTTTCCTGATGTTCAGAGGGAGCCTGTGTTTCAGCTTGTACCCGTTGCCTCTGGTCCTGTCACTGAGCACCACTGAAAAGAGCCTGTATCTGTCCTCTTTGCACCCTCCCTCCAGGTAATTATATACATTAATAAGATCCCTATTCAGTCTTCTCTTCCCTAGGCTAAACAGTCCCAGCTCTCTCAGCCTTTCCTTGCAGGAGAGGTCACCCACTCCCTTAATCCTTGTGGCCCTTCTTTGAACTCTCTCCAGTATGTCCATGATTTTGTTGTATTGGGGAGCCCAGAACTGGATGCAGCACTCCAGGTTTGACCTCACCAATGCCGAGCAGAGGGGAAGGATCACCTCCCTTGACCTGCTGGCAATGCTTTGACTAATGCAACCCAGGATAACATTGGCCTTTGCAACAAGGGTGCATTGCTGGCTTATGTTCAACATGTTGTCCACAAGGATCCCCAGGCCCTTTCCTACCATGCTGCTTTCCAGCTTGGCAGCCTCCAGCATATATCAGCTCATCGGGTTGTTCCTTCCCAGATGCAGGACTTTGGACTTCTCATTCGACTTCATGAGGTTCCTGTCAGCCCATTTCTCCAGCCTGTTAGGCTCCCGTGGATGGCATCGTGACTCTCTGCCATATGTGCTACTTCTCCCAGTTTGGTGTCGTCTGTAACCTACCTGAGGGGACACTCTGCCCAATCATCCAAATCATTAATGAAGATGGTAAACATGACTGGACCCAGTATTGATCCTTAAGGCTTAAATTATCTTTGGGATTTTTTTGCCATTAGCTAGTATTTATAAACTTTCTGAGAAATAGACCATGCATGGATCTTCTGGATCTGATGTTTGCATGATAAATAGAGAGAAATTTCCACAAAAAAGCAGGAGTGAATATATGGAGAGAGTCATATTATCCTTCTTTCCACGTTTACCAGGAAAATCTGGTAAATAAAGGCATAGCAAAGCCCTGAGGTCATGAGAAGAAGTAACTGATTATTAAGGCAATGGTACAGTAGTCAGTACAGAAAGTGAAAGGATTCAGCTATTCTGACTAGGGACATGCTTTAGTTAGAGATAAAAGAAACAAAAATTCTGAAACAGATACTTGTTTTATACAGGGAGCCTAAGCAGACAAATGGAATAACCTGAGTAGCCTGAAATGTAATAGGATTGATAATGAAAACATGATGGCATAAGTATTCAAGGTATGCACTTGGCAGGAAAGATCAAAACAGAGATAGATGTGCTATGTAGTAGATGTGAGGAACTTTTACATTAATGTTGTTTTTTCTTTCTTCATCATCTGTTTGGATTAATTCATCTTGAGGATGGAAAGGAAAACAAATTTTAATCACAATAATATTGGGAAATAATATTGAAATCTACATTGAAACAATATGACTTACTTAAATATTAGGACATTGATATTTTCTTTTCTATATGTATGTGTCTACCTCTTGGCTAGATCTTTAATTCCTTCTACAGGCAGTGCAGGTCTAATTAATACAGTCAGCTGAGTGTAGAGAGTTGTGTATAGATTTATCTAAGTAGGCATTTTCAGTGGAATAGTTGTGTAAACAAAGTGGAATAGTTGTATAAATAGGTGCAGGTGTTTCAGTGCAGAGTAGCCCACTGCTGCGCCAGAAGGACGTCTCCTGTAACCTGTGTCATATCTGCCACACATGAATGTCTTCAACACTAGGGCATCTCAGATGGCAACTGAGTTGAGCTCTTCAGCTGCTCAGCTGGATGAACCTCTGCGTGTTAGCGATTGCATTGATTGTGACTCTTGGTAGGAGCTTAGTTCGCATATGGACACTCAAATGTAGATATCCGCACCTCAAATTACATCCCATCCATAAAGTCAAATATAAATATAAAATTTTGATGGATGAATTTGGATAGAATATTACTAGATTACTTCCAGAAATTGCCTCATATGTGAAACTTGTAAATAAAGACTGAAACCCAAGTGCTAGTAATAATGATGAGGCACAGATCTCAGTGGATGTGGTAGTCACACATTTTGTCAGAAAATACTGGATAAAAAGGAGGAGATGCTGGTTTAGATTTTGAAAATCTAGAATAACATTGCAGAAAGGCCAGTCATAAAAACTGTCAGATCGAGTGATCATGAATTCATTTGTTTTAAATTAAATATGTGTATATTGCCTAAATTTTCAGTAAAGGCAGAAACAATAAAATGCAGAACAAAGGAAGAAATAGCTGATGTCAGCAAATGCTTGGAAGATGAAATGACAGTAACCAAATCCTAAGGAAAACACAAGGAGCTGGGTATGCTTAAATCAAGGGAAATGGGTAATCTGTACTTTAGGATTCTGAAAGAACTGTCTTGCTACATCACTGATCTGATAGCAAGTGGTTTTAATAAAGCTGTGCGTGGTGGCATTGTGTGCATCGGAGAAAAGCAAATCTGTTTTTTTAGTTTTAAGATAGAGAGAGGAATAATTGTTGCAAAACCAGACTGAAATATAGACTTACTAAAAGTGGCTCGTGGCAGGAAAACCTGTTGACACTCTGTGATGAAACAATAGATTTTTTGTCACAATAAATATAGTAATCTTGTTCACTGTGACCTCTGATAAGATACCATGCTGTAGGGAAAGCAATTGATTAATTTGAAGAAAATGAAAATTAGTACATTTGCTGAGGCAGTCAAGAGCTAGAAAATGGAAGACGGTAATGGTGACTAGTGAAAGAGGCTGCTAGGAAAATACAAGCAGAGTTCTTCCAGGACCAGGTTTAGGACAATTCTTAACAATTAATGCATGACCTTGATACACAAATTATAAATAGATTAAGATATCTTTCTCCTGATACCAATCGTGTAATATAATAGGAATCTGGATGTTGTTTAGAAAAAGAATGACACTGAAAACTGGATTGTTAAAAATGAGATTAAAATGTAATAGTGTAGACTAAAAGATTTAGGAAATCATAAACAAATTCTATTATTGAGAACTGATCACCTGTACATAGCTGCAGAGGAGAATCTGGGTATTCTAGCTGATCCCATGTTGAGTGTGAGCCATCATTGTGCAGCTGTGAAAAAGGAAAACACAGTCCTAAAATTTCTCTCTACCGATAAAGAAGGTTTACTGATGTTGTTTAAGGCAGTGAGATGGCTACTGGAGTACTGCATACCGGTTCTGTTTTCCAACTGTAAGAAGGCTGAGGTCTAGCCTGGTGTACAAAGGGGCTACTATGATGGTTAAATGAAAGGACAGCCTGCTGTGTGAGAGACAGTTTTTAAAAGCTCAGCTTACTTATACTGCTAAAATGAATGTTGAAAAAAGATGTTCCTGTTTTCTGTCTGCACATGCTGGGGATGAACACCAGGGAGGAAGAAGAGCGGTTACCTTAAAGGTGATTTCAATACAAGAACAAACGGGTATAAACTGACCTTCAGTAATCTAAGGGAAGGAATTAAAAAAGCCATCTACTATTAGGGCCTCCCAATAAGAATGTCTCTACTGGATGGAGTGGATCAATTTAGGAAGGGGATTGTGAGATGCAGTTCCCGTGATAGAAATGGAGGAGGACCTGCTTGGGTGTGCATTCTACTTCCACTACACAGCAAACAAAGAACTGGCCAGTGCCAGTAACCATAATGGCTCCACCGCTGTTACTTTAGCTCATCCCAATTGAAGATAAGGTAAATGGTTACACATCTAGGACAGGTAATTTCCCCACAAAATACTGCTTTCTGGCCAAGTTGTTATGGGTTATCTTTGACATCCCATGTGCAGCAGTTCTTTCAGCAAGTGGTTTGAAAATGCATGTGTAGATGAGATCTGAAATCCTCCTACTGAAAAAGAGCCATCAGAGTGAACTTTGGTTAGAAGTAGGGAGCGATTCTGGCTGGGCATCATGCTTGAAGAGTAAGGCCTATGGTGATGGTATCTTTACACAGAATGGAAATGTTTGTAAAACATCTTTTTATTTACACAGGGTTCCTTAAAGGAGGTTCTTAAACAACTAGAAGAAGAGAAAAGAAGTCTTCAGAATCAGCTAAAAGACTATGAACTTAGACTGGAACAGGAAACAAAGGTTTGTAATCGCTGTATGCCTCTAATCTATAAAGCTATTATGTTGTCTGACACAGTGTGTGTGGAAAACACAACAGAATAGTTACACAAAATATGTTACTGGAAGAAAGCTCTGCTGTATATTTGTTTCTTCCTGTATGATTCAACTTTAATAATATATATTAATGGTAGCCTTATTTTAAATGTAGGCTTACCACAAAGCTAATGATGAGCGGCGCATGTACCTCTCAGAGATCTTACAGGTAAGAAAAAAATGTGCAATTCAATGACTTTTAAAAATCATTATGCTTTCTTAATATCTGTTAATGCCATTAGGTCAAAGTCTTTTATCACTTCCTTCCCCATCTACCAAATCCATTACAAAAGCTGCTTTTTAAAATTTTTAAGAGCTAGAAATTGAAAGATCACTATGGTTTATTTATTTTTAAATACCTTTTTTTTGCTTTTGTATCAATTGAAGTTTCATTGTTCCCAAGGATAGTCAAAATGCCCTTAACTGAGAAGGCTGAAGCAATTTCCAGATACTTGCTTGCACATCCGTTAATCACAAGACTAATATGATAATTTAATGTTTCAGTTGAAAAGATCAAAAAGGCCAAATTATTAGCAGTAGTGACACCCACTTTAAGTACCTATTCCTCTTTTTCATTTTTCCCTTTTTTCTCTTAAAGACAAGCTAGCCAGCCATCTCAGAATGACAATACAGCACGTATTTCAATTAAATTTATAAGAGAAGATACATTGTTTTTGTGAAATCAGAGGTTGAATTTTATTGCTGCAAATTATGAAATACATAAAAGTTGATACAACAAACTGATGGAACCTTTAAAGGAACCTGTAAAGATTTCTAGTATTTCTTATTCTGAAAGAGTTCTTAATTCCTGAACACTGTAAAAGTAATAGCTCAGTGTGATACTCAGGAATGATTGTTACTGAATCCCTGTCACAGCTAACTGGGGTGAAAGGCTGTAATTATCAGTGTTTTCATGTGTTTTCACAGTGGGCAACTGCATCTCTTACATGGTTCATCGCTGTTTTGGGAAATCTGAAATAGTTGCTTAAACTATCTTTCCAACACGAAACCAAGAAAGAGCCCAGGAAATGCTCAGATTCTTTGCATTAACATTGAAACTGGGAACTGCTGGAGGAAGGAAGGAATAAAGATGATTTTATTACTGAACATGCTAACAAAAGGAGTGCCCATGTTAGCTGTCTAGAAAAGCACTTAAACATGCATAAAACATTATTTGAAGTGAGGTATATGCACTGGCATGTTGCTTAAATGGGGCATTAAGGACTTTGCCACTGAAACTCAAGGTAGTGCATTATATTTTCAGTAATCAGTTCTTTGCCCCCATGATTTCAGAGTCAGGAGAGCAAAACAATCATCTTTGGATTAATCTCCCTGTCTTTAGTTCTCAGAAAGTTAAACAGGCAATCTAAAGTAGTTGTAGAGGGATCCTTGAAATCTATGGAGGGAAACATGTTTGAGGTGCAAACCTTCATACCTGCTTTAGATCAAGATGAAAAGAATTTTCTAGGGACTTATGTGTCTCTCTTCCTGAGCCATAAGCAGAGCGTAGGTGAGTAGTTGAGATTAGACATCTACCATTTACGTTGCTAATGTGAACGTGGCAGTCAACCTAATCATGTGTTTGTTGCAACGGAATCAGTGGCTCATCAGGTCTCTTCAGGACCTGTTCTGCTATGACTTTGATCGTATGTATGCCCTCCTTTTTAGCAGTTCGTTTTAACATTAGAGGCAGAAGTAAACTCGCATTCAGTCCAGACTCTTTCAGATGTATTAAAATTTTACTGTTCTAGAGTCTGCACAGTAATGCTGCTAGCTGTTGATTTAGAAGGATTTACCCATAGACTAACATTTTCCATACATTCCAAAGTAAACATACTACAGGATATTGTTATTCTGTGACAATAATGTATTCCAGTGACACTCTCTTAGTTACAGAGAATGGATATAATGGGGTTTTAGGCCTTTTTTCCCCTCATTATCTTTGTGCTATTCTATAGCTCTCAATAAAAAAAAATAAAATCATAGAATGGAATTTTTTACTGGTAGGTGTTAAAAGTTCCCAGATGTTTTGGGTGTTTTTCTACTTTGTTTTGTATCCCTACTGAAGTCTGTGGCAGAAGCAGAACAGAGAGATGCTTCTGAGCAGCCATTTCTTTTATTTACCCTTATTATTATTGAGTGCTTTTCTGCTTTTTTAGAAAATAAGTATATCTCTGAGTGCTTTTGTTATTTGTCTTGTCTGGGACCATCAAGACATAGTCAATTTAAAATGATATTTTTAAAATAAATTGAAGATTTCACAAACTTGGGAACTAATGCTAGAGGCACTGATGGCTTGTGGTGTATTTTTGTTTGCTATTTTGTTTTGGTCTTAATCTGAGAAAATGGTTTGGGATTTGGACTCCAGAAAACTCAGAGCACTTTCTGGTGGTATTCAGAAATTGGTTTGAGAAGCAGGCAAAGAAGAATGATAGCAGATCTTTAAAAGGGTCATTCTTTCAGGCTAGATTTCTACCACAAACTTTTAGTAGTGTAGTAGAGCCTGATTTGTGATTGGGATTTCTTTGCAGAAAGAAGCCCACAATTATAGATAGGTACAGCTGGAAAGCCGCCTGTGCAACAGCTGGCAGTCTATATTTATATAAATTAAAAAGCAGTGAAGGCAATTGTAGCATAGGTCTTGTCTCGTGTCTCACAGAATCACAGAATCTGCTCAGAAAGATGGTAAATTATACTAACCACCATCTTTAGTACTACAGTTCCTTCAGTGCAAAAAAATTCTTGCCTTCAAGGAAGTAAATCTGTGCAGATCCTATCCCATTGTTAGGTTTGCCCTCTGAAAAGACTCTGCTTTAGTTATAGCTGACTTTGCTATGACTGGGCCAGGAATACTTGCCTGGAAGTATTCCTGACAGTAGAAACCTTTGTCTTATAAGCAGTGAAACATGCTTCTTTTCAGTGCCAGATTTCTTTCTCACAAGTGCAAGATGTTTTCACACATGCTATAAAATGTAGTGTTGTAATGTAACGTAATGTAATAATCCAAACCTTGAGCCTTGTTTAGGTACCCCCAAAATCCAGCTCTAGGCTTTCAAAAAGTGTTCATTGGTCTGGTGTAGCCAATACTTCATATATTATGATTATCTTATATTTATCACATGTTACTGATGGATCTGTTTAAAGGAGCTGAGAAATTCCATTCACTTACACTGGACAACCGAAGCGTGCACAAGAGTCAGAGAAGCCCTACACCTTCTCTGTTTTCTGGTTTTCTGTCCATGGGGTAGCTGTCCCTCTTAAAGGCAGTTCTAGTAAAAGCAACTGGATGAGCCAGCAAGTGCTGGGTGAGGGAGGAACCCTGTGAGACAAGGAACGGGAGAACCAACTGATTTAATCCTGCTCAGATTCTATTAAATGCATTATCAAGAGTAACAACTGGGGTTCTTTCAGTATGGCCCGTAATGTACGCTGACAGAGTATGCAGAGATTTCCATGCTTTCTTATTTATTTTTTTTAAAGTAGTTCCTGTTCCTCATTAACAGTTTAAATAATTCAAAAGTACAACCAAGTCACTATCATTTGTTTGGTTTCCCATTCAGAGAAGTATGATAGAAATATAATGCTTCTTCATTGAAAATGTGGAGTTACAGGCAGTGTGACCAAAAATATGCTGATTGAAATTACATATTCTCTGATCATCCAGCTTAATAAATAAAGGCGGTTTGCACAGCAAGGGATTTTGGAATGTGCTCAATTCCCCAAATCAAGAACACGTCAGTATAATATATGCTTAAAGTGCTTATGGCAGTAAGACCATAGTGGGTCAAAATTAGTTTGGAAATATTTTACTTCCTTAACTGTGAATGTGGTTAGGATTTAACTCGTTTTGTAAAAATGTGTCTATTGCAGACATCAGCTTCACTTAAAATTGTTGAAAGGCAAAAACCAGATGCTCTGACACACAAGGGAGAAAACAAGATACTGAGGTAAATTTCCTTTATATTCCCTTTGTTTTCTAGTTTATTATTTTTTGCTGAGTACTGTGTTTTGAATATTGCAACTGTCCATGGTAAATATTGCTGAGAATAACATTACTGACAAAATATTAATCTTAACATCATTTTTGATACTGCTTTTCAATCAGTTTTATTTACTACTAAGTATGTTGCAATACTGAAAATACATACTTAAGTGGCCTTTTTGAAATCTACAGTTCCTCTGACGTTCTTCCTTTCCAACCTCTGTTTAAAATGGATCATTTTTTTCTATATTACTGCACAGTTGGGAGCAAGAAGTATACCCTTTAGTCCATTATGAGTAATTCAATTAATATATGTCTTGCTTGGTCGTTTTTAGCCAACAGAGATTGTAAAGCTTTAGTTGATGATAATGTGAGTGATTTTAGATGACAATATATAAAGGTGTCATTGTTTAACAGATTTCTGTTTAGTTATATGGGTTAGAAATATAAATTTCTGAACTATGTAGAAATAAAATTAGTTTCTGATTCTAGTGCTTGTGAGAAAGCTTGAAATTGGAGGAGACTTATTTTTTAAGTGAACTGAAAATGTTAAAAATATAAAGTATGAAGAGTATAGGGAATCATCTCAAAAGTGTGTCAGACCCAGTATCCTTCCTCCAGTGGCCATAAGTAGATCCCTGCAAAAGTGTGTAAGGAGGCAGACACAATATTTGCTTTTGGAGCTCTCCCAAATACTTCCTATTTGGAGAGTTCCTGAGCTAGTCTGGTTTCTATGTATTTAAATACTCTTGCATGAACCCACTTACCTATATTATTAAAATGAGCATACAAAATACATATTGGGAAAATGTAATGAGTAAATTATAAACTTGAAATTGTGTAGACATATTTGCCTACCAGCTTTATCCTTTTAGTCTGTGTAAGCACAGAATCACGAGATTTCATAAATTCAAACAGTGAACCTTCATGCTTCAGGAGAGGATATTAGTAGAATATCAGTTAATGTAGTACAATATGAATTAATGTCTATAACTGAAGTTTCTTAATATAGAAAAGGCACTGTATGGGTCTGAGGTACCCCATATACACCAGTGTGTTACTTCTGACCCCAGGGATGTTTAACACAGCTCATGTGGAGAAGGTCAGGAAGCAAGAACTAGGAGAATTCACTTTTTCTTCTGGGAGATTAAATATCAACAGCCAGATATTGAGATTTGCTGAGGATTAGCACTGATCTGTGATTATGTTGGGTTTTTTAATAATTTATTTTAGTAGACCATTACTTACCCTGAAATTGTATGACAGCGCATTTCTGTGATTTATATCAAACAAAAGAAAATAAATTAGAAAAGAAATAAAGTGTAAAAGAAAGAAAGTGTCCTGTAATTGCTGGTCTTGAAGATGCATATTGTAACAAAATATCCCCTTTCAAACCATTTTCCTTCAAGATTTTTTTTTAACTTTTCAAAGGTCTTTACACATACGAAGCAAATTGTACATCTTTTAAATTTTCCTTAGTGTCAAAGAACAAAGTCTGCAAAGCACTGGCTTTTATAACCAGTGACTTGGAACTTTCAGGTCAAACTTTGGTCTTAGTTGGCAACACAGAGGTAGGAATGGGGATTTGGCATAGTTTGTAATTTAAGGAAATACTAGAATGTAAGTAAGCACTCATTGATCACCGTAAGGTTAACACAGCCATTGTTACATTACTCCTTTTTAACTATGTTTTGATTTACAACCTGAAGGTTGTTCATTCAAGCTGACATTAATGAGAAATAATTTCATTCAAATAACAGAAGAAACTATTTGTAATGTTTGTTTTAAGTATAAGTACAGGTATGAAAAAAACCACCTATATATTAAAGCAACAGCATAACATTTTTGAGTGGTAACTGTGAACGCTAATTGTTGACGCATTCAGTTTCCTTGCCATCCAAACACAGAAGCCGAGTTCAGTAGTGGTCCTTTTTATGGTGTTGCACAGGGCTAGCTGACAACTGGGGAAAAACACATGGATGGCTTGATGACTCATGTCTCTGATGCAATCTGAGCAGCCACTTTAATGTCCTCCTGAGCCCTCACTGTTACACTGAGTCAGACAGCAGAGTTTATTAGCTCAGTTTCAACACTACACTGGCTGCAGCTACCTGGCTTTAAGTGCGTAAGTCCAGGTGGTATTGAGTGGAAAGAGGTTTCGCTGCCTGCAGAATTCATTTCTGTCTGCTTGGTCCAGTTCTACAGTGATCTACAGATTAATCAATTGATTTTGAGTAATCCATCGATTTGAATTTGAAGAATCAATTGATTATAATATTGATTATATATCAATATTATATTGATATACAAGGCAAACTGGGGCCTTAGGTTCTGATTTTCCAAGCTCCAAGTAGAAGCAGCTCCATATCTCTGTGGGGGCAGCTGTCCCTTCACGACCATGACTGCTTGTGGGAGCTGGAACAAAGGATGTGTTAGTCTCAAGAACACTAGCCAGCCACAGGGACAGCTTTGTGGGCTATTTGCCCAGAAATTTGAAACTTGTGCAGATCATGTCATCACAGCTTCTGCCACATAACAAAGTAGTTCTCTGGCTGCCATCATGAATGTAATGATGTGATATTGTGATATATTTTCCTTCAGGACACCTATTACTTGAGAAAGACATTGAAACCCTGCATATTGTCATTAGAATATGTAAAGTGCTGTCTGTCCACTGTAATAATGAACAGGGAGAGAAGCAAATGTAGGTGGTGTATGTATGTATGATGAGTACCACTTCAGAAGTCTGCTGGCAGCATTTCCTTTGTAAGATCATGGGCTCGAGAGCCTGGGTCTCCAGAGTGGAATAGCTGCAGAGACATGGAACTACATCTACATGAAGTATTTTTCCATTCCCTAATGGGGAACTGATGAAAATGTCTCCTTCGCCAGTTACCATTCTCTTTGTGCAAATGTTTAGTATTCTGTTCATGTTCTTCAAATGCCATCGTTTAGGTAACAGGAAGTAGTCAGGAATAATGAGATGAGGATTGAGATTGTATGCAGAATAATTAGATGCTCTACTAGCCCGCAAAGCCAGAAATATACTTGTTTTTTCCTCTCTCAGGTTTATTAATTCACAATAGTAATCAGTTATGCAAATGTAGAAAGCATGCAAATTTCTAGCAGTTAAAGCTTACAGGGAGTGTGACATTTGATGACTAACTTCACCCATTTTATTTCAGAGGGAGATACAGTGTTCCAGGAAACACGAAGACGGTTAATCCTCAAAAAGGATTGATTAAAAAGACTGCAGGAGCAAAGCAGCTTCCAAAACTAAAGCACTGATTTAATATTAATGCCAAGACCTTCGAATTGCTTTTAAAAAATTAAATTTAACAGGAAGTTTCTAAATTGAAAATGAATGTATTTGTGCCATCCTATCATACCAAACCCAGATCGGTATGTCTTCTTGGCAGCCTTAATGTAAGTGTTCCTCTGCCTAAAGGAATTGTCCTTCTAGTTGGCACCTTTATTCTGGTGATCTCTGACCCTTTCCACTCTGGTTCTCATCAGTGACTCAGGAAGCCTTGGAGACATTTAAGTCAAGGTAGATCCTTGAACTCTTTGACTGCACAGCAACCACTGAAAACAAACAAACCTCTTAACATTTTTGACTTCTTGACCAAGAAGAAGAAAAAGGCAGACTGATGTAACCTGAAGTATTATCTCACCACCCTGAATGGTAAATCTCAGATAAAATCCATCCAAGGGCATCCTCATTCAGTACAGGCCCCAGAGAGAGATCTCAAGTAGTCGGATGTTGGTACAGCTGAACATGCCTTTCATTTCGCTTTTAAATAGACTGACAGCATGGTTCACAAGCCAGCCTGAGTTCTTATGTGATACCATACTCTAGAGTCCCTTTACAGCATAAAGTTGTTTTATATTCTATGAGCTTCCTTGCTGTAGCAGAGAAGACAATACAACTCCAAATTTAACTTCTTTAAAAGCTGGCTTGCCGCAGATCATGTGTTGACCACCACTTTCTGTTTGCATAGTTTAGAAGCACAGCACCATTTCATAGAATCATAGAATCATTTTGGTTGGAAGAGTCCTTGAAGCTCATGAAGTCCAGCCATCAACCGGACACTGCCAAGGTACCGCTAAACCATGTCTCCAGGTGCCCCATTCACACATCTTCTAAATACCTCCAGGGATGGCGGCTCAACCGCTTCCCTGGGCAGCCTGTTCCAATGCAGGTGAACCTTTGTATCCACAGTCTGGGTTCCATAGAAATCTCTTATGTATTCCTCAGTGGCACTGATCCATGTATTTTTAGGGTACCAAATAGTGCTGGTCTTTAAAGTCATCTCTTCAATGAAAGTCGAACTACTTTGTATTTTCATTCTTAAGCATGCAATTATTGTTGCAGTTTCATTACCTACATTTTAGTCATTAAACTTCAGCAGAATTTTTTTAAGTGGCAACAGGAAAAATGTTTTGGTAATGAAGTTTCAAGCCTCTGGGTTACATCTTAAAAGCTCTTCGCAGAGCAGATGTGGTTGATTGACTGCCCTTTTATTATTTTTAAGAGCATCCCTAGCTCTTTGCAGTGTCTAATAAAGCTTTTTGCCTCTTTAAGAGCAGTACTAATAGTTCCTTATTACTGGCAGCATTAAAGTGAGGCTGTAATTAAACTCAGACAAAAAGATCAATGATGTCATTCTAAAATGCAGAGAGAGAGGACCTGCAGCAAATTCAATATGGAAACCTCATTTTTTTTTTCTCTTGCATAATATGAGATTTATTACAGATATTTCTAACACTACCGAGATGCACCTGGTATCTCTTTCCTAAGCAGGGTGGTCTGCCCAGCCAGCTTCTTCCCCCCTGTCACGGCTGAAAGCACAGCACAGCTGATTAGGGTAGCACTCTTCTGTTCCTGTTTTTTACATGGAAAGTTTCCAGATTTTGATTGTGCTGGCATTTGTCATTGTGGAGAAGGAGAGGGGGGAAAAAAAGAATCACCATAATGGTCCCGTTGGCATAAAAGACAAGGGACATCTGCAGCAGTGAAGAATATCCAGTTCTTGGATTTGTGCAGCAGACATTTACTACTGCTGTCTCTGAATCAAATGTTAGTTAATGCACTCGGGTTCCGTCCCTGTAGCACCTCAAAATAACTGGAAACGTTGCACAAATGTGGCTGAATGGCATTTATTCACTTGGACAATTCCCTCGTGGGTAATCCTCACTGAAGACTTAAAAAGAGACTTTTTTTTTTTGAGGCCTAAGAAGATAAAGTTTGGTACAGTTTGGTACAGCAGCGGCCTGAGGAGAGGAGCAGACTGTCCTTCTTAGCCCCCGTTTCAGCTTGCAGGAACAAGCTCATGATTTGAAACTCGGTAGTATGATAATTAAGCCCTAAAACGTGTTTGACGATTCTAATTGTGTGTCCACCTGTAATGTTTGCTGTGCAAAGTGGTTATAGTTCTGTACTCTTACTCTTTAAATTACTTGGCATTTCATTTTCCTCCTGCCTTTCTGAAAATGTGGGCACCCTGATTACGTTTGATGACTCAAGTTTCTTTGCAACAGCAAAAAGATAGGTTTTGTTTTCAAAAATGTTGTGTTATTTCTTTGGACCTGAATAAAAATTCTACACTGCTAGTTTTCTCAAACCATGTTGGAATTTTTTGTTAGGTTTGGTGGTTTTGAATGGATGAGTGTTTTGAAATTCCTGGATTTATTTCGCCTGGACTTTTCTAGCAGCTATTACAATGTGCTGTGAAAAGGGTTTTGTTTACATTTGCAGCAATGAACAGTGTCTTTATACAATATTTTCTATACGAATATTTCAGCACACTTAGGAGTAATTAGTCCTTCAAAGCACAGTAGGTACTATCATTCTTGGTTTAGGTACAGAAGACTGAATCACAGAGCTAACTTTATTTAAAGTAGAGATGGCAGTGTAGCGATGTCTGATCTTTCCCTGATTTCATGACAGGGTGATCGTCTGTGATGTCGTTAACTGTTACAAGATGAATTCTGCCTCCTCTAAAGTCTCTGTGCATCGTATTCTGAACAGTGGACAAATGTGAAGACCAACATGGGAAATGGAATTGCTGATAGTTGTGGTCAGTGAGTGAATGGAGCTCAACGTCAGAGGAAGACGAGGGTTAGAGCTGACGGTTTGAATCTGGCCAAACTTCTTCCTGCAGCACAGAATGTAACTGGGATTCCAGATGTACTGGTTGTAGCATAAGTGCCTTTAATTGATGGACCAAGAAATTTGATATCCTAACTCTTGGCACTTAACAGTATGCTCCCCTTATGTAGTTACTCATGTAACTACGCTGATTTCAGATGAGTCATGATTTTGAGATAACTGGCATTTTAAGTATTTACCTGCATTGTGGACAGAAAGTATGAGTTAAAAAACTCAAATGTGGGTAAGCAAACATTTCTCATTTTCCAAAATACCTTTTTTTTTAAGCCTCATGATTTAAGAGGGCATTGAGTTGTTTTTTTTTTTTTTTTAATAAATAATTTTAGTTCCGCTGTATTCCTCTATGATAGAATAAAATTAAAATGTTTGCTGGATAGGCATTGAGTGTGGGGTTGATTATTATGTAATTATGCAGCATAACCACAGACTCCAGAGAACTTGAATGATGAGCTTCCTC
>JAOXJM010000001.1:184095454-184114566 GCA_026413425.1 Tringa solitaria
TGTTCAAGGCCAGGCTGGATGGGGCTTTGATCAACCTGCTCTAGTGGGAGGTGTCAGGGTTGGAACTGGATGATCTTCAAGGTCCCTTCCAACTCTAACCATTCTATGATTCCATGATCTATTGGCTGTGATCTGTGACTTTCCCAGACTTGATCTCCTCTGAGGAAGGAGGACTCACTCTCCCACTGCTCCCCTGCCCCAGGCACCGCTGGTGGGTGAGCACAGCAGCCTGGGGGCGGTGAAATGGGCAGCACTTGGTGCCGGAGCACAGGCCTCGTGGCTGGCACTAGTGATAAAGCCAGGGTATCTTGCTCTAACCAGAGCTTCTAGTCAGGTAATTGAAACCAATACTAAAAAGAATGGAAAAATAAAGCTTAACAATTATCATTCTGAAGCCTGAACATCTCCCTTTTTATGTCACATATTTCAAATTTCATTTTGGCTTTTACTTTAAATGTGACAAAATGACTGTTCTGCTCAGTCTGCAGAGGTGGCTGTCTGGAGGTGAGGCTGGTTTCCAGCTGTGGGGAATGTGGAGCTGGCTGCATCCTCAGATCCTGGATTCTTAGCGGTGGTACGGGGGAGCTGCATTTGTGCACTCGTGTTGGGAGAACACAGAAGAGAAGCGATCTCACTAAATTTACAGCACCTGCTTTAGAAAATGAACACTCACATTCTCAGTGAAACAGCTGTTTGAATTTCTGAATATAATCTGGCAGGATATTATTTATTTGCCACATTCATAATCAATGCTAAAAACCTTCTGCAGCTTGCCTTTCACATAGAAAATTTTAAACCATGCTAAATCTAGCTAAGGTGCATTCCATGGTGCATGCTTCTTCTCCTGAGCAAGCTTTTCCAGAACTTGCTGAGTGCCAGCCTTGGTGGGACTAATTAACTTGCTTTCTGAAGTCCCGTAATGTGTGTGCTGATCATCCATCAACTGGTATTCATGGTTTGGGCTGGTGGAGAGGGCCCTAAACGTTGGTTTAGACCAATGATAGATTGGGCTTAGGTAACCAGGTAATACTGAATTATGTTATGCAGATATATGCAAGACTTAAAAGCAAGTGAAAACCAGTTTTATGAAGAAAGTGACACCCTTTTGAAGCTCTTCTGCAAGTCAATATAAGGATTTTCTTTTTTCTTTTTTTTTTTTTTTTTCCATGCAAGTGGTCAGACACTGGTTTACCCAGGGAAGCTGTGCAGCCACCTTCCCTGGGGTGTCCAGAACCTGGCTGGACAAGACCTTGAGCAACTTGGTGTAGCTTCAGAGCTGGCTGTGCTTTCAGCAGAGAGTTGGACCTGATGACCTTCAAGCCTAATTTTTTCTGTGATTCTATGAAATAAATGCTGGTCTTGTCCTCAAAGAGATAAAAACCCCAGACTGCTGAAATACAGGTCAGTCTTGAGAAGATGTAAGTGATGAGTGATGATAGATTGGATTTTTGTTTCTGTAAGAGCAGAAGCTGCAAGTAGTTTTTATAGATTGTTTGAGAGGATACCTCCTAAAGTGAAAAAATTATATCATTTACATCAGTCATTAGAGAGCTCAGCATTTTAAGTAGTTCAGCATTTTCTGGAAACAGGCCTAAGTAAACCCTTCTACCAACATTATTTTATGGAAGCAGGCCTTGCTAGGCCTAAAAGTTGGTGAAGGGCACAGCAGTGTCACAAGCAGGGGAGGGATGAGATGAACAGATGTACGCTGAGGCCACCGGCTGCATCCTCTGAGCTATCAGCAGCACACAGGCACATTCGCTGTGACATTTCCCTCCATGGAAACGCTGCTCTGGGAAGGAATAACCCCATGCATCACTACAGGTTAGAGGCTGACCAGCTGGAAAGCACCTCTGTAGAGATGGACCTGGGAGTCCAGGTAGACCACAAGTTGACCATGAGCCAGCAATGTGCCCTTGAAGCATTGATCAAGAAGCCCAATGGTGTCCTGGAGTGCATTAAAAAGAGCACGGACAGCAGGTTGAAGGAGGTCATACTGCCCATCTACTCTGTCCTGGTGAGGCCACATCTGGAGTATTGTATCCAGTTCTGGGCTCCTCAGTTCAAGAAAGGCAAGGAACTACTAGAGAGAGTCCGGTGATGATCAGGGGAATGGAGTATCTCTCTAATGAGGAAAGGCTGAACAACCTGGGTCTGTTTAGCCTGGAGAAGAAAAGACTGAGAGGGACCCCCATCAATGCTTATAAGTATCTAAAGGGTGGGTGTCAAGAGGATGGGGCCAGATTCTTTTAAGTGGTGGCCAGCAACCAGACAAGAGACAACGGGCACAAAGTGGAACACAGGAAATTCTGTCTGAACATGAGGAAGAAACTTTACTCTGAGGGTGCCAGGGCACTGGAACAGGCTGCCCAGAGAGGTTGTTGAGTCTCCGGCTCTGGAGATATTCAAAACCCACCTGGATACATTGCTGTCAAGCCTGCTCTGGGTGACCCTGCTTTGGCAGGGGGGCTGGACTACATGATTTCTGAAGGTCCCTTCCAACCCCTACAATCCTGTGTTTCTGTGTGATTCTGCATCACGCCCCCTCGCAGGGCAGCTTGTATCTGCTGTGAATTTTTATAAGCCCTAATACTTTTGCTTTAAGTCAGAATTCACATGGGTAGAGGGCTGAACCTCTGTCGCTATGTGTTTCCTCCTATAGCTGTGGAAATAAACTGCTTCTGCCTGACCTGAATCTGCATAAATTAAACTGTGTTTATTCTGCAAGTCTTCGTCCTCATTTGCAAATGATAACTCCGTTTGTGGTGAGCCATATCTTCAGTGATTTCAATCTAAACAACCACTGTGGGCTTGCTTAATTTTTGTCTGCACTTTCACAAAAATAATTTTCCTTAAATATCTCCATTTTTCTGCTTTAATAACATATAAATAAGTTCTATGTAAGCTAGGCAATGATTGTATATATATGTATGTATTTAGGTGTATAAGCATGTGTATATATCCAAGTTATTTAAACATCATTCAAACAGTAAAATCATTGAGTGATCTCAAACTGATCTGTAAAAGTTAGCAAACTTGGGGCAGGGGAGGCTGTGAATAAAATATATGCAAGAATTCTCCAAAACCGCTTACTAGTATGGAAATAAATTTCATTGACTTACACCAAATGCCAGTACAAGCATAACCTGGTGGGAATCATGCTGTGTAGACAGAGTTAATTTCATCAGCAGCCCCCAAAACACTGATGGTAGTGCAATAAATCACTGTTGTATAGGTACAACCAAATGTATAATTATTCTAGAGCTTGTAACAATAGTAAAAACTTTTGTGGTAGATGAGCAGATGATCTTATCTGTGATGATTGCCTTTTTTTCTGCCTGCAAACCCCATAATCATTTCTGGATAAACTGACCTCAAGCCACATGAGGAAACAGCAATAACAGCTGTCTGACGAAGGTAATATTGGAGCTTTCTAAAATTATGCCAGCTACTGACCCCGGAATGAACCCACGCTCTGTTAAGGTGCAGGAACACGTCCTCAGCGTGTGTGTGCGGCGTTGATAGGCTTGAACTACCAGCAGGAGTGATGCACTTAACAACCCGGACAACAGATGAGCAGGAAACATCTGGAAAGGGTACGTGGCTCCCAAGAAGATATCGTCTGGGCTGCCCGCTCCCAAAGGGCTGTTAACAGCACAGCCTTGGGAAGGTGGAGGCTTTGCCAATTCAAAGATAATAGATATGGGTCCAGATGTTATCTCTGCATTGCATTTGGCCACTTGCCAGGCTGCAGCCATCTCGAGCAAGGTTTTTGCCTGCCCTTGGCTGTGAGCAGTCACTTCCTCATGTGTAGTCATTAAACAGTATCTCCACAAGCTGCCATATTCGTATATTGAATAGGGGGTACCCACAGAGTAAGCATAGGAAACCTAGACCGTTTTATGGGACCCCAGGTTTAACATTTCCTACCTTCAGAGATGTTACAAGCGTGGTCCTCAAGTCAAACTTAAGGGAGATTTTTCTAGAAAGGGGTCAAAGTGCTCTTGGAGGGTCTACTATGGCAGGGTCTGCTGCAATGGAGATAGATAGGCATGTGAGAAGTGGGCAGACAGGTGATGGACCAGATTAAGCCGACTGGGAGTTCAGTTTGTTAATTCAGCAGTACATAAAGTAAGTCAACAAAAATATTCAGAGGAGAATACTGCCAGGGAAACACCTGGCTCTGTAAAGACTGGTGGTATCAGAGTTATTCTCTTGGGTGGTTTGTAGTTAAACGCGTCCCTGAGGGGACAGATCACAATAAAGCTGAGCATCACACAACTTGAGTTACTCACACTTGTCAATTGCATTATTGAGATGCTGCTTGTTCAGTTCAGAGGAAAAATATACTCAAATGGCAATGTGTATTCAATTGTGCCCCTTTGTGGCGCTTGGAATAGTGGCCACTTTATTATCTGGCAGCTATGCATCTTCCGGAATAATTTGACATACTGTCAGACTGCAGAAAGCAGCAGAGGTGGTGAAATACATTTCTTTTAGCACCAGCAGTGCAAAGTGTGCTGCTGTCAAAGAAGGGGAACCATTCAGGCGCAAGGACTTTGAACTTCACATGTCTGGGAGTGAAATTTTACACAATTAGTAAATAATCCTGAATTATGCAATTTATCCTGCTGTTTTATGTTTTTTTTGGGGGAGAAAGGCTACACAGAAGATTAAAAATGCACCACTGAAAATGCAAAATTAGAAAGCGGCATATGTCACACTGTATCCATAATCAAACATTTTTTTTTTAATGCTCCTGATGTTTGAGAGAAACACATGTCTGCATACTGATTTCACTTCACCGTAAATTAATTTCCCTGGCAACATGAAAGGTAACTTCTTGTTTGTCTTCTGGCTTTTTGTGGCTCACATCACCATCGAGCGCCAATATGTCGAACTGAAAAATAATGTATAGCCCTAGTGATACCAATTTTTCCTATTGATTTTCAGTGGCCAGAAGTGGCTCGGCACTCGTGATAAGTTGAGCTAGTCATTTGACTGCATGTAGTCTCTTCATCTTTTAATAATAAGAACCTGTAACTCTCATTTGGCTCTCCGTGTGTGTCAGTGTGTACAAAAGCAAGTATACTCGAACTTCAAAGTGTGCTACTCCAAAAATAACACTGGCAGAATTAGGGGTTGTGATATACTGTATGTAAGAACAACTATCATCAAGACTTTACTACAGATGACATGGGAGAACATATGTTTTCCGAGTGATTTAGGTGAAGGAGCCTGGGGTCCAGCAAGTGGCAGTTCTGGCTTTTCTTCCTAGAGTCTCAGCTCTTCATGGTTTGAAATCCAGGCTAATCTCCTGTTGCTTGAATAGGATGGGTCTGAGGGCTCTTATTCTGTAAGTAGCAACACATTTTCTTGCATTTTCCTTTGATCAATCTGGTATTGGGCAGATTTTGGACTAGACAATTCTGTGAACTGGTCCTGTGCAGGAAGGAATGTATGTCATATCATTTATCTTATTTGGTAAGGATTTATGACATACTAGCCAAGAGACATGTGCTTCTGTAGATTTCCGCTCCTTTTATGTTTAAAGTATGTCTGCCTTTGGTTAGGTTATAGAGTCCCTCTGTGTGTGTGCTAGATTACATAGACTTTTTCTTCCTCAGGTGGGAAATGGCTAGCTTTCCTGACAGCTTTGTACGTAGAAATGAGACTGACTGTTTAACTAGGTGGCATGTCTGTCAGGTATTTGCATCCATTTTCTCTACCTAGGGAAGAAAGGTGAAGGAGTCGCGTGTCTCAATTTGTTTTGAACTACAAGCTCCTCAAATTGATGGGCAGGAGCTCAACCAAAATGATTCTACTTATCCACTGAGTAATCCCAAACAAGAGCCTGGCTCTGCAAAGCTCTGTACGTAAGGCTCTGGATGAAATGTGGGTTTTGGCTGTGAAAATCAGTTCCTCTAATTCCCAAGCGTAGGTGCTGAGATCATCCGTGGCCCTGTCAATATCAGGACAAGTTCTGTGTATGTGTCTTCAGTTTCTTGGTCTTTTGGTTACCCAAAGAGGTGTTGAGTAGGACGCTTGATGGATCAACATCTTGAGCATGCAATGATACACCTCTGAAAGTGCCTCCATATGGCCAGTGGCAGAACTCAACCAGTACAGTTCGAATACTGAGTGGTTTCCAAACAATTTATGGCTCAAATATAATAATAAATATATTTGTTAGACAAAGTGTTTTGTGGAAATCCTGATTTTTGGTAGGTGAATCTTAAACTGGCAAGAGGATCTAGACTTTACTAATGTGTGCTTTTAATGTTATTAGTTACCCCATTCAATTAAAGGCATGTATAAACCTTTAAAAATGAGTTCCTGCATTAGTAAAACAAGTCTTTTGCAAGGAATAGCTTGTTCACAGCTTGTTCACCATCAGCTGCAATAATTTTAACCTTCAGCTTGTTCTTAACTTTTCAGTTTGATGTCAAAATTATATTTTATAATATTATATTATTATTTTAATATTAATTGGTGCCCACATATTTTTGAATTAACAAATGCAATTTGGACTTTTGTCTCTTATTTCTGCTCTATTCTAAACCGAAACTGAAAAAGCTTGTGTCTAGAACTGGACTGAAGAAATACTGTTACTGTATAGCTAGATGGCAGTATTCACATTGCTTTGAGGAAAAAAACAGGGTTATTTGAAAGATTTTCAGAAAAATCTCACTGCTCCGTAGCATTTAAATGTCATTGTCCTATGAATGCCTAACACATCTGAAAGTCTGACCACTTCGTTTAGCTGTCTAAATTGGAGATTCATAATTTGGCCCTAGAAGTAATGAGTATGTAATGTAGTATTTCCCCGTTGATCATTCTATTTGATTATGGGTCTACATCTTTCAAAACAGGCTAACGTAATATTATAAATTATTAGTATTTTAATTTGAGAATTGTATAAATAAGATAAATAAATAAAATCAAAACATTCATTTTACATACATACTCGATTTCCTTAAAATTTGTGGAAATATTAAGGGAAAAATTGAATCTCTGCCATTGATTCAGCAGGCATTCAATCGTACTTAAAATTATCTTGTACTGTTTTTCTTCAGTAGAGAACCTCCCAAACCTCATTTGTTTGGTTGTAAAAGCAAGTAAATGGAGCACAGTAGAATGCACAAGCTATTGAATGTGTCTTTAATAATAGACTGGTCTGTAAACGCAGTGAACGAGGAAATAGATTCCAGCTTCAGATCCCAAGAAGTTACTTTAAACAGCATTAGAGAGAAACATATGTTTATGATAAAAGTATCATGAAATGCTACAAGTTTGCTTTGATTATATAGGACTTTTCTGCCTTTCAAGTACATAACAAAACACTTATTCAACAAATTCTTTCTGAATGTCCAACAAGCTCCCTCTATCTATCCCACCAAGCTTATCTACCTTCATCAGGCATAACCCAGACCTTGCCCTGTAAGGGGACAAGGACACCTTTCAGGTGGTTACCGTGTTCTTCTCCCTACTCGCTAAATATACTTATTTTGCCAGTCCAGGCTACCTCACACAGTGGCACAAGCCTTCCTGTCCCTAATGTGAAGCTCACATGAAGGTGAGCCTGGGAGGTCCCTGGGCAGGGGGTGTCAGGCCCTGCTGGCTCACACAGCCTGAGGCTCACAGAGCTTCTACTATAAGCAAAGTTGTGGGCTGGCTCCACCTCATTCTCTCAGCTTTCCTGAGGATGACCAATATCCCAAGGCTCATTTGCTAAAAAGCAAATTAATTACTTTGCAATTCTATGCAACCTTGGATGCCTGATGCGTTATGAGAAACAGAGTTTGCTTGCACTCAGATGAAGGCCATAATAAGCTGCAAGGAGCTGAGTGACAAAAAAGCATAGAGAAGTGAGACCAGGAAAACTGGGGTATGGGTATGAGTAAGAAGGAGATAAGTAGGTTTGGGCCATGATTTCTGTGCAGAACAGGCAATGTTTTGTAAATCAAAAATCATAGAATCATAGAATGTTTCAGGTTGGAAGGGACCTTGAAGATCATTAAGTTCCAACCCCCTGCCATGGGCAGGGACACCTCCCACTGTATCAGGATGCTCAAATTCAAATATGAGTCTGTTTGTTGTGCCGGCAAAGCTCTGCAGTACTATTGAGGTACTTACCTTTACGGCTTCCTTTTACATAGATGATTCTGAATAGAGAAGTATGTTATAATTAGGACACTTGACTGGGATGTAGGAGATGATGATAATATGATGACTCAATTTCTCACTTGCCTGTGGGATAACAACTGTTTCCTGTGGGTGTTGTAAGCACTGTAATTCTGTCATGTTCTAGAGGTGTCTCCAGCTCAACGCGACAGTCATCACCGTTAGAAACCTGCAAATGAATCCATGCTTTCTAACTCAGAAAGATGAAACAAGAAAATTGCATGAATGGTGGAAATAGTGAATTCTGGCATTATTTGTAAACCAAAAAGTGGGATTATTTGAGTTTATTGGCTGTCCACCCAGCAAGATGTTATATGCAGATTTCTACAATGAGTAGTTTCCTGCAGGCTGTTGAGGCCATGGACTGAGAGTGACAGAAATAGTAACAAGTTAACCAGTATTTTTCATTCTCCCTTCCTGAAGGCTAAACCTCTTCTCTGTAGGCAGAAGGACCCTCCAATGGGTAAAACAGACCAGCCCACCATTGCAAGAAAAGGACAGCCACAAGTGGAAATCCATACTCTCTTCTGCAGCATGCCACAGGCATGATTTTGAATTAATGGCTTCAAAATCTATCATGTTCTGGTTCAGAAATTGATGGAGAAAAGGGACGTGTTATCTTCCTTTTTTTACTGGCATGAGGACTGGACAAAATCTGCTATTTTGTCCTAGCTGAAATGGGTATGGAACATCTATTATGACTGAATCATTGCCAAACAGCTTTGGGTTAGAGAGATGAGCCTGAATTAAACTGTTGGCTGTACTGGGAATATTTTCATTTCCCTCCTCATGACTGGCTCCCCTGCTTGGCCTTTCTCCATAACTTTTCAAGGAAAAGGATGGAATATTTGGTTCAGATGTCAGTTTTCATCCAGGTAGATGCAGTGACAGAAGCCTCTTCTTGTTGCACAATGATGTGAAACAAACAGAACATTAAAATACAGAGAATATTTATATGTTAAAACTGATCGGGAGCCAATGGAGAGTGGTCATAATAAAAATAATATGTAAACTGACTGTACTTCGTAAGTGGTTCTTTACTTGAAGAACTTTTAAAACAAGAGCTTATACCTTATAGCTTAGCTATATCTGATTTCAGTTTAAGTTCTGCAGGCTTCTTCAAGCTAAGCACAGAGATCCACCCACAAGAAACAGCTTGCAGACTCAGACCTTTAGCTGGAAGAGTTAGCTGACTTCTGTCAATCAGCTTCCCTCTATATACTCTCCCGACTCTCTTCTTGAAATAGCAGTAGCTAGTTGAAAATTTATTTTCATGGGGGTGGGGAGGTGATAGGAATAATAAAATGAATTCACAAGCCTAGCTGTGCATATGAAATATATCTCTTGATTCTTATGTATATTAGCTATTCACATATGGTATATGGCTGCATAGTTCACAGTAAATGGTTTCAAATGAATTTTGACATTTAAAGGTCAAGGAGCACCAACATTCATTGAGAGAGCATGATCCAAAAAAAAAAAGATAGGTAAAAGTGAACCTCAGAAAGAGAAATTAAGAGAATGATAGTGTGATAGCTTGCCATTTTGCTTGCAAATTGTTTTGAAGATCAGTAGGGAAAGTTTATCTTGCCATTCACTATGAAATAAAGTTCTAAAAGTGGCATTTTTGCTGAAAAATGGCTACAGCACCTCTCTGCTAGAGATCAAACAGCCAACGCACTTTAAAAAGCAGAGGAAACAACAAAAAAATTATATGACACAGCACTGCTTCTGCTGCCTTCTGCTTCCTTCTTCAAAGAGCTGGCAAGTGAACTAAACCTTGCCTAAGGTCCGTGCCTTCCCCCATCTCTTTGCTTCTCTTTTTTTCTCTATTTTTTTTTTTCCAGACAGGTAAATGGGTAGTTTTAGGAGAATGTGGTTATTAAGGAAGGGGAACCGACTGAGTTGTAAAGGGCCCCTTATTCAGCTTAAAACTCACTGAGTTGTGCTGGAAGAGGGGACTGGATATGCACACAGTGCTGTCATTTGCTCAACATAAGGAAAATGAAACATTTTTTTCTAAGCTCTTGTTGTTATAGCAGTTTTATAAGAGCCACAGTCAGAGCAAAAACCTTCAGGAAGAAATGTAAACATTTTTCTAAATTTGTTCTGTTGCATAAGAACTGAAAGGTGAAACCAACTTTTCCCTCATTCCAGAACAAAAATAGACCAAAAAGTACAAAGAGGAGATTAAACTTTTCGTGAAGTCCATTTGTGATTAACATAAAAGTGTGGTTTTTCAGCTTCATGCTCTCCATGGCTTTATGGCTGTAAGTCTTTATTTGACATCTGCTTTTCCACACCATCCAGCTCACCTGAGAATCTGCCTTTGACACGTGGTATTAAAATCAATCTTTAAGCCAGATTTTTCAAAGGCCGACATTTAGCTCGATGGGAAGAAAAACTGCATGACTGTAAAGACAGCACCCGCTCTTTCTCCCACAGCTTTTGGAAGGATGAAAGGAGAGGCCTGTCTTATGTCAAGGCATTTTCAAACTCCTAGTAATGATTTAGCAGGAAATGTATCCCTGCGAACAAAACACCACGACTCCCACTGCAGAGTTCCTCACAGAACTGCCACGTAAATCAGCAGGGCTGGTTTGAAACTTTACCGCATGTTGGCAGGGAACAGAGGCAACGCACCTTAAATAACTTCCAATATACAAGACTTCTAGAAAAAAAAATAATCACAATGAAAGGTCTCCCACTGATAGATTTTCATTTGTCACTGCATTATTGGGCACATAAAATGAAAGATAAAATATTTTCAAACTTGTAATTGATATGGCTGTTATTTTTACAAAGTTTTGAAATTCTTCTTTTACAATCCCATTATTTAATAATGAAAAGAGTAAACACTACAGATGAATGTTTCAATGTTAATGTCTGCTTTGTAAAAGACATAGAAGAGGAAGAAATATATTTCAGTTGATTTAACTTGAAAAATTCAGATCATGCCAAATCAGGGGAAAAAGCAGTAAAATACAAGAAAAGTAAGAGGAGCAATAAGCAATTCTGCTGGAGGGTGAAAGTTTACGATTTTGCTTTGCTTTCTGGTGTACCTCCTCAATTTTAAGACTTACACCTGTATGAATTAAAGATTATATTACCAATAACTAGTTAATCCAAGAGTTGAAATGCACAACTGACATGAACATTAATTTTCAAGGAATGTAAAATTTTGTCTGTGAATTCCCCCATATGTGGTACAAAGCCAGGGCACGTGAAGTGAAATGGGACTGTGTTCCTGGGCAGAGCTTGCGCTGCTTTCCTCTTGATAGAAGACAACAAGATGGTGAGCGTTGTTACAATGCATTGAGCAACTACTGCAACACAGCTTGCTTTCAAGGGGAATATACTTTCTTCTAATTATTTTATCTAGAGAACAAATTAAATAGTTACCGTGAACAGCTGTTTGATCTTCTGCAGCAAATAAAGGGGGAGAAATGATGTTACATTATGCACTATCTGGTTATACAAGGTATATCCAAGATAGGATTTCTCAGAGACTCTGAACTCCTTCTAGGATGCTTTACAATATTTTATACCCTGCCTAAAAATACTTCCCTGAGCCAAAACATCCGTCACCACCAGCCCGTGTATGGCACAGAGGTATTCTTGACAGATGTGTGTCCTTCAGGGCCTGTATCTCAGTCATTCATCTTCACTGCTGAGTGTCAAGACACCAGCTGTATGTAACATACACAAGAAGAGGATCTGGGCAGGTGTATAACCAGTCCTTTGTCCTGAGTAATTTTTCTTAATCTTATACTAGCCTGGGTCATTGGTCTTCTGAGTGCTGTTTGTGTGGCTATACATATCATTATGAAGGCACCAAGTATGTGTAGACCTACCAGAGATGCTCTCTGAGACCAAGTCCCTTGGCAGCCTGCTATGAGTTACCCAGAGGTGCTCCCACGAGCAGCTCTGACAGTTGTATATTTATGTGTGTGCAATGCTTTGCTCTTCAGAAATTGGGGCCAGACTTCTGTCTTGGGATTACCTATCACCTTCTCTAACAAGCTGGAAAACACACACTAAAATAGAGATTTAGTAGAAACGACCATGCAAAACCCACCGAGGGAGATTTTTCGCTCATCACAGCTGCCAAAGGAGCTACGTGCCAACAAGAGTGGCAGTGTGAGACTGCAGCAAGTCACCAGCAATATCCTAATCATAGAGATGTGGATAGTTTGCAATGCTACTTCATGAGACTCAAACTAGATTTAACTTAAGTGGCCTTTTGTTATCCTTTCATGAACAAGCAGGAATAATCACATTTAAAGATGCTTTGAGGACTGGTGTGGGCTGTCAAGTTGTGCTGAGGATCTCGCCGGGGACCTTGGCAAGGCTGGTTTGTAGGCAGTGGATAGCTGTCTTTTTTTCTTTACGCGGGTGCCTATCTTCACTTTCCCATCAGCTCAGCCAGCCAGCCTGCGGCCAAGCAGCGTGGGAACACAGAAAGAGGACTAAAGCAGTGGCAGTTAGAAGGAGCACAAGTTGCTCTTTCCTCTGGTGATGGGCGAGTGCAGGTTGCGCTGATGCGGTTCTTTGTGCCAGAATCCCATTTTCCCCAATGACTACCTTAATTTCAGCCCTCACCCCCACCCGAAAGATCATAGAATCATGGAATGGTTAGAGTTGGAAGGGACCTTAAAGATCATCCAGTTCCAACCCCCCTGCCATGGGCAGGGACACCTCCCACTAGACCAGGTTGCTGGTTGCCCATCCAGCCTGGCCTTGAACACTTCCAGGGATGAGGCATCCACCGCTTCTCTGGCAAAAAAGAGAAATGTGCCATTTGCAGCTGCTTTTTAAAGGGAGCTTTTAAAGCACAGAGAAGTACAAAGGAAAATCTTGTTTCCATACTTGTAAGTTGAGCTTCACAAAGACAGAGGTTTTATGTTTACATGAGTGAAGGCACTTTGCAACTGCAGCATGACACAGGTGTCAGGGATATGCCTAAATCTGACTGAGCAGGGTTTCTTTCTAATTTATTTTTTTTTTATTTTTAAGATTGTACACAGAGATGCACCATACACATCACTGGGGCGAGGGCGCTCAATGTATGGTTCAGAATATGGAAGGAACGTTACTTCACACTGATGCAGAATCTGCTCATCACTCAAAGGTGAGTATCTTGCTGGTCTGAATCTAGGGGTTCCCAACTCTTGTTAAGTTTCTGCAGCAATATGAATCAGTAAGGAGAAAGACAGCTGGGCATGTGCACCTTGAAAGAGTGATGAAAAGAAAAAAAAGGTAAGAAAAAACCTGTTTGGGCATGCACAAGTGGAGGCATCCTGGATTAACTACATTCATGTGCTGTCCAATTTCTAGCTGCCAGGCCATAGTGACCTGTGCTGCAGACAATGAACAAGGAACGTGACTATTTGGTAAATCCTTGTTATGTGAAGCCATGTTTTAAATGTTACTTTGCTGAAATCCAGAAATCATAGAAAGAGCTAGAAAATTTGGTTGGTCGGTTTTGGGTTTTTTTTCCATGTTCAGGAAATTATCCAATTTATAGGTCTACTAGAGACATGATCTTCCCTCAAGTTGGAAGAATAGTCGTAAGATTTCCTCTCAAGAGAGAAAAGAGGGAGAGTTGCTCCTAGAAAATGATGCAGTTTTGAGGCAAGAGCATTTTTTACTGTAATTTCCCTCTCACCTCTGACTATACAGAAAATTTTGTTAAGTGCCTAAAGTTAATGGTCATAAATCTGTGGAATGAAAGGGTATATGGAAGATAAATGATACAGGAGAAGTAAAGGCTGTGTAGCTACCTGGCATGGAGGGACGTCTGTTTCATGGGGATATCTGGTTAATGGTTATTCAGCATAAAAAACGAGGGTGAGAGACACAAGAAGTAATAAAACCACACCCAGATACACAAACCCTAAAGAACAGGAGATAAGAGACAAACTTGAAGACCAGATTGCTCAGATCACTGATGGATGGGCCACTGAAGAAGCCCCTCAAGGCCTTGAGGAGGTTCAACCAGGACTTTGTAACTGATAAGAAGAGGTGGGGTACAGGTTTACTGTGGGTCTCATGGGAAAGAGCAAATTTATTTTGGGATATCTGCAGGGCCTTGTTGGACTGTGTAAACCTTTTTAGGGGATGCTTGACGGGAATTATGGAAAAGTGTGAAACTTTTCATGTGATGTTTAAAGGAAGGGACAAAGGTGAGGAAAGGAGGGGAATAGATGGATGTGGAAGGAGGAAGTATGTGAAAATGGAGAGGAGGGGTAGATAACAGGGGCCAGCTATGTATAAATAAGTTGTTGGTTGTATCCTTGTCTGGACAAGCCTGGCAGCTGATCAGTCTGTCTATTATTAAACACTATTCATAACTATTTTCCTGGCTGAGAATGCTTTCTATTCTTTTTTTGTAGGTTTGTGTGAGACACCAGGGAACTACAAGCCAGAACAGGGTGAGAGATCTGGGAGCCAGCTACTGGAAAGACTATAGGTCTGGGGACCAGGCAGTAGTGAACTGGCTACTGGAGGGACCGTAGGTCCAGGTTTGTGTTCTGCAGGTCTGAGTGGGAGCTCTGGTGGGAAACTTAAAGCCTGAGCCCGGTTGGCCAGCAAGCATTTGTACTGTTCATGTGTATGTAAGAGCTGCTTGTGGTGAGCTCTGAGTGTGTGTGCAGGGGGACACTGCCCTGCCTGGCTGCTGACTGGCCTTGAGGGCAGACTTGCAGGGGCTGGGATGGGGGACTCCTCAGTCCTGAAGCCATCAGATTCAGCTTCTGTCTGGCAATCACAACCCAGATGTCTACAGGCACGGAAGACATGGGAATGGACCCATACAATACAAGTGTTCCCAGGAGAAGCTGGGATAATGTTCTGCACAGCTTAGACTGTGTCCACCAGAGCTGCTGCTGCACTAGGGTATGCATGGAAAGGACTACAGCCATGCCTTCTGTGCTCTGAATTATTTGACAACAGGTAATCAGTAAAAGTGAGATAATAAACAAAAGGTAACAAAAACACAGTCTCTGTCGCAAGGCTTGAGCTAGGCGCAAAAATGTAAGCATTAGTAAGATGTTACAAGATCACTTAATTGTGCTTCTTCTGGTGCTGCCAATGGTTCTTGTCACTTGAAAATGCCTCACCAGTGTCTCTCAAAGACCTTCCTTCTCCCTTTGTTCTCCTCAGGGGATACCTCTTCTCACAAACCTTTAAAGGGTCTTATATCTTTCCCCAAGTCAATGTTTTGAAGCACTATAGAACACTGTTTGAAATATGCATATGTATATATAGCGAGTTTATCAGGGTAAAGCAAATTTTGCAATTTGCTAAATTAAATTCTTAAACATTATCATATGAATGTGTTATGTTAAATGTCTGGCTTTCTGGGCAGGATAAAATATTATGGGTTTTATTTTACTCAGTTTATATATGGCATTACCAACCTAAATATAAAACAAGCAGCAAATTTAAAAATTTATTGAATTTTCATTAAATTAATAGCAACTATGTGCCTAAAGTTAATCTTAAGTGTAAATTACTGTTCAGATAACCTTTTTTTTTCAGTTGAGGTTTATCTAAGTTAAGGAGCTCAGGACTTGTTTCTTGACATCTTTTAATATACTGAGTGAGAATTAAGTGTGTGGGTTTCCATCACCTTGATTACCCTTGCCGTCAGCAGGAGAAACTGTGCTGCAAGTAATAATAGCAATAATAAGACCATTTCCTTTTTTTTTAATTTCAGGCAGAGCACTCCCAGTTTGAAGAGGAATAAAATTCATGTTGATAAGAAGATTAAAGGTTGTTTAGACTACCATCATCTGTGGTCCATGGAGAACTTGAAAGCAATATATTCTACTGGTGATACCTGCATAACTGGGATAAAAATACCAGTAACATCTTGTTTTCCTGAAATGATCGTAGCTACCCATACCTAGAGGCAGTAAATAAAGCTAAGTATCACAACGGAGAACAGACATCAGGCCCACAAATAAGAATGTCTGCTTTCAGTATGAAAATGCCTGATTTAAGCAGCTTGAAATTTCAAAAAATAATTGAGATTTTTCCAATCCCACATTTCCTCCTAAAATGAAATAACTTTACACTGCTGCCTTGTCAAAGCAAAATGGTGTGTTTGAAGCTAAACTAAAGAAATGTGTCTGAGTTTCTGACTTTCTATTAGTTGAAAATACTTATTGCATGGGGAGCGCCAAGCATGATTTATTGGACTCGCCAATTTCATTCAGACATTACTCAGTGGTAATTAGAATGCAGCCCCGCAGGTTTGCAGTGCTTCCAAGAATCATCTGAATGAAAATCTCTGTTCAATGCTTTTATTTTATTTTTTTAATCTATAAAAAATTCAGCTCATTTTGGGTTGAATATAATTTGACTTTGGGATTAAAAGAACTGCAGGAACCTCATGAAGTTCAACAAAAGCAAATGTGATCTCCAACCTCTGGAACAGAAAAACACCAGGTACCTACACATCTAGGAACCAACAGCTGCAAGGCAGCTTTGCAGAGAAGGACACGGGGGCTCTGGTGGACAAGTTGATCAAGAGCCACCAACGTGCCCCTATGTCAAAGGAGGCCAGTAGCCTCCTGGGCTGCATCAGCAGGCATGGCCAGGGAGTGATCCTTCCCATAATCTGGCAGTTGTGAAACCACATCTAGAGTATTGTTTCCAGTTTTGGGCTTCCCAGTATAAGAAGAACATGGACATACTGGACTTGGAGAAAAGAGGAATACTGTAGGATGGAATCCATCTCACTTTCCCTACCCTGAAAGTCAGTGTGGAATTCAGGTACCCACTTTGTTTTTACATGAAGCTTACTTGGTTCTCTTTAAAAAGCGCTTTCTAGCTGTTAGGGTTTGGGCTTTTTGAAGGAAATCCAGTGCTCTGCCCAGTTCCATTTATCTTGAAGAACTAATCATACTAGAAATGACATTTATCATCAATGTACCAGCTCAGACTGAAGTTCAGAATTTCTTGCCTTTGTCACTCTTTCGTATTCTTCACTTTGGCCAATACATTGCACACTGGCAATCTATTTACTGTTACAGAGTCCTCCTTCAGTTCTAACAGCTGTTGTGCTGTTTCTTTAATTGACTTCTATTCTGGACTTAGCTCTTCAACTTCTTTAAATAGGGATAGTAGCATTTGATTACAAAAGCTCTGTGATTACAGCGAAGGCGGACTCTCTAGGCTTTTTTCCTCCCTGTTCCTTTCACTGCTGAAGACTTTCACACACCAGTTACGTATGCGAAGACTCTGACATTTCCATGAGCTAATCAGAATATGCATAAGGAGCCTCAGAGGATTTTCTTCCCTTTACAAATGTTTAAGTGACACAGTCACATTGGGGTTTTTTATTCTAGGAAACAGAAAGAAGTACCTCAAAAAGTAGTTTATTTCTCTTACTCTGAAACGTTATAACAATTATTTTCTGTTTAAAAGTATTCAAGAGGAATTCATGCTGTTGTAGGGTGAAGTCAGTCGTTAATTATTTACATTTTCTCCTTTATTCAGCTATTCTTTCTACATAATTAAAAATTCCTTCCCATCCAACAAGAAGTCTGTGTTCCAGCTGAGTTTGAGTCTCCTAGAAGGAAAGGGGTTTTTTGTTATTGCTGGTTTTTAGTCATCCCCTGCTGATATCCTGTCGCCCAGTCAAACCAGAATGAATTTGCAAGAGGCTCCCAGCAGCAGATAAGTCTCTGAAGCTTTGCTGTAAAATAATGCATACAATGTACTGGAAAACAATTGAGATCAGAGTGCTGGAATATAAAGTCAGTAACAAACCACAAATCAGTTCAACACACTAGGTCCAATATTGATTTGAAACAATTTCATGTAGTTCTTGTGCATTGTCAAAGTGGGAAGTGGATATAACAAAGAGGTTACCACAATTAACATAAAAGTATATAGAGTGAAGCAAATAATCACACAGAAGTTTTAGATGACTGATAAATATCTGGTCAGATTTCATCTTACTGTGGTGAAAGCCGTGTCTGTTTTGTCTGAGAATATTGTGAAATGCCTAAGAGCAATCAGGTATCTAAAATGACTTAGTATCCAAATGAAGAGTTTTTGAAAATTCTTTCCTAATTAGTTTAATTCACTAGATTGCCTGTGGACTGTCAGTGCTGTTGTGAGGAACTGGCAGATTCATGCATGGGTAGATGTGGACTCTTCTAGAAGTCACTGAAATGGATTCTGAAAATAGTCTGCAGATACATACAGCCTTTTCACTACTCAGTACTGTGGAAATCATCGTGTAAGTTGGAAGAGCACAGAAGACAATCTAGATTCTGGTTGGAATGCAGGATGGAAGGCTAATCTGGACATTACCTGCATTTTAAAATTTTAAAGTTTAATTTAATTCATGAACACAGTTGAATGGACACACTTTTTTTTTTTTGGTCTATAAATAAGGCAGTGTGGCAACACCACTCAGAAAAGTAATGTGGGAGACGCATATATACAGCGTACTTATGCATCTGTCATGTTCCAGGGAATGTGGATGCAATACCATTGAGTAAATTTATTCCTTGTGACATTTTTATGGAGGTTTTTTTGATCTTTTTGGCTGCAATATTGTAGACCACAGTCAAATATATCAAGATTTATTTTGGTGTCTCCTACATGGAGTCCTTATCAGAAAACAGCATTAGCAGTCTGTTCTCAAAGAGCTGCTTCTGAATGGGCTGCCACTCTCAGACAGCAGAAAGCACATACTCTCTATTATCTTATGCATTATTGTGAGCCATTTTATTAAAATTAAAAGTTTGTTGTCCAGTTTATTCTGTACTGTCTTCCTGTCTGTCTTCTTCCTCCTTTCAAAAGCTTTTTACATACTTCTCATCCTTTTTTAAAGGATGCACTGCTGGAGTGAGTGCAGAGGAGGGCAACGAAGCTGGTGAAGGGCCTAGAAAACAAATCATATGAAG
>JAOXJM010000001.1:184146965-184165866 GCA_026413425.1 Tringa solitaria
CCCCCCACTCCAATCTGACTTGCTGGTCTGGCATTTTTGTTTCTGCAGGGGAAAGCTATGTATGTGGTTCCATAGAACCCTTCAAGAAACTGGAGTACACGAAGAATGTAAACCCAAACTGGTCAGTGAATGTCAAGACAACTTCTACTTCTCGTTCAGTGCCGTCTCTTGCCACTGCTAAAGGAGGTACTCCAGATGCAAAAGAGAATAAGGATTTCATTAGGCCTAAACTAGTCACTATCATCAGGAGTGGAGTGAAACCACGGAAAGCAGTCAGGATTCTGCTCAACAAGAAGACAGCACATTCATTTGAACAAGTTCTTACTGATATAACTGATGCCATCAAGCTGGATTCAGGAGTGGTTAAACGCTTATACACACTAGATGGAAAACAGGTAAGAATTTTCATTATGATAATTCTCAGCATGAAGAAAATATAATTTTCCAAAAGGAAAAGAATAGTACATTAGTAAAAATGACTTTTCTCTAGAATGCAGAACCAGGCCTTCCACTGTTTATAGGGTACTTAAGATCTATGGGCAGTTCAGAAACACATCATGAAGCATTACTTGGCCTCAGTGATGATCTTGCCATTTATGATAAATAATAGGTCTAAATCTGTCAGTCCAAAGTGTGATGTGGTTTTGGCTCTGCACGCCGGAAATGTAGGATGAAGGATGTAATTTTAAAGAAGCTCATTCTGTTAACTTGTTTCAGCTTTTTCTTGCAGCAGTTTTATGAGTCATTGTACTTGCCTTTCCATAAGCTGGTAAGAACAAACCGTGAGGACACATTTCCACCGTGATGAATGCAGGCCTACTGCTGTCCAGAGTGACCAAGTGATGAGTCTTACTGCAGCTAGAATGGACTGTGAAGAAGGTGCAAGCTTAGAAATTGAGTGAACTTTTTCCCTTTTGCAGGAAATCAGGTAGGGTTATGTGTGGTGACCACAGTTATTGAGGAGTCTTGTAGGTTACGTGTTTTTTCTTCTATGAAATACATTGAAGCAGTGTCTCTTTTTTTTGCTGACTTATTAAACTGGAGTTTGAGAGCCTTCTTACTGAACTTGGGGATGGAGGGGCAATAAAAAACATTACAGATTAATCCTACTTCCTTTTTTGTCTTTCATTTTATTTGTAATTTATCTACGGACATGTATTAATTATAGCAGAACTGGAGAAGCTGATAACCTGGTGAAGGGCAAGACTAATTTCGGCATGACCTGAATTGATTTAGAGCAATGGTGACTCTAGAGAAATAAGGCAGATACTTGCATTTACAAATGTAACTTATTAAACTGAATAAATGATGGAGGTATAAAATGTGGGTAGAAAGATGAACAGTCTCCCTGAGAAGCTAGAAGCAGCTAGAGAGCAAGATATTTCTGCTGTAATATAGCTGTGTTTTACAGATTCTAGACTCAACGATTTGGATACACAGTGAACAGTGTAGCTATCGGGAGATGCTGCAAAATATGCTTGGTACAGGTAAATAGGTAGATCCAGTGGTGATCCTAACATGGCTGCAGTTACCGGAGTTCATAGACAAGCATAACTCTGGAAACTGCTACAGCAATACCCTCTGATCTCAGAGCAGGCTGTTTGATGGAGAAGCTGCTTATACAAAACACCGGTTCAAATCAGAGCCAAGTCTGGCTTGACCAGAAGTCCCTTCCATCTGCGGTTTTGTATCGGTGACCTCTGACATCAGTTACAGACAGTAGTTTGGCTCCTGATGACTGTACACGTGCCTGTAATGATCCCATTACTGTGACATCAATGGGAACTTTGACCTGGAGCAAAAATGTGGATGTGAAGTTCTTTTTGCTTGCAGCAAAGTTAAAATGGGTGTCTGGGGAAAGTCTCAATTCCTGCCCTTCTTACCTTGCCTCCTGCTCCAGGGAGTACCAAGGTTAGTAAATTTGAGGAAGGAGTTGGGATTCAAAACCAGGCTGGATGGAGCTTTGAGCAACCTGGTCTGGTGGGGGGTGTCCCTGCCCATGGTAGGGAGGTTGGAACTTGATGATCCTTAAGGTCCCTTACAACCTAAACCATTTTATGATTTGAAAGCTTCAGAGATGAATGGTGCTTTCTGCTGTGATCTTGGCAGATCTTGAGTGCCTACTCCAGTTTCTATAAACCCTCTGAAAAAAAAAAAGGGTGCATTTCTGTTTTGTATCATATATGTAAATAAACTTTTTTTTAGCTATCAAGAAGCGCAGTCTGGAAGGATGTCTATGTGACCTGTTGTCTCCTGGATAACGTGCTCACATTTTTTAAAGTATATATTCCCAACTCCACACTAATGGCTGTGCTTAAAACAAAAACAAACAAACAAATATCTTTACGTCTATTTCAGAGCTCTAATTGCTGGAAGTAAATAGTACTTTCATAGTACTGGGGGAAAAGGGAAGACTAGGTTTTCCTGACTCTGGCATTGTCAATATTCAGCTGAATCCTTTGTCAAGTCATGGGTTGAGATGAGCTTAAATCAGTGGTGTGCTGGGACTTTTTTTGCCTACCTCCTAGCCTGAAACCCTCCTGCCCAAAGGCTCTCCCAGGAGACATGTCTCCACATGCATTCACTCCTTTCCTTTCTGGCTGTTCAGTTGCAATTGCATAGCTGGCTGCCTAACCCTGCTGGTACGGTCAGGATTTGGGGGAAGGTGTGTGTGTTGTGCCAGTGTAATGGAGACTTTGCTCAATGCACGTACAAAGCAGCTTTGCTGGCAGAAAGGGAAACGAATGATCCCGTACTCAGCGGGAGCCGCCTGTTGCTCGCCCCTGTGTGGGGAAGTCATTGATTTCCTGTGCTGCTAAGCAATTGCCTCTCCATTTTTCTCTGCCAAAAGCCTGAGCTCCCAGATGGCGTTGGGGGCACGATGATGGATTTCTTTATTGCTAAACTCAAGCTGTGAATGATTACTGGGAGGAAATCCATGGCAAATCCAAATTTTTTTTTTCCAGTAGTGTTTATAGTTGGGAACTTCTACTGTGACTCCTGTTGGAGCTTGGAAGTTTCTGGAAAAGTGTGTGTTCAGTGGTTAAATCTAACAAATCTGTGATTAAATCTTTCATCGCTAACTTAAAAAGCAATAAAATCTTAAAGCTCTGAGCCATGAGAAGTAATTTACTGTAAGAGAATAAAGCTCTCCTAGGATTATTCTTTGGGAATATAACTTGGAGAAAGGCTATTCTGTATAGTCATCTCTTGTGAGTGATTTTATGAGGCCAACACTGGAATTGCCCATTCATGGGAAAAATTGACATGAGTCCCATGTATTGTTAGTGCAGATAGGCAATGAGGTATGCATACCATTGTTGGGTATTATCATTAGATGCCTCAAACTAATTAAAATAGAGTAGTAGAAATCAGAGTTTTAACTGGGCATCCAAGTCAGCTGGTTGTCCTGTACAGATAGCACACATTGAGGAATTGAGCTTAAATGCTTCCCCTCCAACACCCTGGTTGGTTGTGATGTTTTGATTTGTATCTCTAAAAGCCATTAATAAATATAATGCTCAGTCAAAAGGAATTTAAATGATGGTCTATAAAATCTGATGATAATGTAAAGAGCTTGTATTGATGAGACAGGTAGTGCTCGGGCATTCGGTGCCCGAGGAAGGTTATGATTTCTAGTACTAAGTACGTGTTTACTTTGGATTTCATGCATTTTAGTTCTGTTAAAACGTGTTTCTCCTTGTTACAAACAGGATGACTAGTGGTTCATCTGCATTTCCTTATAACTAATGTCAGAATATGTATTTTGACTGCAATGTTTCTGAAACTGGAGTATAATTTAATTTTTGCAAAAAGAGACACAACATACAACTGTAATCTGACCGTATAGCACATAAGTGCCCTGTATTTAGCGTACTTTGAAACATCAATTATTAATGATTTTTCAAAGGAAGATAAGTTTCATACTGTGTCTAGAATACTATATGTGTATTTTTATGGATAAACTTATTTTTTCTACTGATACAAGGAACTGATGCTGTTTGTACTCTGGAGGAAGAGAGAGAATCACTTCCCTGTAAGATACTGATGGATCTGAAGAAGATGGTGGGACTTTAAAAAGTGTTTAACAGTCTTATGAGCTCAGGACAAAATTAAAACCTATCCAGCCTATCCAGGGGGAGGTCTTGAAGTGTTCTTGCCAACTTTGCTGTGTATCGAAAATAAAAATAGAATGAGTAGGTTTAATGGCTGCCTGTAGGAATTCAGATCATGAGATCATTTATTAAAAGGATAAGTGCATGAAAAGACATTTTTAGTATTGACCCTTAATGTTCTCAGGTACTTGTGCAGAGAAGGAACACTTTCTTGTACCTAAAATATGTCTTGCTTGGGTGTAGCTGCACCATTTCAGTTTGGTTTTTAACCTTCCCTTAACAGATGGTGCAATTTTTAGTTTGATGTGCATTAAAATATGGTTTTGTACAAGGCAGTGTGTGGACACACAATGCAAAAATGAGGGTACCAGCTGCCTGTGGAGATGGAGCCTGGCTGCTGTGTCGCAAGATCAGTTCTCTGGTGTCTGTGTACTGATGCACTTTTAGAACAACAAAACCAAGACTAAAATGGGAGGATAGTACTGACGGTCACATAAAACAACAAAGTTGTGAAACAGTGCAAATTTTTAGAAGTGTTATATAGTGTGTGCATTTGTACAAGGAATTTACAATTTGCATGTTTAGACAAAGACTAAAGTTTGGCCAAAAATGCTTTATCACCTTGTAAGTCCTCCATTTGCTTTTGGAAGAACAAACATCTGGTTTATAATGAGACCTTATTTGAACAGGTGGCTTGTTTAGCTTAACTAGATGCAATCATGCAAATTATTTTTTCAGTTTAAACACTATGCTGTGGAATTGACTCCAGACAGCTAAGTGGTCAGTGGCAGAGATACCAGAATAAAAGTCACTATCTGATTTTTTATTTTTTTAAAATAAATATTTTTTTAAAATCAAATTACCTTTATAAATATGAAATACACTGCTGTTACTTAAAGAGATATCTTACAGAAATGTGTGTGAGAGGCATAAGGTAGAATGGGAACGAGCCCCTCAATAACCTTGCTTTAAGCCATTAAAATAACTTTTAAAAAATTGTGGCTGCAAGGAGAGGGAACATCACTGCTGGAAATCTTGACTGTTCTTTGGGTGGAATATGTTTTTGTTGTTTATTGGAACCCTACTCTAAAGGGGATATCTTATGATATAAACAAGCTCTGTTTCCTGTGGACTTCTCTCTGTGAGGCACCTAATACCTTTAGTTTTTAACAAGAAATTAATACTGCTGTTGTAAGAAAGTACTCTCCCAAGAAAAAGCAAGCAACTCTTTGCATATACGCTGAAACTGAGCATGTCCTTTTTTTATTGTTTTGTTCTTAACAAGTGGAAAACATCTGGTAATAACAGCTGTATTATTACCAAATTTACTACAGTAAATTCTTGGCCAAATCTACACTTCCGTAGGACAGATTAAAGATCTTAAATGTCTTTCTCTAGACCTCAATTGTCCTTGGTATAGAAAAACCTCCATGAAGCAAGGTAGGTATCATTCATGAAAAGACATTCTCTACTTAACGTTGGTGTAGCGTATGTTATACAGCAAGCTCAACAAAATGAATGTTAAACAAAATAAAATTTATGTGCAAGTGAATCATTTTTTGTGTGCTCTGTAATTTTTATTCACATCAGCATTTGTAATCAGCTCCATGTTTAATATAGAAGGCACATTTAATTTTAAGGGTGACTGGTTGTACACATTCTTTTTATTTGTTCTTCAGTTGTAGTTACAATCCACTTGAGATGCATGCAACTTAAAATTATTCCTAGTTTGAAAAATGTGTGCAATAAGTGCTATTTTATCTTCTGTATGACTTCTCTAGAGTGCAGTAACTTCTCTCTTGTTGAGGGCTTGGGAGGTCGGTGCCACCACAGGGGTGGTGTGGATTGAACAGAGAACTATGGTGAATTCTCTGTGAGATGTAGCTGTGAGGTACTGACTAATTGGGAGCAAACATTAAGTAAGGTGGCTTCTGCAGATGTGTCCTTGTTTGGGGTGAAGCAGAGCCAATTTTCTGTTTAGTGAGGGAGGCTCTTACCTGTTGCTGTGGCAACCAGGGCCAGCTGATTTAGTTGTTTATCCTCTGGAGGGTTTGCACCTGTGGGGAGGCATGGACCATGACCCAAACTGACCAATAGGGTATTCCATCCCATCTGATGTGCTCAGTATAAAAGCTGAGTGATCAAAGGGGTCAGGTTGGTTCCTATTGAATTGCTGCTTGTTCAATGGCTGTCTTTCTTCCATGACTGACGTTTGAGGAGGACCCTATCAGTTTGTCTACCTTGGATCCCTATCGGTGTGTTCCGGAATCTAGTTTCCATTTCCAGGCCAGTCTGGAAACTTCCCAGTGCCTGTTGGTGGCATCTCCCTGGGAGCTTGATACGGTTTTGTATATATTTTATCTATTTCATTATTTCCTGTTTATTTTATTATTTATTTTTATTTATTATATTTCATTGAAGTAGCTTAGTTCTTCCTAAGCTCATAAATCTCTTTATCTCTCTTCTTTCTCTCCTTGGAGTAAGAGGTGGGGGAGGACATCTGTCACCTTGTCATTGGCCATCTTGGCCTAAACCACAAGATCATGCAAGCATTTTAACAGGGAAGCAACAGCTAGGAAAGCTTGTGCTTATGATTTTGAGGTGGTACTTTAATATTGCACCTGGGTACCTGAAATCCATTGTGCTTACACTGTACAAGCTGTTCCTTCCTAAATGACTACTAATGTGAATGGTAGGTGCCCAAACCTCACAGAAAATACCAGTGCTGCTTAATTTTATAGTGGAAGTTTAGGACCCTATTTGGGAGATGCTAACAGACCACCATGTTATGTAGCTGTGAGAGACGCTCTCCAAGAACAAAGAATATTTCTCCAGCTTTTAATACACCTCACTTTCCGTACTTCCTGCCTACAGTATATTTAATCAAAACCTTTTTCTTTCTCTGGAAGATGTATAATTTCTGGCTTTGGTATTCTGAAGGTGATTTTGCAGCAGGACTTAAAAGATGAGAATTTTTTTCAGTAGTGGGTAAAAGACCCCTTTTGAAGACATGCTAGGCAATTCTCAGTCACTGATTATTTTTTTATTTGTTTGTTTGCTTTTCAGTCTGTTTCAGTGGTGATGGGCTCTGAGGGTCTTGGAAGATTCTTATGATTCCTATTGAGAAAAGTGGACTTCATTACAAATTAGACTAGTAAGGAAAGGATCAAAATCTGGTTCAAAATAATTCAAATACATGCTAGGGTAGACAGCTCACTGGCGATTGGTATTATCCTGGTGTTAGAGGAAAGCTGTGATAGATCCTTGAACCATTGTGACTCTGGGTAGGCTGTTTTGATGTCATGTTATGACACTGACTAACACTTTTAATTGTTACTCAAAGTCTTCTGTAAAGGAGTGAACAGAAGCCCATTTCTATTTGAAATCAGTGTGTTCGTTCATTTGTCTAGGGTCGCTTCCTATTAAGCTGAGACTGACAACTGTGTTGGTCATCTCTAGAAGGCCTCTCACAATAGAAGTTTCCAGGGTTGCTAACTGGCTGTAGGCTGACTTTGAAAATGAAGAACAGAAGGTGCCATCTTCTACATCCTTTGGATTGGCTTTCATGCTGTGCAAAAGAAAGTTGTTATAAAAGAAAGTTGTTATTAATTCAGCATGCTTTATATATCACATAAGTTGATCTTACTGTCTTATAAGGATATACAGCCACTCACGAGAGAGTTTGTGTACAGTCTTTTTTTAAGGAAGAGTAATTTCCAGCTCCTCATCAGCGGAGTATTATGTTTTGTAAGTGTGAAGAAGGATGCCTCTGTGGTAAGGAGATGGTGTGGACATTCAGAACTGTTAGTTACTAGATTAAGTTTCCTTTTCCTCTACATCTTGCCTTTTTTTCACTGCTTTAAATGTGAAATATAACTAAGAAGAGTTTCTTATACAGTATTGCTGACTAGTGGGGGAGTGGGGAGAAAGATGGGGATGTTTGCATTTGCTCTATACAGCCTTGATGGTTGTGGTTTTAGGCATGGTTTTTGTCCTTGTTTGGTGAAAGAGGACATAGAAAAGTGCTTTCAGATTTCTCTGATGGTGCTGCACGACTGTTTTGTGGAGACAGGCATGAGGTGACTATTAACCATTGGAAAGAGTTTCCACTGTTTGCTAACACACTGTCCTTGGGACCAGATAGGTTCTCTGTCAACAGCTGAAATCTTTTTGGGATGCTTTCAAATAGTAGTTGTCCTAAACTTTCTCTGTTCTGCTCCCACTTGGTGTTAAGGTACTGTATTTCATGACTTTAACTGAATGAGTTGAGCTCAACAGTTTGAAGACTTTACAGTGTGTATTGTCAAACTGTCATGTTCACTGGGATTATTTTTTACTGTCTGAAGCTGTTAATGTTAGCAATATTTTTTTCATTGGCATAAGTAAGTGTGATGCATGTATTTGCTTTCTCTGAAGTGGTATGATGTAGTGAGACTGTGTTAAAAAAACCAAAAACCAAAACAAAACCCCCCCAAAAAACCCCAACCCAAAATGAAACAGCAAACAAAGTAATGAGTCTTTGATTTGCTGGGTTATTTCCTTTCCTTCTAAAACTAGTTATGAGAGGAATAAGAATTTCCAGCCATTTAGCAGAATTCTAAGCATCATCAAAAGAAAAAGACATTATCCCCTCATAGTTGTTTTTTTCTATTATATGTGTTTTTTTCCTAGGAAATTAAATTATACTATTAATAGGAAAAATTCTTAGTACTGCATGTGGCTTATTAGAATTTAAATATTGGCTTTTTAATGTAGTATAATTCTGTCCTTGATTTTTTGTGCCTTGAATTTTTGCACAAACACTGGGAAAATCTTGATAATATCGCTGTTGAAAAAGTTAATAAACTAAAAGTTGATAACTCTTTTTAATCAACATAAAGTTTGAACAGCTACCTGAGACTTAATTATGTTGATTGCTTTTTTCTTTCTGCTTCCATTTCACTTCAACATCTTTTTCTCAAACTGTAGTGTAGAAGGAAATTCTTCCATGAATAATGAATATTGAGGGGGCAAACTATATAAATATTTTGTCACTGGCCGTCTTTTTTTGTGAAACCTAATCCTTTCATTTTTCTCTACCTGTTTATAGGAACCAAGATTTTTAAATCACCAGAAAATGTAATAGCAAAATAGTCCTAAAATTACTGATGGTGGAGGAAATGGTAGTGATAGCCCAATTTTGTACCTTGCTTTTCTAATTAATCTTTTGTGAACTTGGTTTCTTTTCTGAAACTGCAGTCAATTGTGAAGCATCTTAACTTATTTTCAGTACTTTCCAGCTTCTTAAGCCATGTACTTTGCTGGCTCTTACAGTGAGTGGCAAGAAACACAAATGTCTTTGGATATTCTACCTCTTTGGTTTGGAATTGCTTCAAATGGTTCATTTTCTGCAGAAAGTGAATCTAGGACAATGATAAACTTCTCAGGTGCTCATCAGGTTAATCAAGATGAATCCAGGTCTCTACCTTTAGAAAGCTTCTTTCTTAAATGAACCATGCTTCATACAGAACTTGGAGATGCAATTCTGTTTCCTTATACTATGTGTCTGAGGATTTCTCCTGTGAATTGCAGTACAAGTGGGACTGAGACCTAGAGGATGTTCAGGGATAATATTATTAAGTACTATTAAATCAGTGATGTACAATGTATTCTGCCTCTTTACCCCTGCATTCCTCTTTAAGCTTGAAACTAATTTGTTCAATCCTGTAGGAACTATTGACTTAATCTCTCTGAATCTATGTCCCCAGTACTGTGTGCCAGTTCATGGAGGCAGAACATCCCAACTCAATCAGATTTAAGAACTAATATAATTACCAGTAGGTTAAAATATTTCCATTGTACTGAGTGAAGACAATAGTGTGCTGAAAATGGCTTAGGTTTTTATAAATAAATCCAATTCTTTTGAGACTGTTTTCCAGATATCACTGGTTAATAATGGTATGTGACAAGGTGTATATCATATATAGTTTGTTTTTGAATTTTATTAAGTATTTTCTCTTACGTTTTCCCAAAAAAAACTTTTAAAGTAGGTCACAACACCTGCTAAAAGGAGGTGTTTTTGCTTAAGAAGGCTGCCGAGGAGGGAATCAAGCTTACTTCATAGGACTGAACTCTTTAAGTCATAGGCAGAAGAGCAAAGAAGTCTTCAGGGACTTGAGGTATGCAGGACAGGGTATGGTACTTTGCACACAGATAAAAATGAGCACAGATGGCTGTGAAATTATCAGAGAAAAGTGAGTTTAAGTTTAGAAAGCAAGACAGAAGACCTTAGTATGCTCCCACTGGAACGAGCAAAGCATTATAGGGTTCTAAATTCATAGTTGGATATTGCTGATAATAAAACTCATGTAGTTAAGGCTGATTAGCTCTCCGGAATCAGTTTTCTGGTGGATTTGGTTTTCCGTTAAATGTTGGATCTCAGAAACTTCTTTTAAAGAAAACTCTTCTGAGCTTTAATAGCTTAAAACTAAGAGACATTTGCTCATCGAGTGAATGGAGAGTGAAATCTCAGTTTGAACTGCTTTTAATTATCTTTTTGGCTCAGTTTAAGCAATGATTTTCTCAAAGCTGCCAGACAGTAGGGGAAGATTTGGGGCATCTTGTGGAATAGTCAGGGTAGAGTGATTAAAAGTGAGGGAAGACAGACGTTGCCTGAAATGCACATGCTGACTTTTTAAATAAAAGAATGTTTGCTGTTTAAAATACCTTCACCTGCCTTCCCTTGCAGCCAGGTTATGTGTCTGTTTTCCATTAATTTGAATTGCATACTGCAGCTGCTGCTATATAGCTTGCATCCAAAAGCTAAACCTTTGACTCTTTATTCTAGTTGTGCCTGAAATATCCTGCTGTCTCACGTTCCCTTAGCTGACTCTGAATCATTTCTCTTTCTGAAGGTTTTCTAAGAGACTCCTTCATTTTCTTTGTCTTTTTAACTACTGCTTTTGTGTATTTCAGTATTATCTTTTTTTATTTCTAGTTGGAGCTTTAAAATCTAGTGAATTCTGGGAAATGGCACTTCCCGTGCAGTTTGTTCTGTGTGAAATGGTCTCCTGAGCACAACATCTAGATTCTATAGTCCAGCTCTTTTGTTCTGTGTATCATGTATGCTTAAAATCAAGATTTCTTTAACCTTCTGCTATTTCTCCATGTATGAAATGTGTGTTTGCATCTTACACCTACACAAAATCTGAGTTGAAACTGATGCAATATATGGACTGTTTAAGTGGCATATTTACATGCTCCTTGGAGAGGAAATAACTTTGAGAAGGAGGTGAGTGTAACATGTGTTGTGGGAACACTTAGACACTGATAATGAGACACCCTGTGTTCATATGAGAATAATCTCATGCATGCCACAATTCTGTCTTGATGCTTAAGAATAAAAAGGTTAAAAATATAGAAGCTCATGATCATGAAGAAGTTCATGTATGACATTTTGATTCTGATACAGATTAGTTTTATTTCCTGTCCACTTCTTACTGTAGATACGTGAGCATGAATGGAATTCATGGGGTATGATGGTGGTAGCAGAGTTTGCACCTGAGTGGTGGGTTTATGGTGAGAGCACCTGGGAAAAAAAAGACACCCTACAGTAGTCCATATTGCTATCTGAAATACTATTGTACTTCTGTTCTTTTATTCTTGCTACTTAAAAATACTTCCTGTGCTTCAGCACATTGTTTTCTATATATTTGTGGAAAAAAAGGTGGCTTATAGGCTTTAAGGAAAAAACTGATACTTGGACACTTCAGTTTCTAAACCAGAACACGTCTGTTCTGGGGCAGATTGGGAGCATTGCGAATACTCTGGAGGAATCTGTTTAAATAGAGTGTGATCTTGATGAATTGGGAACACAGACTGCAATAAGTGTAAAAATTAATAAGGCAAATATGAAGCAGCTAATGTAGGAAAGAAACAGAGGAACAGAAACCAGATGAGAGTGCAGTGCGCATTGCTGTGAGATGGTACAAAAGCGTACGTGTATAGGAGAATGGGACATAAATGTAGGAAGTGTTTAGTGGTTGTGCAGTTGATTAGGATCTTTGAAAGCAGTTGTTTTGCATCTGTTTTTTTTTCATCAGGGATAGGCAAACTAAAATTTCTATACCTTGTCTAAAGACAATTGGACTAATATTTGTATTGCATAGTATGGTGGGCAAAGATTGAGACAGGCATAGTATCTGAAGGGGTGAAATAGGAAGAACAAGGCTATTCAAACTCTATGAGAACCTGGAACATTGATGCTTGAACTTTTCACTTTTTTTTTTTTTTGTGAAATTTAGCAACAAATAAACTTGAGATGAACATTCAGTCCATAGTATGGACATGTCAAGCAACTAGGTAAAGGCTCTCTGGGGCTTCATTTCTATAATACAAGATTGAAAAGAAATAAAACCTTTTATAGCCCTGTATAAATATTCTGGTAGTTAATAAAATGTCTGATGTTTTCAGTTAAAGTATTTGTCAAAATGGATATATTTACCCAATAACTTTTTGTTTTGACAAAAAACTACTCAGTTCATTTTTTTAATTGGGCAGTGTCATTAAGACATGAGACAGAAATAATGCCATGAAGCTAGAATTAATTTTAAAACATTTACTAAATTTTAAATGTGGGACTGAAAGAGCAATTGGGTAAAGATGTATAGGAGTCATTACAGATGAATAGTATTGGTAGGAATAGCATGTTTCTGAAAAATACTTTCAACCAAAATGTATTTAAAGTTTTATTTAAATCTTGTTCACGCAGCAGCATTTAAATGTGGGGGCCTGATATATAGCCTCTTGTGTTTTATACTTTGGTTGTTTGTGGGGGGAGGTGATGAGTGAAAGGATGAGACTTTCCTTTCACTGGCAAGTCTTCAATGACACTGTAGGAGGAGTAGCTTTTAAATGTGGCATCCCTGTAAAAAAAACGGATCATTCTATCTGCAGATGGAGGAGTGCTGTCCTAGAAAAGAAAATTAAGCTCTGGTTTCTCTTGTGCCGAGTCCAAGTGAATGCCAGTCATCTTTCACAGCATACAATAGGAACTGCTCTCTTTAATATTACAAGAGGAGGGGGAGAGGAACAACTGAATGTCACACTGTACCTCTGTAGTAAGAGGAAAGCTTTAGCAGTGCTTCTCTTATAGGCAAATAATCAGACAGATCACTGAATTTAAGAGACTGGTGCTCTGAAAAATGACCTGTATTGTGGCTATACTGACTGAAGCTCTTCATTGCCTCTAGTTCCTCCCCTGGTTAGGTGAGGTTCTACCTTGCCTTTAGTTTCACACTGCAGCACCTTTTCCTGCTGCAGCACTGAAGCAGGAAGGTTATGATATTATGTGTTCATCAATCTTACCTTTTTTTTTTTTTTTTTTAGCAGCCTGTCATGACTTAACATCATTCTGAAATCCTGGTATAACAGCAGCCTTACAGCTCCAAATTTTCTCCCCCAAAAGAACCTAGGTAGAGTGTGTGGGAAGTTTTTGCATCCCAGAATCAATGGTAGTCTTTCTGGACAGTAACTATTTCTGCTCTTTGGGAACAAAGCGTCACTAAAAACCTGTACCAACTTTACTTAGCTTTTTTTTTTTCTGTATTATTTTAGATTACTTCCTGGAAATAAATCTTTAAAATTCATACAAAGAACTCCAAGCATATTAGAAAAGGTGACAAGTCATTTCCAGCTTGTCAAGTAGAGCTGGAACAGCTCTCTGAGGTGCAGGGGGTGTGTGCTGCATTAGAAAGAACTAAGATGCTACTTCTGTCTCCAGTCAAGGTTAGGCAGAAAATGCTGGATAACAGCTAGATGGGAGGCTTATGCAAAATAAGACTAAGACATTTTGCCATTAGTAAGGTGTACATAATTCTGTTTTAAATTAGTACTTAATCTCAATCTCTTAGAAATACAGATGTAGAAAGGAGAGGCTGTATTTTAGCACTGGACTTGAAGATGAGCATGAGACTGGATAATCTGCCCTCCGTGGCAGGAGATACAGGTAGAAGTTGAGGGGACAGTATAAAATTTTCATGGATGATGCTAGTAGGCTAGAATGGTGAGGCTAAGCAAAGCACAGAAGGAATAGCAAGGAGAGGAAAGTTTGTAGAAAGCAGCACAGAGCTACTGAGAAGAGCTGTAAAGATCACTGACCCTCTTTACACAAGAGCTGGTGTTACATGTAGGCCAGGAAAAGGAACTGATTTACAATCCCATGAAACTCTCACAGGAGCCTTGGGAGTAAAAGGGCTATTGGTACGCACTGCAGAAGAAGAAGCAGCTGCCTCCTAACAAATTCCAAATAATTCATCCCAAAATAGGAAGAGAGGGATGCTAGAAGGGTAGATGCTCCTCCATTTCCAAAAATGTAAGAAGTAATTTAGAGAGTTTTCTTCCATCTACATAAGTTGTGATGTATCCCATTATTTATGGTAGATCTTTAGCAAGTCTGAAAAAAATTGGATTGCATACATATCTCAAGAGTAATTTGGTGAAGCAGTAGCTGAAGCTTGGTAAGGGCTTTTTGAATAAAAATTTTAGCAGACAAAAGACTTAGGTGACTAACTTTGTTTTGTCTTGTTAGTCAAACCATAATTTGGCATTTTCTTCACTTCAGGCAACTCTTTTCTGTGTGAATGAAATAGTCTGTAGACTTCATGTTCTCAAACTTCCTTACTCAGAAAAGATTTAAGTGCTGTGAATAATACAATTCTGAGTCAACTGGCTAATGCTAACAAGTTTCAAGTATTGTGACACATCCTGCAATAGAATAATAAACTAAGTTAACCTGTTTTTTTTGGTACTGCTCTCATTCATAAAATTTCATGCCACGTGAAAACTCTCTTCAGACAACTTAGTTCATTCACTTGCTTCTAAACTGTCATATTGAAGAGAAACAAGGCTGTCAGCAACTTACCAAAATTGCAAAAGAACTGGACAAACTCTACTCTTCCTAGTTTTCTCCCTTTCTATAGGGAGGATGATGTATGGGAAGGGGTGAGGAGACAAAAGGAATGGTTTTGGGTTTGGGGTGTTTTTTCCTTTCCTCAGTAAATGTGAAGTGCTTTCTTGAAGGAGGATATGATCAATATGCATAGAAAAGAGATTGTTTATTTTTTTTATTCTTTCATGACCCTGCAATTGTTCAGGTTTCATTCCTTCAGAGATGCCTGCATAAATCTTTGCTGCTCAGTAATTTGCCCATCTGGGAAGGGCAAGTTTGAGCCCTTTTTTCTTGTGCCTTTGTATGCATGTACCTGCAATTCAGTGCTCACATTGCTTCTCTTGAGAACAAGTGAGGAGTTAGAATTTTTTCTGCTATTTTTTTTTTTTTTTGTTTCTTCGAGTCGGTGTTGTCTGGAAGACAAGAAACTTGGCATTGTGCTATCTTAATTATTTTTTCAGGTGGATTTTCAGCCCCCATTTCTTCCTACCCCTTGTTAGTGTGGCTCAGATTTCCCTCAGCTTTGTGAAGTTTGGTTCTGCTCGGTACTAGAATTGGGCAAAGCCTGTGTGGATTAGTCCTTAACTATGGCAGCTGCCTTTACAAGGAAATAGTTTTCAAAGGTGGGATAACATATACAGGTGTTTTTGGAGAGGAAAAAATTGCTAGAAAGTTTTGGGTGATTCCTCCCTAATCTTGGTCCATCATATATAAATGCAAACCATCTGCCCCTTGCTTCAAAATATTTGTTAAACTCCTCTCAGGCAGTGGAAAAAATTGTCACCAACAGAGTTGTCATCATTATGCTGATGATGATCTTTAGAGCTATTGAAATGTGTTGCTTTCATATAAAAATGTCAAAGTCCTTGCTTTCAGAGGTACTGGGGAAATGTTTGTTCTCGCTCGTGTTTCAGAATGATGAAGGATCCTTAATCCAATGGATGTTTTAGGATGAGGAATGAACTGTTAAAATAAGTAGTAAACTGCATGTTCTTGATTTTAACATGTATCACAACAGCTACCTAGCTCCAGAAAGGTAATAGTTTGATGAAAAATTTGAGTTCTGATCTTTTCTGTGGGTAAGCTGAATTCACGTAGACAGTGAGGAATGGATTTGTCATCCACTGTTTTGAAAGTGTCTTCAAAGTATAATGCTGTCAGATATCCAGGTGGAGTTTTATTGACTGACTTCCTGAAATCAAGGGGGATTCAAGAAGACATATGATCGGCCCATGTCTTCAGCAGAATAGAGTTAGGAGTGCCCTGTGCAGAGTGTATCTTCACCTGTCTCTTCGAAAAGGGGAAAATGTGCAACAACGTGTTTCAGTGGAACTGCTTAACAGCCAACATGCTAATAAAAACTTCTTACATTCCTGAGATAGCTGGATAAGTTTTTTACGTTTCTGTTGAGTGAATTTGGTCTGCACTTCTGCTGTTCAGTGCCCAGTTAAAGGAACTCAGATTCCTCATATCTTGTTTTATATTACTGGATTTCTCCAAGGCTAACTCAAAAGTTACTGTAGGTCTGTTAGAGTTCCATAGTAGAGGGAACTTCACAGACGCTACTTGGTACACCAACCCTTCAACTTACAGAGGTTAAATTTTAACCTCTCCTTACTTGAAACACTCTCCGGAGAAGCTGTGTGCAGTAGTATTTTTCAGGTTGTTGAGATGAGTCTGTCTGTGGTGGGAAATAGGCTTTTGGTGCGTAATGTAATGCACTGGAGAAACTTCTTAAAAGCACCCTATAGCACAGAAGTTATTTCACTATTGTGTTAAAATTAATATCATCTGTGCAAAATTTGTTTGCTTGTCTGTATAGCAGGCAAGGTGTTAAACTAAGGGAATTCAGGGAAGTGTTCAGTTGGGAAGTGTTCAGTTGGGATGTATTATTTTTTTCCTTTTATAATTCAGAATAATGGATTGATGTGCAGCGTTTCTCCAGAGCAGCTGCTTTCCTTTATCTCCACAGGGTTTTACACACCTGACAGTCTTGGTGATAATCACCACTGAGAACGCTGCTTTTCACCATTGACTGAACAACTGAGGATGAGTACAGTTGGATGACTGATTTCTTTGATTTGCAGAAAGCATTGAGAAGATGCATTTCTCTTTTAAACTTGTCGACGTCTTCAGTTCCAGTGTAGTTTCCCATGGCAATAAACTGTATGGACTCTTTATTTCAGTCCTTGCCTAATACATTTTGAACCTATGGGTCTGCTTAAGTCAAGCTTGAAAGAGCAATAGCAATTTTGAAACAGTTCCAATAACTTGATGGAGTTTTATGGCTGAGTAAAACAGGCTCCAGTTGACGCTCTTGGTTCTGCAAGTGGATTTTTCCCCTTGTGGAGGTGGGGCAGCCAGGACTCTTGTCACTGATGCTATGTTTGGCACCTGGTCAGTAACAAATAGTTGCTGCTTAACCCGAACTTTTGGGGGGTGTCATGGTGAACTGGAGAGAGCTGAGATTAACGTAGCAGGAGGAGAATTCATCTTGTGCCCGTGGGTGGGAACCTGCCATCAGTCAGTCCGTGTGTCTGAGCAAATGTAGTCAGGCTCTCTGCACCGCTCTTTCTCTTGAGTATGTCATACTGAGAAGTTAAGTTGCCTTGCTAGGCAACTGAATATACTAGTTTTCTCTTTGAACAGAGGACTCGTTATGTTGGTTTCCTTTCCTGGGAAATGCAGCATGTGGTGGGGTTCTCCCCTGCTGCTCCTTGTTCACTAGCAAAAATGTGTGCCTTGAGCATGCTCTCCACACATGCGCGTACACAACATGTAAACGTGGTTAAAAAGCAGTCAGGAGATGCTTGTCTCTGGCATCTCTTTAATTGCTAAAGAAAGTAAAATATTTTCTACTAATAAATGTTTGTTAATGAATAAGAAATTTGCATATACATTCCTTAACTGAAGTGAGCTATGACATACGCTTTTTCTTCCTGCCTTTCCACTATGTGAATACTTGCTTTATCCAGCTTGCAAATGTTCCTGACACACCCCTCGACAGTTGATCTGTTCCCTTCCCCTCAGCCCTCCTCTTCCCTGAAAGAGAAAACACTGGCTGAACTGGGAAGCATTCTTCTTCAACTGCAGTATAAATCTTCAGGTATATTTGCCAACTTGAACCAAAGGGAGAAAGGGGCTACTTGCTGCCGATGCAGTGAAACATTAGCTTTCTGTAAATCCAATTTTACAGAAATAATGAAAATACCAGTTAGTAATCTAGTATTTTCATTTTATAATTTTTTTTTCAGTAGTGGGAATGCCGTAGGAAGTAATACAGAACATAGCCACCCTAGTTAGGGTTGCATATATAGTTGCTTTGTTTCAGAGTTTTTATAAATTAGTCTTTCCAGTTTCCGTGGCAACTCAGTTGTCTGCATCGGTTGCCAAGGAACAGCTTCTGCTGCACAAAGGACAGGGACACTGCTACAGAGTGATTTCATTCTTGGCGCTAATAGACAGTGGAAGCGTAAGCTTGATATTTGATGGAGAATGGCCTCCATCTTGACTGTTAGCAGGAACTTTGGTGGGTTTTTTTTTTTTTTAATGTATAATTGGGGTGTTGGCTTCTCTTTTTAGTTCAGCCATCACAAACCTCCTGTTATACGCAGCTACAGGGCTCTTGTGGAAAGGTGTTGTAGTTGCATAAACGTAACGTATTGGAAAATGCATGTTTTCAGGACAGCTTAACCAACCATGCAATAAATTGGGTTATAGTCTGATTAAGAAAAAAAAAAATGTTTTTACAGTGTAAGATAAGAAAGTCTCAGTTCTGTGATTTGCAGAGAGCAATTAGGTGGTGTTGTTCTACATATCCCAACAAAGATACGTTCAAAAGTGAGCACTATTAGGATCA
>JAOXJM010000001.1:184165907-184179674 GCA_026413425.1 Tringa solitaria
AAAAGTATTTTCTTATTTGACCTCCGGTAAAACTACAATCTGGATTCCCATCTGATTTTTCTTTTAAGAAGCACAAACTGACACCTGTCATCAGTTCGTCAGTTTTCTAAAATGAATGCAGATAGCGGGAGCATATTGTGAGTCATGATTCTGCGTTAGTGTAAAATTTTATTTCTGAGGCTGCTTTGCAGCCGACAGTTGTATGGCTGTGAATTTCTGAGTATGTGGCCTCAAAGTAGCTAAAGAATCAATTTGGAATTTCTTACAATATAATATACATATTTTCCAAGGAGAATATTAATTTGCTTTTTAGTTTAAGTGGTAATCAGGACAAAATAGCGTACATCACACACAGACATGCTGGTAAATCCAGTTCTGTGTGAGTGAGAGAATGAGAGAATTGTTTGGTGTCAGAGGCTGGTGTAGATACAGAAACAGGGTCTTCTGATCTTAGCATAGAATCTGTAACTCAGGTTTAATCTACATCCTCTTGTTGTCTAATGAAGTGCCATTGCTATACAGTGTTACGTGAGTGCTACTCATCAGTGGGTTTTGAGTCAATTGGTTTTCGGAATAGCTGCAAGGATGGTGGAGTGAGTATTGTATAATACAGAGTAGTTCGTTATATGCAGAAATACAGATACTCCTGTGAAAGAAAATACTATTGCAGAGTATTGTCTGCCCACAGGTGTGTAAGGAAAGAGGCCAAGAATAGTTCCTTTCTCCTGTAGCTGAAATACCAGGAGGACTTTGCAATCACAATACAGCTTACAGAGTACAAGGAGAAGCTGAGTGATTAGAAATCTGTTAACTCTAGTTCTGTGGCTTAGGCAAAAAGCTACATTACGTGCAGCCACTTTGCTTTCATAGGCACTGAGCAGGGCATGGCCTTGTAAGGTAAGTGTGGCCAGTACTTTACCAGTACCTTCTGGTTTTTGGACGTTTTTTAAAGCCCCTTGTCACCCAGTACTAGCCCTGCTTTCATGATCTGGCATGCCCGCAGGCTAACTCACAGGAGTTCATTTGGACTTGATTTAGCTTAATTTAGAAATACTTTGGCCTTGGAGAACTGGAGTTCAGTCTCAGGAGTCAGTGCCTCTGCATGCTTGATGGGTTACTGAGTGAAGTGCAGTTTTAACTCTTAACACCTTTATTACAGAATTTACTTTTTTTTTTTTTTTATTTCTGATATAGGTGGAGAAGTGCTTAAACCTCTCTTGTGTTGTTGTAATAAAAGTAATCTGTTGTTTCATAGTGAGAAGGTTTGTAAGGAAAGCTACAGTGCAGTCAGCACAGATAAGCCTACTGGAAATCAGCGTGAGCAATAGCTTGATTTAGATTAATGTTTGAAAGTCTAGGCTACCAGATTTCAAATATTATATTACACCTTAAGCAAACCAAATACATTTTGTATGCAGTGGGTATGATGGTGGTATTTTATAGTGCAAAACCTCAAGTCCTTTTTGCTCATAGTTAGCCGTAATCTGAAAGCTTTGAACAGAGAAGAGAGAATTCACTGGAAAATAAAGGAACAAGTTACCTATCTATTAATGAATGCCATGAATAGCAGCCTATCCTTTGTACATGCTTTCTCTTTTCAGATTCTGTATTTCATGACACAAGCCCTGCAATGTTCTTTAAAAACCATTTGGGGATTATTAAATGCGGAACATTGAATTCTCTTTCTGTATAATGCACTTATAATAATTTGCAGTTGCCCAAATAGCTTTACAAGTCACTCGAGGCATGATTTACTTAAAAATTATATGAATCAATTAGATACTAAAACATACTTAATGTAAAAGTTATAGCACAGACTGATAAGAGCCAGGCAACTAGATTAAGTATTTGACCTAAACTTGTCCTTTTGAACCAGATGCAGGGCAGCACTTGCGCTGTAGGCTGAGAGCAGATAGTCTGAACTGCACCAATGTTCTAATCTCCAACCAGATAGGTTGATTGGAAAACCTGTGTTTGCTGTTTAAATATTTATTTAATAAAAATTTTTGTTATAAATACCGTTTACAAGGTAGGCAAGGACATTGCAAATACAGTTGGGCACTGCTTCCTGAGTTATTCTTAGACCTTTATTTAAATGAGATCAGTCATCCAGATTGTATACAACCTGGCCAAACTGGGGATTTTTTTTTTCCTCCTCTTATATAACAGAGTTTAAAATCCTGATTTGATACAGCAAATCCACACAAATGTTTTATGTAAAGTGTGTGTCCTATATTCCATTTCTCTCTATTGCCTACCCTGCCAAAATAGAATACATTGCTGAATGCACGCATGAATATGAATTTCTAAAAAAGTCCTTATTTTTGTTAGCTCTAAAATGGCCAAAAAGAGTGTAGTCTAGAAGAGGGCTTGAATTGAGGAAACTCTTTATTTCCCAGGTTGGCACAGCTTTGATGAGATAGGGTGGCTCTATAAGTTGCTAACATTGCCTGGTGTGCTCAGGTTGTCGGGGCTTTCTGCCCGGCCTGGCTGGGGCTCTGCATCTGTCAGCACAAAAGCTGCATCAGCCAGCCCTATCCTGCACACTCCTCCCAGCTGTTAGTACTGTGAAAGTATTCTCCTTGTTTTGATCCTGGGTTGGAGAGTGTCTGGCTGTGTTTAATTGTCCAAGTTTCTAGTAACTCAGTCTCATAGGAAGGAACCAAATGATGGGTTTAAGGTTTTTCTGCTACCTGGCAGAGCTTACAGTCATCCCAGTCTGAGCTAAAAATCAGTCTCTTTCTACATTACCTTTGAAATACGTTGAAGGAGAAAGAGACACTAAATTTAACCATGACTATTTCACAGCACATCTTAAAATCCAAAAAATGAAAGCTTAGCTACAACTTCTGCCATGTGTTGGAGCTGGGCTGTGAGAAAATTCCGTAAGCATACTAATATTGCCTTAAGAAAAGAGTTCCGCTGAATTTTTTACTATTTACTAGTAAATTTTTCCTATTTACTTCTAGGAAGTAAATAACTTCCTAGAAATTTTTCTGGTTAGATTTCCCTGCCAGGGTAATTCAGATGAATGTTATCACAGTATTGAGACTTTTTGAAATATCACTAAAAATCAGCAGGTGACTGGAATTTCCATTTAGTAAGTTGCTAGTACTTGCCATCTAAATAGAGGTCTAAATAATGTACCATTGAAAGAAACCTACTCTCATACTATGTTGCTGTTGATTTAATGAAGACATTGACACCAGCTGTGTGATATGGGGGAGTCTATACACTTAATGGGTTGTTAACCCTTTTTAGCTGTGAATGATTAGTCGAATCAACCCTTGTGTTAGAAGAACTTAAGGTTATAATATTTGGTTTACATATAAATGCACAAAATGGCACTAGAAAAAGTTCTGGTTTGTTCTGCTCCTGCAAAGGGACTCTCTGCTTCTTCTTTAGTCATTGCCTAGCTCCAGAGGTGCTCTGGTTTTTGGGGGAACTCTTTTGTCTCTTCCTGGCTTTTTTTATTAGACTGCCCCTTAAAAAATTAGGAAATCAAAGTGCACGGCTTGTGCATATCTGCATGAGTTGCTGACAATCTCATGAGCCATGCTTAGATTTATATATTTTTAATTTTTGAGAATCTGTTGTGTATGCTACCTTGTTATTTAAAGTTGTGTAAAGGTGTGCTGAACTACTTCAGGTATTCTATGTAGAATAACCTTCTACAAGGTCCTTAAACCTAGCCTGCCCAGTGAATACGTATAAGTAACTGGTAGTTTTGCTGTTTCTACATGTCACTTAGTGATGTTGATGTTCCTTTACTTATTAATTTTCCTGCCATTTTAAACAGCAACTCAAAGTTTGATTGCATTAAGGTAGACATCTTATTCTGATTAACAGAGACAATTCATAGCAAATTGGGATACCCTCAGCAATGTAAGGAACAGGAGAACGTAAATTTATTTCCTTCTATACACTCACTTATGCAGTTTTTGCCTGTGGGACTTCTTTTTTTTTTTTTTTTTTTTTTTTCTGTATGTGTTGTGAGGCCTTAATGGCTTTGGCTCATTAATCACAGAAGCTGCATCTATTATTAGTGACATTTGAAATACACACACAAGTAGAATACACTTCCCAGGGTCTGAAGTTGGCTTAGAGGCATTAAGTCTAGCTTAGTTCAACTTCCAGGGTTCATTAAAGAGTATGTATGGGGAAAAACTCCAGGGTAGGGTATCATACTGTTCTGTTTAGTCACCCAAGCTGAAATTTCTGGACTGCCCACAAACCTGCTACTTTGGCTCATGGAGCAACTTGATAGTTTTAGAATCATAGAATTGTCTAGGTTGGAGGGGACCTTTCAGATCATTGAATCCAACCATTAGCCTAACACTGCCAGAACCAGCACTAAATCATGTCCCTCAGCACCATGTCTACCCATCTTTTAAATACCTGCAATGGATTAGCAATTTCACCACTTCCCCGGGAAGCATATTCCAATGCTTGATAACCCTTTCACTGAAAAAAATTTTCCTGATATCCAATCTAAACCTCCCCTGGCACAACTTGAGGCCATTTTCTTTTGTCCTATCACTTGTTACTTGGGAGAAGAGACCGACCCCCACATCTCGACAACCTCCTTTCAGGTAGCAGTAGAGAGTGATAAGGTCTCCCCTCAGCCTCCTTTTCTCCAGGCTAATCAACTCCAGTTCCCTCAGTTACTCTTCATAAGACTTGTGCTTTAGACCCCTCACCAGCTTTGTTGTCCTTCTCTGGACTTGTTTCAGAATCTGATATTTTATTTTATTTTTTTTCTCTGAAGAGGAGCAGAGAAGGGATGTAGCAATCACAGGACTTTGGAGATACTTGCTTTCTTTTGAACATGCTCAAGCCTGTATTTTCACTGCAGTGGCAAGAGCCCACCCTGTGATTTGAAAGTGAGATTATGTTTATTGTTCACAGCTGTTTTCAAGGGGAAATCTTGGAAGAAATGCATGTTTCAGGCAAAATGCTCTGTTTTCTAATTCACCCTTGTTTCTTAAGTTGAGAGATTTCTTTTTTTAATTGTGGTTTTAAATCTGGGGAGGAAGCTAGCCTGGTATGCTGTGGCTCAGTTTGCTGAATTTTAGCAGCAGCAGGATAGTCCCAGGGATGGTGCTGGGTAGTCTTCGTAAGTGTGGCTGCTTGCTGCATCTCAATAAGCACAGTTGAAAGAGCTGAAGCCAGCTGTGTGGGGTTCTGGAGAAAGATGAATTTCTGATTCTCTTCACCATTGGCAAAATGCAGCTTTGGAGGAGTGGTGTCAGCTCAGGCTGGGAAGCCCAGCATCAAAAGGCAGTGAATGGTAGGACCTTCTGAACAAGCTGAATGTCTATCCCTTGGGTAGGTGTCTGCAGTTGCCTCTGCTGTCTGAGGTAGTTGTGCTCAGAGGGTTTTTGGTATAGCTTTAGTGAGTTGAATTACATGGGTTACATGCGTATCTTGAGAGTTTGGGTTGGATTTTTTTTTGCTTAGTTGGTTTAGAGTTTCTTCGTTGCTGATACCAGAAAGGGAGAGTATTTTAATCTATTGCATTGTGTATTGAATGTCGGTCATCATGTTTCTACATTAAATCGATCCGTTGTTTAACCTAGGGAAGCTCTCTCAGTCTTGGTTTGCCTTTGATCTATGCAGCAAACCATAATGCTTCTCTTGATTGCTTTCTCGTGATTGCTGTACAATATTTTGAGAATTCTTCTGCTATGAATCATTATTTGGCAGATACATGAAGAACTGCAGGATCTAGTTGAAAACTGACAACTTTTCCACATCCTGCTGATCTTGGCCATATTGCAGAACAGTGGTGGTCTCTTGTACTTATGACTCTTGAGTCTTGTGTCATATCTTAAACAAGCTTTTAATCTTGGTTTTGGGCTTATTGTCAGAAAAAATATTTGGATTGAATAAAGTCTCTGTGCAATGTATTAACCTACAATGTCTCTTGTTATAATGATCTTCAGGTATAATTCTAGGACAAGAAGCTGTGGCTTAGGATGGCTACTTTCTCAGCACTCAAACTAGTAACTATTTCAATCTCTTCATCCCAAGTACTTGAGAATGAAAGACCAAATGATCACGATCAGCTTACAAACTGGTATACTTATTTTAAAAATAAAAAATCCTAGCAACTTCCATTTCCTTTCCCTACCACCCTCTGCCTTTTTTTTCTTTTTCCCACCAGATGCTCTTCCAGACTTTCAGCTGGGTAGAGTTTACAGTTCCCTGACACTGCACGCTGTATGCTGAAATCTAACTTGAAAAGTATAGTGTAATTGCCTGAAACCAGAAGTGGGTGCTTTAGGGAGATTACAAAATATTGTGTGATTCCCGATTAAAATTGTGCATTGACACTGGGGAGGAGTTAGATTCCCCCAAGTCCAAGCCAGGATTATGATACGGAAAACAGAGTATCCTGCATGTGCAGTGCAAAGATGAAAACCATATGTAATGCTGCAGTGCCTTGAAACAATTTTAAGTGAGAACATGTGAGACTGCATTAGAGCTTCAAATGTGTGTAAGTCAACATGGTGAGTTCTTCCCTCTCCTGCTGGTGGATTACCCCTTGGTACAATTTCACTTCATAAAGCAATTTGTAGTTTCACAAGTCGTCTTTGTCCCACAGCCCAAATAATTATTTTCTTTTGACTTTATTTCTAAGTTTAAGTTAGCGTCCAGTCAGAAACAAACTGTTGGAAATTAGAGAGGACTTTCAAATTAGAACTTTCTGGTGGCAAAAGCCATCAAACCTTCAAGTTAGTGGCCCTTAAACTTATGGTTAGGCTTCTCTGCTGAAGGGGCAGTGTTGAATTAGTGAGACTCCTGCAGCTACTTTTCAGAAACATATCTACAGTCCTGGCAAGATTTTTAAAGGTGTTTAAGTGTACTTAGCTGCCTGCAGCTAGCATTCATCTGAAAGCCTTACTAGATGCTTAGCAGAGTCATTAGCCACCTAAATATCCTTTAAACTGTTTGTCTTTGCCAGAAGGATCAGACTTTGCTGGGATGGCTCTTTTAAATTTAGTACTAATGCTCAGGTTTCTCAGCCTGTGCTAAGATAGGTAATATCAGGTAGAAAGTATGTATAAGCAAAACCAGAAAGAGTTTGGGAAACTATATGATGAGGGTTTTTTTCCAGGATGGGATCTGAAAATCTAAAAAGAAATTGTGAAACAGTTGTTTCAGTGAGGTGTATGAATACTCCTCTTCAGAGAAGCAAGTAAGGAAAGCCAGTAGGAAAACAGACTGGCCTTGGCCTTCAGTTCAGTAACTAGTTCTGGTTCAAAAATTCTGAATGAATGATAGCGTGTCCATCACACTTTGTTTTTGTAATAGTGCCAGAGGTTGTCTAACCCTCTGCTTAACCTTCTGACCATAGCGAATGATTCCTAATCTTAGCAGCAACCTAGTGCAATAGCAATAAGATTTTCTGCAAAACAGCCTTTGGGGCTTTGGAGCTGAGGAGCAGTAGCTCCTTAATACAAAGGGACCTAGGGTAGACACTTCATGGAGGCTTCCCACTGGTTTCTAGCTAGCAATTACTGGAATAGCTCAAAGTCGTCTTTCCTACAGTTCACCTTCTCAGCTCTGCTGCTTGTTTTCCCAGCCTTCCTCCACAGCCTCAACTCAAGCACTGCATCGGCTCTGCAGACTCTCAACTAGACAAATCACCTCAGCTTTTAGGAGAGGATTTAGGTTGTCTTAAATAATGAATCACTTTGTAATTTTTCCAACATACGTTAAGATTCATAACACATCCCTACCCATGACCATTTAACAAAGTAATACATAATTTGATCATTAAAGGAGAGGTTTTCTGGAGAAACTTTTTAATGCTGAACATGTAGGATCCTTTTGTGTGTTACCCTTCAAGTATGGTAGTTGCAAGAGAAAGTTCAGGGAAAATGGGATGTTGTTCAAGGATAGAGGAAGGCAGTCCAGTGGCAGGTAACACACAAAAAGCTGAAGTATTCTTCCCCATCAGTCTTTCTAGACAAAGCTTCTTTGCTAGGAAAGTGGTTTGGGAGGGAGAGGAGCCGCCAGCAGTTGGGGAGCAAGAGTGTAAAGATTACTTCTCTGAGTAGCTGGACATAACTAAACTGATGAGCCTGCAAGGCTCATTAGAGTCTACAAAAAAATAGTGTGAAGCAAAGTAGGAAGGGGGTGGCTCACTTGGGAATTTCAGTTAGGACAATAGGAAAAACATTTTCACCAGGTGGGCTGTACAGCACTAGAGCAGTCTGTGTAATCTTTATCCCTAGAACTTTTTGGAGCTTGGCTAGATGGAAGACATCAGGAAGGAATGGGAGTCTGGACTAAAGATTCCCAAATGTCACTTCCAACCAAATATCTATGGTTCTGCTTATACTTCCTAATTTTGTGTTTTGGTGCATCTGTTTCTGATATTTTATTGGCCTGTATGAATAGGCCAGCAAGCCCACCTTCTGTCATGAACTGGTGGTGAATGGCAGTGTCCGTTCATAGCCCACAGTCAATGTGACAGACCATGTACCTCAGGGAAGAGTGTGCCTTTGAAAGGGCAGCTATTCGTCTTGAATTCTGCATATTAGCCATATAATAATTTACATAGAGGTTTGATAGTCCTGAAATTCTACTCTCTTGTATGCTTTGTAAATCACAACTACTGATAATTCTTCATTTTTGTGCTTGGAACTTATCTTCTTACTGAGATTAATATTCCTCAGGAGACCTCACTGATCTGCATTATCAGTCTGTTCTTTTTCAAATCTTTCTATGACTTTATCTAGCTACCTTCAGTCCTCTAGCAAAACTGTTCCAAGTCAGTCTCTTGGACTAGCTATTTGTTGGTTAATACTGTATAAATTGCTAGACCTGGAGCATAAAATGGTTATCGCATCTCTCCCTTTATGCTATCCTTGTGACCCTTCAGTATATTTTATATTTTTGTGCTTAATTTTAACTGAGTATTTTCCTGTTTTTCTCTGTTTCTGAGCAGCTACGGTAGTCATTACAAGTGTAGTAAAGATTTGTCTGGTTTTGAAACTCGGGATGATTTTCAAGATGCTAATGTTCAATGTCATAGAGAGATGGGATTTTTTTATTACCAGCTCAAGCAAGTGTGGTATAATTAACATGTTTCATTCAGATCGAATCTCCAGAGCTTTACTATCGACACAGAGCAGCATCCTAGAAAGCAGTTTCCTGTTTGGCTGGGATTTTGTTAGCAGCGCTGCCAAAAGATGCAGTTGTGTTTCCCCTTGCCTCATCTGTGCCAGTGCCAGGACTCAGAGATGGCTGACTGGGATCACGAAAGCTCTAATCCCAGTCCGAATCCCAGTGCTGCAGCTGGCCAGAGGTGGAAGGGTAGGATGTGACTAGCCACGTGAGAGCAGCACTAACATGGGCTGGCTATAGTTGTTGGTGATGAAACCACATCCTAGCAGATAGCTGCTGATACATTTGAGTTATGTTCATTTCAGAAGCCTGTAATTTAGTCAAATTCAAGAGGGTTTTCACAAGAATTTCAGAAGGCATGAACTTGACTGTAGCTTCCTAACCAAATGGTGAGTCTGAGTTCCAGATTGTGGAATTATAAGAACTTCTCATTGCAGTGAACATTCAAAGATTTTTTTTTAATATGAAGAAGCCTCTTGATGTCAGAGCTCTAGTTCATGAGGTTTCCACATCAGGGCGATGTGAGACTGCTGCATGGCGTGGAAGGTTTTACTCCAGATACATCATACCTTGCCAAATTTTGGAGAAGAACATTTTCGTTTTTAGAAGTGCGTTAATACCATTTTTCTATATGAAAAGAGGAGAGAAAGTGGGGAAAAAGGCAGGGAGAAGGACAGGGCTCTGGTCAGAATATGATATTAATTGATCTCTTAGCCTTCATAGTGCGTTACGTACCATGACTGAGCTCACCTCCATGTGTGGAGAGTGAGCAGACTTGACCTGCCAGGGAAGAGACATGTCTCCAACTCCATTCCCTTCAACTGCACGTCCTGAGGGGGGAGTTCCCATGTGACTGGTAATGCTCAACATAGGGTGAAGTCATGTGGGTTTTGCCTTTTATATAAAAGGTTCTTGGTTTCCTTTCATCAGTCTTCAAAAGTTCTTAGCTTATTCATCTGTTTGCCACTTTGTGCCTCAGGGGAGAGAACTTCAATTTAGAGATACTGCTTAAGCGACCAAAACAAGTAAAAGTTATTCAGCAACCTCCTTTTGTTAACTGAGTGCCCCTTTCAGCTTCTGAAATGAAGATGATATGTGAGGTAAAACGTTGTACTGGAGTAGCAAATAGCACTATTTTTAGAAGATGATGTTTTGGTAGTAGGGAATTTATATGAAGATGGGCATAGTGGTGATCTTGTCTCTTGATAAAGCAGTGTTTAAGTGAAGAACAAGGAGGAAATCTCTTTTACGTCTTCACAGAAATCCCTTGTGGAAGGTTCTTAACTCACATGTATCTAATGGTGCTTAAAGCTGAGGGAGTTGCAGCCCATTAGAATAATTCTTTCTACTTAGGAAAGGAAGTGCTGGCTTTGGGCCACAGAGCTGGCTGATGGCAAGATCAGTGGGACATGCTTCAGGTCACAAGTAACCATAGGTATATGCTGTCAGGGCTTCACATGAACGGTTGCTTTGGTGATTTGCTTTTTATCCTTCGTGATCACCCCTGACATACTGCAACACATTGGGGTTTCAAGGTCATATAAAACCCATTTATCTGTTGCTAACCGAAGAGACTGAAAAATGCATTGTGTGTTGCCTTTTGGGGTAAGACCGTCTTGATCCAATATAATCACAAGACTTGATTACAAAATACTGCAAAAGTTGTAGCCTTTTTTCCCCTGAAGAGAAAGGTCGTATCTGCTAACATCATTTTTATTTAGATGTTTTGGTTTTCCCAGGGGTAAAAAAGTCTGTTTGGTTTTCTTGTTTTGTTTTTAACCTTAAGATGTGCTGAAGAGCTGGGTTTCATGGCTCTGTGCAGGATGTTTCACTTTGAAGTTAGCAGTAATGGTTGTTTTTATGATTGTTTTAAAGATGCAGAATAATAAAAGTTATGGAGTCCTTCACTTTTCCATTTTATGAAAACAAATATTTTAAGTAAAATTTACTTTGTTCTATTTTGAAAGTAAAAACAAGAAAGCAAAAGGGAAAACTACCTTTCTGTGATGGATAAATGTGGAGTGTAACAAAACATCTGCTGAAGGCTTTAGAATGGTTGTAGCCTGTCTTGGCAGTGCAGCCTCACTGGGCAATGATGATGAACCCCTGTACAACTTCTCCCTCCCAGGAGTTATTTTTATATTCTTTTTTATTTATAGTATCACACAATGATGAGATGCGTTAAATAGCTGAGACCTCTGCTTCTCTGTCAAATTTGAATGAAGCCAATTATTTTAAATATTGTGGAGATAAAAATATGTGTTTTGCAGTACATTGTTTTTACATAAGACCTGTTTCGTTACAAGATTAGATTCTTTAGGATTTTTGGATAACTTTTTTTCTCGTCTTTATCCCATTGCTTAAAACCTCCAGAATGGGGTGCATGTAGCCTTTAGTGTAAGGTTCTACTTAGGTCTAACTTTGTATTGTAATAGTCCAAATGGTGCATTAGTATCTGGGTTTTGGCTATACTGACATGTTATGACTGGATATATGGTTTAACGTTCTAGCACTGCTTTCTAAAACAGAAATAGTTGTGGATATGCTGCCATTACACTTGAAAAGAAGAGAGAGAATTGCATGCTGCTGAGAAGTGTGAGTTTACCATGGTTTTGGTAGTAGGAAATCCTCACGTTTCCTTTCTGTCTTCGCATTATTTATTACTTTTGAAAAGATTTTGCTGTTTCTAGTGCTCCTTGTGGCCCCAAACTTGCTTTAATGGGTATTTTGGTGTTTCTGAAATTCAGACCAGAAAAGCAAGCTTGTTTTCGTGTGTGAGTGCACGGGATCAATTAATGCAGAAGGAGAGAACAGAATGCCTGGAGCATCTCCAGGAGTCTCATCGGCCAAGGATAAGGTATAATACAGATGACTGCTTGTGTCTGTACGTGCCATATGTGATAGTCAGAAAAAGTTTTTACAAGATAGAAACTCCAGCTACCATTTTTCAGGACACTTATTTTTCAACACAATTTTTCTAAGGACTTCAGAAAAAAATATTGTATTAGGTCCCAAATGGTAGGGCCTTAATTAGCTGTTGTGTCTTCTGCCCTTTATAAATTTGTATCTCCCTCTGGAGTATATTATATTTTTGGGATGTGGTCAGTCTGTGATTCCCTCCAAAACTTGAATGTGAATCGTGACATGGTCAAGAGAGCATGATGATGGTGTTTGTTGTTGTTTGCTGGGTTATGATGTTTTCTAGACAGATTCCCATTTGATTCGGGTAATAATACTGTTTGAGTGGAGAAATGAATGAAATGAGAATCATCATTTACTTAGATGTATAGCAGAGTTGAGTAAGACTTCAGGTAATTTTTGTGAACTGCTACTGTTTTGTTAATGCTTTTGCTGATCTGCTGTTGTGGAAAACCCTTTTCTTTTGAACAGAAACTCCTGGGGTAAAGGGCAGTGGCACAGCTGTGACAGGCCAGCTCAGACAGGAGTGGCAGTTCTGGGGGTATCTGCTCTCCCTCTGAACCAGCTGGCAGAAGGCTGGTGCATCTGCTCATCCCATTAGCAGCTGCCCTTCTGGGTCAGGGGCTTTTTAATACAGAGCTCCGCTCACTGCAGCCTTTGTGGAGAGTTACCTGAGCTAGCAAACCCATAGGGGTTTCTGCTCCTTGCTGTTTGTGTATGTGGTATTGAAACATAAAGAGGGGGGAAAAAAGATGTTGAAACTAGATCCCGTGCTGCTCTTCTAATTCTTAAATAAGACATGCCATTCCTACTAACGTAGAGTGATTTTGCTGTTTCCGCTTACTGGATTTCTGTAGCACTGAGGCATAGCCCTTAGCAAATCACTCAGGATGTCATAACGTGGCTGTGCTGTGATATCACCAATTTGTACTCTGAAACCACAGCAGTAGCTAAAGTGTATGCAAAAATGTAGAAAATGTATCTCTGAAATTGAAGGGAAGTGATCTTTTTACAGCTATAAAAGCAAAGGCATTGGGGATGGCATACTGTCTAACTTTAGCATTTAATTGATGTGCTTTTGGTAGAGCCTCACACCAGGCTATAGGAGACTAACTCCTGCAATCTTGGGCAAGAGAAAAAGGACTGTTCAGAGCAGTAATTAACCGAGGTGCTGTTAATTATTCTGACTCTTGGTATAGAATTTACCATCTTGTTTTGGGTATTGAAGTTTTCTAAATGAGAAACAGGAAAATGAAAATGGCAATGAATGGTATTGTCTGCCGTATCAGGGAGTGGAGAGAAAGGATCCTCTGAACTAAACAGGGCAGAAAAAAACTTAAATACAAAGCAGGTGGTGCAGTGGAAGAGTGTGGCTTTGACAAACAGGTGAGAGAAAAGGATCAATTAATGGCGAAACAATGAAGTTCAGAAACAGTGAAACACTAAAGAAGTTGAGAGAAACTTTCTCAGACATTGATACCAGAGAACAAGACGGGGCTGAGAAGTTAGAGCTGTGTGTCACGTTTGGCTGAGACAAGAAAGAAGTGGGACAAACATGAGGAGCAAAAAGCAAGATCTGGTTACTGTTGAATCTTTCAGGTAAGAGCACAGGGCTAGAACAAGCTCAGTATCTTCTGGATGACTGAGTCTATAAGGATCATAGAATCATAGAATGGTTTGGGTTGGAAGGGACCTTAAAGATCATCTAGT
>JAOXJM010000001.1:184179774-184196602 GCA_026413425.1 Tringa solitaria
ACAGTACTCCAGGTGGGGTCTCATGAGCACAGAGTAGAGGGGCAGAATCACCTCCCGTGACCTGCTGGCCACAATTCTCTTGATGCAGCCCAGGATGCTGTTGGCTCTCTGGGCTGCCAGTACGCACTGCCGGCTCATGTTGAGCTTCTCATCCACCAACTCCCCTAAGTCCTTCTCCTCAGGGCTGCTTTCTAGCCATTCTCTGCCCAACCTGTATTTATGCCTGGGATTGCCATGTCCCAGGTGCAGGACCCTGCACTTGGCTTTGTTAAACTTCATGCAATTTGCACAAGCCCACCTTTCCAGCCTGTCCAGGTCCCTCTGGATGGCATCCCTTCTCTCCAGCGTGTCGACCGCACCACCGAGTTTGGTGTCATTGGCAAACTCTGTGTCTCCAACAGAGATGTTGAACAGCACTGGTCCCAGTATGGACCCCTGAGGAACACCACTTGTCACTGGCTGCCAATTGGACATTAAGCCATTGACTACAACCCTTTGAGTGCAGCCAGCTCCTTATCCACCAAGTGGTCCATCCATTGAATCCATTAGTTTCCAATTTTGAGACCAGGATGTCGTGCGGGATGCTGGAGAAGACAATGCACCTCTGCCCACTTCTTTAGAATAGGGTTGCTTTCTTGCTGCTGATTAAAAGGATCCACTCTTCTTGTGGTTAGGCTTATCTTTTTCTATTGCAAAGATAACCTAAGTTCAGTATGCAATCAGGAACGTGCTCTCTCTGGTGAGAACTCTCTTGTTGAAGAGTGGCAGTTCTATGCTGTCTGGCCACACACCTTAGTAATGGTCATTGGAGCTATTTCTTAAGCTTCTTCATAACCATGTTTCATAAGAAAAGGCTGTTGAGAACTCCTGTTCTGTTTGGATTCCTCTTCTTTCTTAACTCCCTGACAAAGTTTTACATAATGTCAAATTTTTACCTTGGTTTGGTAATTTCTAAAGTACTCCAAAGTGCTCAGCTTTTTCTGCTTAGCCTCCTCTGTTTAAGCTAATTGTCTAGACTATTGTAATAGCCAGTGAAAAGAAATAGGCATTTCTAAGGCATGACTCATCTGATCTTTTGTAAGATGAGATGAACTGGCCCTGCAAGAGAGGACTGTTTCTTTGTAAAATGGAGCTTGAGGTAACCAGAGCATATGTAGACATCATTATCGTGGAAAGCCGCAGCTGGGCCAGAGGAAACGCCTGGCACTGGACACTGCTAGAAGCAGAAGGAAGAAAAAGGCACTGGGGCTCTTGGCTACTTGGGAATCCACCTTCAAAAAATGGCATAATAGAGCTCTTGGAGGACATAGCCTACCTGAAATACTGTTGGCTTCCAGTTTTGAGGATGGGTTTTGGGGGGGTTTTCTGGATTATTTTTTTTGGTGGCTTTTTTTTTTTGTGGTGTTGCGTTGGGTTTTTTTTGTGTTTATGGTTTTTTTTTAATTCCACTTGGGAGTGAGGGAGCTGTATTACAGCCATGTCGGCATTCCCACAGAAGCAGAGTGGTGACACAGAGGGTGAGAAGATCAAACTGAAGATGCTGTTTGCCCAGGAATTTTAAACAAAATGGGCTGTTCGGAGGTGTTCAGTGGCAGTGTTTGCAGCATTAATTTTTTCTGTCCTTAATTTTGTGGTAGTCACTGTCTGTCTTGAAAATGTGGCTTCAGAACTCTTGCAGCTTTGTGTGAGAATCTGTACTGGTTGTTTTCTATGTTGTACCACGACAACGCTGCTAGATATTGTGCTTTGGAAGAAATTCCAGAAATGTGGTTCATATCATTTTATCTAATACTGTTTCTTCTTAACCATTGGAAATCTTTCATCTACTTTTTGCTTTAAGAAGTTTGGTGTATAGAGTACCTTTTTGACATACTTTTCAGGAGACCACTGAAAACCAAGTGTAACAGAAGAGAATGCAGATTGGGGATGGCTTGCATTTTTTTGATGCCATAAAGCTGGAAAAGTTTTATGTTTCAATAGAAAAATAACAGCTAGTAGGGTGGAGGTTTATGATGTTTCAGAGCATCAGTTTTTATTCACTGTGACTGCATGTATCTCAAAAGAGTAATTGACAACAACAGAATTGGATTTTCTGGTAGTTTTTCTGGCCTATGAACATCTAATTACATTTGTTAACCTGCAGTAAAAAACAATTGTCAGAACACAGGATGTGTTGATGTAATTATTTTCACTGTTTATCTTGTGATAGGAAAATGCATGCAGACAGATCAATATAACAATCCCTATTAAATGTTTCTGTTCTGTAAGGGTTGGGGAATGATGCTAATGCAAATGCTCTTCTGAAAACTATCCTGCTGGTAGTTTCAGAAGTTTCACTGGTCGTAGTGAAAGAGCCAAAGGTAGGGAGGGGATTTAGCTAAGAGCTATATTATGCTCCATTTTTGCATGGTGAGTATCAGAGAAGGTGGGTAATCCAGCCTTTTTGGAGGAAGTTTCTGAAGGCTTTCCTTCAAACAGTTCTGACTGTCCATCAAGCCTCAGGTATTCTGGAGAGTAACGTGTCATTGAATTGATAATTCTTGCCTTGGACATTATTAGGGAATTATGTCCACGGACCACAAAATTGTTTCTTCTTTGCCCTTCTGAAACTCTGTTAGGTGTTATTGAGATTTCTTTCCTAATGATTCATGACACTTTATTTTTTCTTTTAATTGCTTGCTGAGCAGGGGGCTGAAATTTTCATGCAACTGTCTATCATAACTACCAAGACCTCACTGCTAACCAGTGATAGTTTACTCAAGCTTATAATTTTCTTTCTGAAGTTAGGATTATTTTTCCTATGTGCATAATTTGTGATTTAATTACATTGAACATTCCCTGCCATTTTATTGTCTGTTCAGTCATTTTTCATAAAGTCTCTATTTTCTGTAGTTTTCCTTTTCATTTATTACCTTGAATAACTTAATATCTTTGGATTTTGTCAGTGCACTTTCTGGAGCAGTAAGACTGTATGTCCTATATGTTTCAGCATAGATATCTCCAGAACTCCACTGGTGATGCCAAGAGTTGGAAAGATGAGTAGGAGTTAGTGGTCAATTTTTCAATCAGTTATTCTCCTGTGCGAGAAAGATATTTTTTTTTTTTATTTTTTTTCTTTTCTGCATACTTAGTGTCCTTAAGCCTTTATGAAGGTCTTTGTTGAAAGTCTCTTGAAGTTTGGATTAGCCTTCTCCACTGGCTTGTGGCTAGAACTCCAGTAGGCTTCTAATTCAGGACATCCCATTACGAAAGCCATGCTGACTCCTCCCAACTGGATCATATTTATCCAGAGATCTCCTAATTCTGTTCTTCATTGCAGGATTTTATTTGTATGTACAGCACAGATCTCAGGCTTAAGGTCTTGCCTGCAGTCTCTTAAAAGTCTGTCACCTTTGCAGTGACAGTCTTCTACTACCAAGGTACTCTTAATTGAGAGGTGGCATACCGTTGTGTTAGTAATTCACCGATTTCATGCTTGAGTTCCTTTAGAATTCCTGGGTTGAGTGCCGTCTGGTCCTGGTGAGTTCTTAGCATTTTTTTTATCGGTTCTTTCTGTATCTGCTCATACAGTCATTGCAATTTCAAACACATCCTTGGAGTTCCCTGAAAAGAGGGGTCCCAGTAGGGGAATCCTGAGAAATAGTGTTGCGATATTGCAGCAATAATGTGGCAAAACTCAGTGAGACTTCATAGGAGTTTTAATATAAAAATGGTTTCATTCCACACTTTCACACCTGTGTACTCACAGGCACCAAGATAATTCTGTCCACACATTTCAGCATTCAGGCACCAAGATGTATGTATCCAAGTAGTTGGTCAAGGATTCCTTGCACTGATGTGTAAGATGAGGGACTCCAGCTGTTCAGTTCTTGTGACAACTTCTGGATCCTTATTTGGCAGGCATGTGGTTAGTCTCCATCTGGTTAGTGGAGTGGTTAATCTCTCCATCCTTTCTCACCATTACAAATTAGTTGCAGTTCCTTGTTTTAGACTTCTTTTCCTGATTTGAGTATGAAATACATGTAGATGTGCTGCAGTCTTGCTGGCCTGCTAATCTAGGTGTCGTCAACAAATGCCATTCTTATATTCCCTCTTTGGCGGTTTTTCCTATTGTTTCTGTGCTCAAACGTTACCATTTATTCTCCGTTTGTACCAATGTTAATATTTCTATCACAGCTTTTCACAAAGGCTCCCCAGCGTCTCACACTGATACCATCACTGCAATGAATCTGTCTGGTGTATTTTCTGTAATGCCTTTCTCTTCTGAGGGCTCCTTTACAGCTCTCATCATGAGTTGCTTCACAGAGTTTCTGGCAGGCTTCCTGTTCCTGATGTGCTTGAAGAAAGGTTTATCATTAGTCTCTGCCAGTTATTCATCATATTTTTTTTTGTTTTGCCTGCCTTGCTGTGCTTTTACATTTAATTTGCCAGAGTTTATGATCAATAGAGCTTTTCTTTTTTTTTAAATGTTTGGGCTTGACTTTCAGCTTTTTTGAGGGTAACCTCACTTCTACACTGCTGATCTAACCGTTCTGGTTTCCTTTCTTCCTTTCTCACGTTTTACTTAATAGTACCTGCCTTGTCTTTCTGATTTTATCACCGTTTGTAATCTTCACAGTGCCTGCAGAGATTTAAATTCTTTGTCTGGCCCTTTTGGATTCTCCTAACAAGCTTCCTTACTTCTTATGCTTGCACTCTCTGAAGCTGGGTGCAACTGTAGATTTATTTTTTGCCTCCACTGCTCCTGCTGGGAACCTATTTCATGCAGGATTTTTCAAAATCTTGTAGCTGAAGAACCACTCTATATTTAGAACCAACTCAAGGGTTGTGTTTTCTTTTGTGGGCTTCCTACCCAGCTGCTCTGTGAAACAGTCACTGAGTTAATGGAGAAAAAAAAAAGTCATATCCTGATGTGATGGGATGTTTGTGATCTGAAGTCTCCCATTATGGTACTCCACTTTCATCATACCACATTAAGTATTTTTGTTCTGATTAAGTGGTAGTTAGGACCAAATACCTTCCTGTTTCAGCCTGGAATCTAGTCCATGAAGATGCTGCTTTAAACATGGAAATGATAGGGTTATGTATATAAAATAAGGGGATCCGAACATACTTGTGAATCAGAGTTGTACTTTATTTAGCATAATCATTGAATGGTTTAGGTCAGAAGGGACCTTTAAAGATCATCTACTCCAACACTGCCATGGACAGGGACATCTTTCATTAGATCAGGTTTCTCAAAGCCTTCTCTGCCAACCTGACCTTGAACACTTGTAATGATGGGGCACCCACAACTTCTCTGGGCCACTGTCTCACCAACCTCATTGTAAAAAAAAAATTCTTCCTTGTGTCCAGTCTTAACCTACTCTCTTTCCTTTTAAAGCTGCTGCTCTTTGTTCTGTCGCTACAGGCCCTGGTAAAAAATCTCTCTCTGTCTTTCTTATTAGCCCACTTTAAGTATTGAAAAGCCGCAATAAGGTCTCCCTGGAGCATTCTCTTCTCCAGGCTGAAGAACACCAACTCTCTCAGCCTTTCTTCATAGGAAAGGTGTTCCATCCTTTTTGTGGCACACCTCTGGACCCACTCTAACTGGTCCTTGTCTTTCTTGTGCTGGGGACCCCAGAGCTGGACTCAGTACTCCAGGTGAGGTCTCAGGAGAGCAGAGTAGAGGGGGAGAATCACCTCCCTCAACCTGCTGGCTGCTCAAGTCAAGTGGAGTAATTTTTATGACTGAAATGCTGAATAAGTAGCTTACTTAAGGAAAAACAAGGACAGGTAAGAGGAGAAATTCTTCCTTTGTGTGTTAAAGATAGAATCATAGAATAGTTTGGGTTGGAAGGGACCTTATAGATCATCTAGTTCCAACCCCCCTGCCATGGACAGGGACACCTCCCACTAGACCAGGTTGCTCAAAGCCGCATCCAGCCTGGCCTTGAAGATGCCTTTACTTAATCCACCAGACAGTGCTGAAAGCCTCTAAAGGTACAACGAAGAAAAAAAAGTGATGCTAGTTCTCTTTAGATTCCTCAAGTAAGGCTGTGTGTGTTCCTAAGTACAGAGCATAGTATTTTGGGGCACTTCAACTACTCTGGCAACTTCCAGAAAGTAGTATTGTAATGTGCACAATGTAGCAAAGTTTCAGCACTTCTTTTGAGGAGCAGTGCTGAAAGCAGCTCATGGTGAATGTCTTCTGTATTTGCTTCTGACTAAAAGGAAGGGATGGGTGGAGAAGGTTGGTAAATTGGATGAAAGTGGCTATTAAGCAATGGCCTGGAAAGCAGCATACTTCAGAAAATCAAAAAATTTGTCGAAGTCTGAGGACAGGAGATTTAGTGGTTTCGTAAAGACATGCTGTAAGGGCACAAGTACAAGCTGTTTCTTTGGGAAGAATAGATAGCCATAATTGCCACTGCCTAATTACAAGTTATTCATTAGTCTGAAACTGAAGGAGCCATGCAAAAAGGGGCTATTAGGTCAGCTTTTGAACATGTTTTATAGAAGAATAGTACTCGTGCATATAGACGTTATTAGAAGGACTTGGTACAAAACAAGACAGAGCTGGGAAAGCTGCAGCAAGAAAACATTCTGTAAATATACTAGTAGCAAGAGAAATCACAAAATAAAGGACTTGTCTTTTATGCAGAAAGGCTAGGAAGTTACCAACAAATGTTGTTAAAGAGGTTGTAAGCACCATTTTTACTTTACTGATCAGGATGAACTGAGCAGACAAGCACAAGGGCTAAGATGTCAGAACACAGCCCAGCATACATGCAAGGCTAAGGCTTGGGGTCCTTTCCTAAGTACTCTTATGGCAGATAGAAGTCATTCAGAAGAATGACTAAAATGGATTGATGCTATTAGGGAACTTACTTGAGAATGAACAGAAGATAAAAGAAATTCTGGAAAACTGAAGAAGGACCAACTTAATGCCTGTTTCTAAAGGGAGCAGGAGTGGAAATATAGAACAGAACTGCAGGCCAGGCAGATTAATTCCTGGAAAAATACTGAAAGAAACAATTTATAAGCATTTGGAAGAAAGGTGGTAAGCAACAATCAACATAGATTTGTCAAAGACACATCATTTTGAATCACTTTGTCTTCCTTCTGAGACATAACAGCATGCCTGCTGGATATGGGAGAGGTCAATTTGATATATCTTGACTGTAGGAAAGCTTTCAACGCTTTCCTAGTGCTCCTATGAACAGGGTGTAAAAATACTAGCTAGTTGAAGCTTTGTACTAAGTGGACTTAAAATCAAGTTTAGTGTGTGATTATGCTTGTTTGTTTTCAGCTGCAGAGAAATTCCCAATTTTGCAGTAACCTGTCCGAAGTCTGCTACTAATTAATACTAATGCTGTAAACAAGAAATTTTGATTAAGATCTGTCTTGCAAATCATATCAGAGATGGAAGCTATGTTAGAGAACAGATTTAAAATTGAGGGTTTATGTTTTTTAGTACTGTAAGGGCTAAGTGTGAAGTTGGGAATGATAATCAAATACCACATGGGAATTAGCTGCTAGCTAAGCAGGTCTGAAGAAGAGAATTCTGAGGTTGTAGTTGATTCCAGTCGAACACTAACTGAGAATGACATCTTGTTGGAAAATATTGCCATTGGCTGTATAAGCAGAGTGGTAATATGCAGTGGTGGTCTGGCTCAGAAAATACCAAGGAGTGAAATGAAATGTGCCCTGCAAGGGGCTTCAGAAAAGATGTTTGACTGGTTAGAGACAAGACAAATGCAAAACTACCAAGAATGAGCAAGGATCTAGAAAGCTTCCGTGACATGGCCCATGGCTGTGTCAGTCTGTGTCTGTATTTCTTGTTGTTCAAGTTACTGAACTATCTATGCTACTGTTGGCTGTGAGTTACAGTAAATCTTGTATATAATCTTGGTTTTTATTTTTCCTTTTCAAGTAATCTTCATAAAACTGCATTAAAAAAAGAGGGGGAAAAGTTCTTACTCTGAAAAGCTCTTTACTAAGATTGCAAGGTCTAGTACTTATTGAGAAAAGCCATTTCCCGTGCACATAAGTGTATTCTGCTTCTGTGTGTGACCACAGGCTGTCTTTTTGGTTACACAGTTCTATGTTATTTTCCTCATACAGGTTTCTCATCTCATTTACTGCATATCTTGAATGCACACAAAATCAGGAAAGGCGTATGGTCACCCTAATCGTACTTGCTATTGCCAATGTCTGGTTTGGTGCAGTCTGGTGTTGTTAAAGTTTGGGATTTTTTTAACTGATGTGGTTGTACCTATATAGGATGCAGCATGGATCATTCTGTCAGTTACTGTGGGGCAGTAAAATGATTTTGAGCAGCTAAATATCCAATTGTTCACGTTCTTACCGTGTGGTTTCAGTAGCAGAAGATAATTAAAGAACTATTGCTTTAATATAGTCAAGGTGATGGAACTACTTGTACTTTATTGCTTGTCATAGTTTTCCATGATAGCTGGTGGTATATATCAGTTAAGCTATCTCAATGGCCATATTAAAACCCGAATGTTCACCGCTTGCAAAAGATGAATTTAGTGTGGCAGCTTTTCTTCCTATTCATGCCATAAATAATATTTCATTTCTGTGGTGTAAGGAAGTTCATTTAGTCATATGCTATGCTGATAAAAAGCTTATTACACTGGTGCATATGAACTCACAGGTGAGCAAGGTCTTATTCTGATCTTTCTTCAGCTGATGTAACTCCAGTGTAACTGGAAAGAAGTCCTGGTCTGTGTTTTGTGTATAGAAATGGATAATATTTATAAGAGGCACTTAGACTGTGCCCTGAAGGGTAGGGGCCATATATTTTTGGAAGGTCACTTTTTTGAACTACATATTGTGAACTCCTTGTTTCAGTCTCACTCCCACGGAAGGGTGAATTTTCTGTTATCTTGTAAAAGTGAATGATTTATACTTGGACGGTGCCATTCAGCCCAAAGAATCTTAAAGTACCTTTAAGTGCAAAGACTATCGGATTTGCAGATTGCCATGAAAGCATACTAGTCTGGGCAAAAATGGAGAACAACTGCTCTATATCACTCGCCTCTGCTGGATGGCCATATTTAATAATAAAAAAAAAGAAAAGCAGCAAGTCTGTTTCCTCTTTACCTCTTATATGTCAGCTCGTTTCAAACAGGAGCTGTGCAGTGAGAGGCTGTAATTGCTTGTCAGGAGGGAGAGAGAGGCTTAGGAAATACCTTCCCTGTGAAACCTTTGTTGAGTAACTTAAAAGATTTCTGATTGTTAAACTGAAACCCCCAATTTCAACCATCTTCTGTATGAAATCCACAGATTGAAAAGCTCAGGAGTGGTGGCGGTCACAGCCATGCATGCGTTCTCTCCAATATTTCTCCAAAAGCTTCTGGGGGCTTGTACTAATGAAAGCTCCTGGCGCGTCTGCAATGCAGTCTGGAGTGTGACTGCAGATCCCTGTGCATACTGAGCTAGCTTTAAGCCAGGCAGAGGCTGTTCTTTAGCCACAACAGCACAGGTTTTAGCCACTCCTTGGAGCAGCCTCTGTTTTTCTTCCTTCCCAGTAAACTGCCTCTGGTGCAGGGGCCGAGGCAGTGGACAGAAGACTGGGGCCCCTACCTTAGCAATGGGAATGGAGTGAGCACGGAATGGAGAAACTCCCACACAGCCTCTGTTGGCAAAAATAATTAGAAATTGTTGTCTACTAAATGGTTTCATTTCATTCCTCCTCTCCCTAAACTTATCTCCCCACAAACATGCTTAAACTGGTTAAATGGTTAAATACTAAGCTACACTTATTCATGCAGATTGTACATGAAGGCATTTTAATGAGCCTGTCAGCTGAGTGGCCTCTGACAAAAGGAACTGTGGCTGTTCTTGTTAGGGTAGCTTCTTAGATTGTCCTGCAGTAAACAACAGCCGAACAGAAGAGGATAGCGTTTGAGTCAATTATGTTGCTTGATTTTGTCAGCTGGCATATGGTCTTTGCAGTCCTTAAATTGGTTTAAAACACAGATCTCCTGCTGTGCTGATAGCTAAATCTGATTATTCAATGATCTGGCTTTTCCTGTAAGATACCAGAATTAAGCAAGGCAGCGTATTTATTACGACATGCACCGGGACTGCATCAGTGCAGTTCCTTTAATGAGGAATTTGTGAAACCAGCTTTGTGTGATTGAAGTACTGGAGGTGAGGTTTGGCTGTTCCAATGTGCCTGGCACTTATGGAGAGGTAATAAAAGGTGTCTTACATGCTATCCTAGATTTTACTATAGCTTCACTCTGAAGCGGGAGCAAATATCTGCTTACCAACTACTTTAGAACAATTTAGTAATCCTCATTGTAACATTAGACATAAAACTATGTGCTGCAATATTTGAGTTTCCTGCAGTGTTCATAAAGAATATGATGACTTCAGTTCTGGTCTTAGAAAAATTTGCAGACATATGTGGAAAACATAGTGCCCTTGCAATTTAAAACTTGCTTCAGACTCTTTTTCCTCCACCTTATGTTGTGTTTCTCCAGTTAATTCATTGAAACTATGTAAATCTTTTCTGTCTTTTTCTTGCATGTTGTAGATATTTAGATGGTATCCATCATCTTCTATGCCTTAGAGATGAGGAACATAACAAGATTAGCTCTATAGATCAAAACTCTACAATGAATGAACAGTCTCATGCTGGACAGCTTCAATCCATTCAAGACAAAAGTATTAACTCTGAAATATGAGAAGTACAAAGATTTAACTAAAGAAACTGTTGTTTTCCAAATGAGCTATTGATTATGCCCATTTACAGTATTTGGTAGCTAGTTTAAATTCTTTTAGTGTTACAGGAGAGCTGTGTGGTGTTCCTCCTGCTTGGTAAACTCGGTGCATATCCACACTGGTTTTGGAGGTGTTGGACTTGGAGGTCTTACACGGCATGTGTATTGCACTTGTACAGAAGAATGGGTAGTTCCTGCTTACATGGGATTAACTGCTCATTCACAGTACTGTTGTTCTGTGCACGTGTGACAGCTTTGGTATTCATAGAGTAGTTTGGGTTGTAAGGGACCTTTAAAGGTCATCTAGTTCACACACCCCCTGTAATGACCAGGGACATTTTCAGCTAGATCTGGTTGCTTGGAGCCCAATCCAACTTGATCTTAAATGTTTCCAGGGATGGGGCATCTGCTACTTCTCTGGGCAACCTGTTCCACCCTCATTGTAAATACTTTCTTCCTTGTATCTAGTCTAAATCTACTCTCTTTTAGTTTCAAACCGTTACCCCTTGTCCTATTGCAACAAGCCCTGCTAAAATGTTTGTCCCCACCTTCCTTTTAGATCCACTTTAAGTACTGAAAAGCCACCATAAAGTCTCCCTGGAGCCTTCTTTTCTCCAGACTGAACAACCCCAACTCTCCCAGCCTTTCTTCATAGGAGAGGTGCTCCTGGGGAGGAGTGCAGGTGTAGGTACTGGTGATCTGATAGGCTTTAGGGATTGCAAGAAGGCTCCAGGTTAAGCTGCTGCAGCAGCTGCCAAAGCAGTGAATCCAGACTTTGCCCTGAAGGCCCTTTTCTTCCACTTGCAAGTTGCCCTGAGGAAAAGAAGCTGTCTGGAGCATAATGAATGAATTCTCCTGGGGGTCCAGATCCAGCCTATATACTGCAGGCTGAAGAGAATAAAATCCATTTGATTCTTCTAGCCCGTTTCTGTATAATATCTAAAGCTTGTAGTACTGTAAGAAGAAATATTTGCAAATACTAGTTGCACAAAAGTATACAGGAGGTAGAGGAAACTGATAGTGACGTTGATTTTAATGTAAAATATCTATGTATGCTTTGTGTGCCTGGTAACTTCAGACTATTTTGGCTGATTCATGAGAATTTTTTTCAGAGTTTGCCTTGGTTGATGACCACCAACACTGAAGCTGTGTATGGGAGTTGTGTGCTCAGGCTGAAACATTATAGCATTTGTTCCCTGCAGTGTTACTAGCTTGTTTAAAAAGGAATCCAGGAGGCAATTGCTTCTTCCGCAAGCTTTGTACTGTGCTTCTCTGTGCATTACCACCAAGAAGTTATGACGGTATCTCTTCTTGTGACACTATTTTGGAGAGACATATAATTTTATTTTTTCAGTGTGCACATAATTGCAAGCTAATTCTTACTTGTATAAAATAATTAGATGTGAAAAATGCACCTGATATTTATTGCAGCTCTTTTTCTTATCAGATACTTCAAAAGCTTGATTCTGTCTTCTAGTACAAAGAAAATATTTTCCATAGTTGGCCATACCAGTTAGGGGACTTGCTCAATGCTGGACTCAGTGTCAGAAAAGAAGAGGGGGAGGAGATGGTGTAGGAAATAACTTTACTCCCATATTTAGTTCCCAAACCCCAGAAAATACTCTGGTTGCCATATGGACGAAACCTACCCTGTTAGTGTGTCTGGAGAGGAGAGGACAAAATCCAATAATGTAGTGGTTGGGACATTTGCTGGAGGCACGGGTTTCTCAGGGTGCAGTCTCTGCCGTGGCTGCTGAAACCAGTAATGGCTGTGCTGCATTCCTGTTAGAGACTCACCCCAGAATTTTTTCCTCTGTTGAAACTCTCCTGCTGTGTTTCTCAGATCCCAGCTCCAAGTGCCTCCTCTCTGCAAGGAACGTGTTCACTAGATAAGCAAGCTCTTCACCTAGGAGGTGCAGATGCATCGTGTCCAAACCCAGTGGGCAGCCTTAGTTAATAAGCCCTGCTGGATTGCTGCTGACTCTGGCATGAAGCATGGTGAGGAGAGATGGAAAAAAAAAAAAAAAAAAAAAAAAAAAAGAGGGGCTCTGCAAAAACACATTGAGACTCTTGATGACGAGTTTGTAGTCTAGTCTGGTATTTATCAGCTGAAATTGTTTCATTTTAAATGAACAGAAAAAGTCCATGATCACCAAGGCTCCTTTCCTGGTTGGGAGTTTGTTAACATGCAGACTTTTACTGTAGAGAGAACCTAAACAGAATCCAAGTGGTACTTTTCACCTGCATCCGTATGTGTGATTTCTAGGTGATGCAGGATTTGGCCTGTGAACATAACCCCTTAATTCCAAGTGTTTGACAGCAATTAAATATTGGGGCCAAGGGAGAGAGAGGTTAGCAAAAACTGTAGCTTCAAAACAAATTGGAGTTAAGCACTGTGAACTACTGACCTCTAATTTCTTAAGTCTTTTTAGGTTCTTTATAAATATGGCGATAAACTTGTTTCATAACTTTTCCTGGTTGTTTCTGTGTTTTTCTATATATTTTTTTTCTCCTGAAGACATTGTATTGCAGGAAATGGAAATACTGTTCCTGAAATTACTGTTACAATCTCGATAAATATACAGACTTTCTCGTAAGCACCAGTAAAAATAGAAAGAGAAATGTGATGACAAAAGGAGTCTTGCTGGTAGATGGAATAGCATGTATTCCTGTACTGTGATTATAAAGAACAGCCAGCCTAGTAGCCAAACATCATTCATTTACAGCCTTTAAAAATATGTATCAGATGCAACATATCCAGGTGCCTTCTCTGCCTCAGTCTTTAATAGTAAGACCAGTTGTTCTCCAGGTACTCAGCCCCCTGAGCTGGAAAACAGGGATTGGGAGCAGAATGAAGCCACTGTAATCCAAGTGGAAAGGGTTAGCAACCTGCTGCACCACTTAGACACACGTGAGTCTATGGGACCAGATGGGATCCACCCAAGGGTACTGAGGGAGCTGGCAGAAGTGCTCACCAAGCCACTTTCCATCTTCTATCAGCAGTCCTGGCTAACTGGGGAGGTCCCAGTTGACTGGAAGTTACTAAATGTGACACCCATCTACAAGAAGGGTCGCAAGATGGATCTGAGGAACTGAACTCAGTGCCAGGGAAGGTGATGGAGCCGGTCATCCATCCTGAGTGACATCATGTGGCCCATGCAGGATGACCAGCCAATGGGGCCCCGTCAGCACAGGTCTGTGAAAGGCAGGTGCTGCTTGACTAACCTGATCTCCTTCTGTGACAGGGTGACCCGCTTAGTGGATGAGGGAAAGGCTGTGGATGCTCTCTACCTAGACTTCAGTAAGGCCTTTTATGCCATTTTCCACAGCATTCACTTGGAGAAACTGGCTGCTCATGGATTGGAGTGGTATACTTTTTGAGGGTAAAATACTGTCTGGAAGGCTGAGCCCAAACAGTTGTGGTAAATGGAGTTAAATCCAGTTGGTGGTCAGTCACAAGTTGTGTTCCCCAGCACTCAGTACTGGGGCTGGTTTTCTTTAATATCTTTATCAACAATCTGGATGAGGGTTTTGAGTGCACCCTCAGTTAGTTTGCAGATGACACCAAGATGTGTAGGAATGTTGATCTCCTTAAGAGTAGGAAGGCTCTACAGAGGGATCTGGACAAGCTGGATCGATGGACCAAGGTCAATGGGATGAGGTTCAACAAGGCCAAGTGCCGATTGAAGGAGGCTGATGGGAGACCTTATCATTTTCTACAACTACCTGAAAGGAGGTTGTAGCGAGGTGGGGGTTGGTCTCTTCTCCCAAGCAGTAAGTGATAGAATGAGGGGAAACAGTGTCAAGTTGTATAATGGGAGGTTTAGCTTGTATCCAATCTAAATTTAGGAGAAATTTCTTCACTGAAAGGGTTGTCAAGCATTGGAACAGGCTGTCGAGGTAAGCAGTGGAATCACCATTCCTGGAGGTATTTAAAAGAAGTGTAGATGTGGTGCTTAGTGTCATGGTTTAGTGGTGGACTTGGCAGTGTGAAGTTAATGACTGGACTTGACAACCTTAAAGGCCTCTTCCAGCCTGAACGATTCTATGATTCAAATGTCTACTTTCCAATTTCTTTTGTTTGTTGTTCTGTAGAAATAACATCCAGTTTTCAGAGGATGAATGTTTGTTTCCTGAAAATCAGCAAAAAGGTCTTAGTTACTCTGACATCTCTTCAAGGTATTTGAGTCTATCCACGTACTGTTCACTGTAGTTGGTAACACACTCAAGTTATTCATACCGCAGTGGTGCATTTGCACAAATATCATATGTTGAGGATTTGTGGACGCTAACTGGGGCATCACTCTAATAATACAATGCAGTTGCAGTTCCTAGAGTGCCATGTCGTGCTTTACAGGGCTGGCTTTTGTCAAACAGTGTTGATGTTACAAACAATCAACCAAACTAAATAAACAGGCTAAATTAGTTTAGTGTTTGTGTTTTCAATTCAGGTCTTATTTAGAAGTTCTTATTTCTTTGGCTGATATCAAAACATTTACAGGCTAACGTTTTTTCTATGCTGGAGTTTGTTTTCAGTGGCTCAGACATGGATACATTTTTCCTGGGAACAGCCTGTAATTCCTTATTGCTTTCTTACCCTTCCAGCTGCAGTATTTTAGTTAAATTTTTCAAATGATTTTTCCGCTTGTGGGCAGGAGAACATGAGGTGCCGAGTCCGTGACTGCTGCCCCCCCCAGCCCTCGTTATTGAGCATATGCAAGGTCTTGTCTTACCCATTTAAAGGAATGAGAACCTCAGAAGAACAAGGTCTGTGCGTCTGTCTGGGAATACCAGGACTGACACCTGCAGCAAGATCTTTATGGTCTTGGGGAAAAAAAGTGGCTAAGGAGAATGATCATCAAAAATAATGGGAATTGATATGTAATCCGCTCTCAGAAGAACCCTTGCAGGCCTGGGGAGTGTGGGGTGGTTGTTGGAGTGAGTTATAGAAGTGCAGTTTTCTTTGTGGAAAAAAGGACTGATGGTCAGTCCCTGGCACTACAGAGGTGCTGCTTGTGCTTTTTGAGAACCTTCTGGGTCTCTGAACCTTCTGACATTTCATAGGTACTTACCATACAAAGCATCTCAGACCAAAATCACCTTGTGAAAGCTTTTTCTTTTGAAAACACTCAAGGCTAAGTGTTTGCCAAAGTTCTACCCATGTCCCCCTGTTCCCTTTTAAAATAAGTCAAAGGGAGGCCCCTCACACAGGTGCTGGGAGTGGCACATTTTCCATGGCTAACTCCAATTTGGATGATAGGAATACAAGTGTCAGGATTTTTTTCCAGGCACCACGATAGATCCTCTCAGCAGATGTTCATACTAATGTTGTCTTTCTTTTCAGACAGATCGTTTACTTTGATTGCTTGTGTCTTAACAGAAACAAAAGCTAAAACATCCAGAATATTTTAATTTACTCCGCATGACTTCTGCTGTAGTTCATGCTTTCCCCACTTACCATCTAAACTACAGTAAAGCCACACTTAGTTTTCCAGTTGTTGAGGGAGCCTTCCTGCTTTAATTTAAAAACACTGTGTTGAGTACTTGTTCTTTGTGTTTGCTCATGGGGGTCTTAATGAACTCATTGTCAGGATAGCCTGAGTTGACAGGGCACCTTATAACTCCCTAGAGCAGTGCATTAAATATTCAGATTTCCTGACTGCTTTCAGTATGTTGGCTTTAGTGATTATGCAGAATTATTCTAATACTCCTGATATAAGGAAGTGAAATTGCATAAAATTAAAGCACGTGACTGGGTGATAGAGTAAGAGACAGACGTCTCTGGTGGAAATTATCTTGTTGCAGCCAACTATGCCATTAAACTAATATGTGACTCCAGTCTTGTTGGTTCTGTGCATTCAGACGTGCTTAGGCAGCTCTGGCTGCCTGAACATCACCTCATTAAAAGAGAGAGTAAAAAGGCCAAAGCTGGCCTTTAAAAGAAGCCGGATTTGGGATCTACACCCTATTGAAATCACAGAATCTTCTAGGCTGGAAGGGACCTTCAAGATCATCTTGTCCAACTGTCAACCTAACTCTGACAAAAATAGACGCCCACACAACAAACAAAATACAACACCATCACTAAACCA
>JAOXJM010000001.1:184203605-184229689 GCA_026413425.1 Tringa solitaria
TGGAAGGGACCTTTTAAGATCATCTAGTCCAATCAATTAAACAAAACAAAAAAAACCCCCACCAAACCCAACAAAAACAAACATAAAACCACACACAAAACACCACCAAACACTAATCCATATCCCCGAGCACCGTGGGTACTCTTATTGTAATTTGTGATGCTGGTACTTTTGAATACAAGGTGTCTGTAGTACCAGTTTATAATGTTTTACCCGCTGTCAGGAGTGGTGCAAAGCTGAAATGCCACACAGTTGTTATTCCAGCTGAAGGACTGGCTATTAACCCTGCCACAACTTGTACCCTCTTTATTGCAGTCAGTATATTGTCTGCTTAAACAGGTTGCAGGATCTGCAGTCCCTAAACAAACCCTCCCGCTGTTGCCTGTGCAGATGTGTGTGAGGCTGAAGGGCAGGTTGGACTCTTCCTGTGTATTTGCTGCTGAGTTTAAACAATCTGACAAGCTGTTGTCCCTGTCCTGAATTTCTCAGTGTATTTTAAAATGCATCCCCAATCTTGTAACCTTCCTTTCTGTGTCACTGGAAACATTTCTTTTTCCAAAGCCCAAGTCCATTAGTCAGTGTGCCTAGCAGGCCATGAAGAACCATTATTGCTTTAAAACTTCATTGGCATTTTACTGGGAAGCTGAATGACAGCATCAGTACTGTGCTTTATTGGGCCTGTGGCTAGACAGGAATGCAAATTCACTGGGACACTTAGTGATGGGGTAAGAAGAGGTTTCAGCATGGATAAAAGCAAGAAGTCGAACCTTTAGGAAGTTGCTCAATGACACTGTTTTCCCCTAAACTGAAGAGCTGTCACTTTCTATATGTGAAGTTTTTAAATATGCAAAAGGCTATAAGCAGAGTGGTAAGACATTTTAAGATACTTTGATGAAAATCTAGTAGGCAGAGAGGTTAGGGCAACAGAATTCTTTCACAACTGATGTTTGACTATTAATCTGTGTTTACTGGTAGATATATATTTGTGCATTAACGGAATAATAAAAATTCATCACGGAGTTTATTAGACAACCAAGTCTGAATGCTGTTGTATAAATTTTCTGTGTGTTTGATGAAATTAAACGTTTTGCAAGGAAAATAACAACATAGATTGAAGTTTTGCTTGTCTTGGCTGCCTGCTGTGCCTCATTTGAAAAGGCCTGGGGGTAGCCTTGCTTCACCGGTTGGACTGTCTTTGAAGAGGTACTTCCATTTGAAGTCTCTGGTGGTGGGTTTGTTTTTTTATTCTTTGTGATGTTTGGAGGTGCAGAGAACACCTGTAGACTAATATTCTATGAACATATGGAAAAACTCATTTATTGGGATTTTCTAGTTTGGCATTACTGTTTTACAAAAGCCAGCTATATCTGTATCCTACTGGTTCCCTGTAGGCTAGAAGCTCGGGGATTAATACACAAGAAACTTGAGATGATGAGCAGGATACAACAGTGTTGGCCCTACATGAATTACAAATGTGGAATATTTTCCTTATGTTCTAGAAGGCAAAGGGAGGTACAGAGACAGAACAGGAAGGGGTGATTCATCTCACCTAGCAGTAACTGTCTAAGGTTCAGTGTCTAGTCTCAGCTAATTGTTTAGAGATGAGTGATATTTCCACAAGGCAATTCAGTTCCTCTTGTGAAATAGGCTGATGCGATGAATTTCACTTTCATGTTTGTTGTCCTCCATTAACTGTGATCTGTCTTCAAACAAGCTGAAACCTTCCTTGAGTCTTGTGATAAATTTGTTTTTTAAAGTCACAGTCTTTTAACTTCAAATCCTTTCATTTGGTAAAAACAACCATCACTGTGCTCCCTCCAACCTCAGAATACCCTCCCCCACCCTCTCCTGTAAGGTCTTACAAGTAGTCAAAATACTAAGCAAATCTTAAAATTTATGGTCGTATTTTTGTTTAAGCTCTGTAGGAACTGGATGCTTAAAATGGTGTATTGGTCCTCTAACAGTGAGTAGTCTGAGTCTTATTTCTATCTCTTTATTTGGTGGTAGGATTTTTGTTTTGTTTTGAGCTGGGGAGAGAGAACAAGGCACCTCCCACGGCAGAGGTGCAAATGCGATGCTGCCTCACTGCATGTTCTTAGGTCACTTTTTAAATCACGTTCTTTAGCTTCATCTAGAAATCTTAGTTTCACTATTGTTTCTGAAGGACAACGATGAGTTTCCAACACCATGGTGAGCTGCAAAAGTGGCACAAAGGCCCAAAGACCCTGAGCGGTTTACCTGTTGTGCCCAGTACACTCTCCATTTCCCTGCTGATATGTAGAGAGAAATTTTGTAATTATAACCAAACCAAGCTCATTCATTAGTTGTCTACAAAATAGTATTTGACACAAACAAGGGTTTTCAGAGTCCACTAAGCCTGCAGACCGTACCATCTCGTTTTCTTTGTAGAGTGCAAGTCTTGGAGACTGTATAGCTGCCATATCAAACTGCTTGAATAATTAATCTGCACCACCTGCACGAAACAGTGCAGTTGCCTGATAAGATACCACCTTATAGCAACCTCCCCAGCAGTGGCACCTTTCTGAAAAGATCTCGCCTGTATTGTGCACGTGGTCAAGATGGCAAATTATGGGTTCCCCAAAAGGTCTCTTACTGCTGCCTTGCTTGTGGCAAAAAGACCGTCTGGAGGCTAATACAAAGGTACCAGGAAATTGCTTCTTAAAGCTTGTCCGCTCAGTATGAATAATTGCATGGAGAGCTTTGGGCTGAAAGGTCTGGAGGTAAATTTGCTGCGCTGCTGCTGCGTCCCTTGAGGTAAAGCTCGCAGCCACGCTTGAGGCCAGGAAAGATAAAAGGAAGCTCTTACACAATCAATTATCATGATCCAGTCATCTCAAATACACGTAGTCGACTCATCGTCGTACATCTTCATCACAGATCAAGCGCTTGTCACAAACTGACTGTAGTGATCTGAATATATTTAAAATAATAAAAAAAAGAGGAAAAATGTGTTGAAGAACTGATTATTAATTGTGACAATTATGCATATTATTTTGACTACTATACGGAGATAAGAGGAAACATGGTAGGAAATAAATAGTGAATTACGCTATATACAGAATTTAAAGAGAGTATTTGTAAGATAGAGCATTTAGTAAGGGGGAGGAATGAAGAGCTGCTTCTAAAGAGTGGTATTGCAGATTAAGGCAAGGGGCTCTGCTGGATGTCTGGGACATCCTGGGTCATCTAAGCCCTAAGAAAGGGGATGAGCTGGAAGCAAGCTCCAAGCATTATGTGCTTAACCTTTTTTCCTCTGCTTTTTGAGTGCTTTGGGGGAGAATGAACTCTTGATTTGTAAGGAAGCTGCCATTTTGAACTATTTAATCAGTCACTGGTAGCAACTAATCAAGTGTTACAGTTAGGCTTGTCATAGATTCCCCCAAGAACTGTAGAGGTGCAAGGTGGTACCGACGAAGATGTGAAAGCAGAAGAAATTGTCTTCTAGCAGCATATTGGTAAGACAGTTCTTAAGAAGTGTGGCAGCTAAACTATAGAGTTACACACAGATTCCCTAGCAGCAGTAAGAAAAGAACGTGGATGCATATTTCTGTGAACCCTCATGACATCCACATTGCCACTGATGGTATCGTGGTATATGGGTTAATTTCTCTTAAGGTCAAATTTGATTCTCTGTATTGCCCTGCCTGCTGGGCTATAGGATATATTTGAAAGAGGGGCACAAGTGACTCCACTGCTGAATTTGATGCAAGATTTCCTGAAAGAAAGGAGACAAGGCAGTGTTGTGGTTTTTTTTTTCTCCCATGAAGATGATGTCTGCTAGCAAAGATGACCTTGAGTGCTTTTGAAAATTCTTCTCTTACATGCTAATGTGGAATTTTGCATTCCTTATTCAAATCTCAGTGTGTTTGATGTAGTACAGATAATTAAAAATATGTAATATTGCAAGGATTTTACATCAGTCGGAGGAATGGCTCCTTGTAAGTTAGTCTTGTATATCAGTGCCTATATATATCACATTGTCCCTGCTTTGAAATAATCCACAATTTTATTAAATGTCATCTTTGTCACTATGGTATGTTCTGAATTCATATTTTGCATTTTAATTGGTGAAAATAGTATGATTTCCAGAGCTGAATGAAAAAGACCATGAACCTGCCAAGTAACCCTTTTTTTCCTTCCCCCTCCCGCCCCTGTGCATAAATCTGAAAGTTGTTCCCCTCAGCAGCTGTCATTTGGTTCACTTGTGCTTGTGTATCTTGAACATCAGTCTGCAATATTGAAATGTTACAGTGAAGAATGTGGTTCTATCTTGCATGAATGGGGATCATAAAACCATCATTGTATGGTTTTACTCCCAGATATCAGAGTGCTGAATGACCAGCTATAACCAGGGCTGTGGCAATTCTTTTTTAAATCTACTGCCCTTCTTCCCAAAACCTCTGACCCCGAAGCCCTGTAAATGCATAAATAGTAGCAGCTACCTTGTGCAGGCAGGAACTTTCTTGTTTTGCATGAACAAAACATCTGACAGTATAGCAGCAGCTCCTGTAATTCTGCAGAGGTTGACAAACGGTGTAGTTATTTAATGATGGGAACAATTCTGATGCTGTTGGCTAACATGTCTTCTGCCCTTATTGCATTTTGAGCAGTTTAGTTTCCAAGGCAACCGCTCATGTCAGCGTACAGATGTGCTTAAAGCTATGGGAAGATGTTTCCTGGCAAATCCTGAATTAAGTGACAAAACATAAAGGACTAACTCCCATCCTTCTTTCCAACATCTGCAGAGAAGTCAAGATTTCCTGTGAGCCAGCAGCATGTCATGTTAACACAGAGATTTACCAGAGGTGTGACTGGGACAAATATCTAAGTGAGGCATGGTATTTAGTGGTAGAAAAAAACATGCTTTTGATTAGATCTCTTTATTGGGAGGAGTAGGAAGTGAATAATGAAGAGAATGTAACCATTGTTAAGGCATTGTTGGGGTGAGGTTTTATCTTGGTCTTGGTGTTGTCTTGCTGTTGGAAAGAGATGAGCGGGTTATTGTAGAGTAGCACATTGTGCCCACAGTACAGAGTGTTGTAGAAGATGCAGTGCTTGCTGATGGTGCTTTTGCTGGACCTCTATTTCTCAGTCAAGTAGGTCACTTTCTGAACTAACTGGTGCTGCTTTCTTGAGGGAGTAGAATAAGGCAAATAAGCATCCTAAAACTGTTGGAGCCGATGAGCTATTACCGTAATGGCTTTAGTTCAAAACTGTGATGAAATACAAAGTAAGTACTATTTTCAGTGCCTTGTGAACCAACAGGAGGACTTTGTCCGTAATAGAGCACAGTGGTTATCTATTGAAGAAAGTACGAGGGGAAATTATCCATGGGTGCAGACATTAAAAGATCAGAAAGATCTGTTGTGGTCACCTACCCCAATCTGCCATGTAAAGCAGTACAAAGGGGTCTACTGTTCTTGTTTTGGTTCCCAGGCTTGTAGCTATATTTGATTAGCATCCACTATAGCATAAACACTGATATTTAAAAATGCTAGTGACTGAAAATTCCACCATCCTTGGTAGCTACCATAAATGCCTTAATATTTTTTATTGCTGAGAAATATGGTGTGCATTTTGATCTGAATTTATCCAGCTCCAACTTCAATTAATGTGCCTTTATTAGGTCTTTGTCAGCTAGACAGAAATTCTTAAATAATTAAGTTTCTGTTTCCTGTGTAGCTGCTTAGTCTCTAGTCCTTTTCACGTTCTCTTTGACAAGGTGAATGGATAGGACTCCTTGGATGTTGTAATAAAGGGGTATGTTCTGATCCCTCGGCTGTTCTACTAGCCATTCTCTGAACTCTCCAACTCACTGCTGCTGTCCTAGAGCAGACAATGTTCCAGGAACATCTGCGTTAACCCAAAAACCAGAATAGCGTTGCCTCTACACCACTACTTAGATCCTGTTTTGTACATCCAAACGCTCTATTTGCTATCTTTGGTCTGAGCATTACTGCAGGCTCTAACGTTTACCAGTTCAGAGGGAGTGTACCTCATTTAGAGCAGAGATTTCCACATTCACAAAATATCAAATTAGTTTAACAAGACCTGGTTTCCATAAATCTGTCTCAGTTGTAATTTCCTTGTTTTAATTGTTTGAACCCCACATCAGCCTCTGTGTTATTTTCCCAGAACTCACTTTCTGATCAATAAGACTTTTTAATTATCCACATAACCCTGTTCAGCTCCCTTGAATGTTGGACTCGACCCTTTTCTGGACTTTTTACTGCCTTAGAGCATCCCACTAGGCCACTTTGACAAGTCCTAAGTGTAAGGTATACCTAAGTTTACTTATTTGAATCCCATACTGGAACAGCTGTCGTTTAGTGTCTTCCTTTTTGTGGTGTTTTTTTTCCACGCCTTCTTCAGTTCATATTCATGAAGAATTTTTCTTCTGTAAATACAAGGAAGTACCCTTTGAAATGGATCACAACAACCACTTGCAGACTCAAGCTTCAAGCCTGTAACTGATCATGGGGAATTTTCATTCTGTGAGAGATTCTGGATGTCAGAGCTTTGTGCTTAATTGGGACAAAATATCTATCTAATTTGAGGATGGAGCACTTCAAAAAGATTAGCACTGTTTTTATTTAAAATATTGATGAAATGCCTGTGTTCTCACAAAGTGTTTCAATTAAACCAAATCCTCATTTCCCAATGAGAAAAATTCCAATGTTTTTTCAGCCTGTTTTACACAAGAACATGAAACACTGAGTTAAAATCCACTTGTTACAGTAGGAATTAATTTTTGCATGCGTGACAGAATTGGATTTTGGGTACTTAATGAGAATCTCTTTATCGTGCATGAAAAATAAAACATTCTGTTGCAAAATTGTTGGCTTGCAAAATTAAAAATGGTTACCATTTTGCTATCTGTTTTTCACGTCTGTTTTCAGTCCTTTATCAAATCAAATCAAGTAAGATAACTGACCCCCTTTGGTTAGGTATTTCATGCTAATATAATGAATTTTCCTGAAAATACTCATGTGTTTTGTCGAGTCTTAAGCAAGTGGTGCTGAGGAAGTAAATCAGCAAAGCCCTGTTTGGAGCTGTTGGGTAGGCAGAAGAGTAGAACTCTAACCGTCAGGCTTTTGCTGCACCACGGATCTAGGGAAAGAAATAGAATCACTTGGCACTGCTTTTGGAGCATGTTTTTGCTGAAGGCACCAATTCAGTGGACACCCTCAACAGATGTATTCAGAATTGTTCTTGCTAAGTTTACTGAGTAAAAATACATGCTGTATTTTCTTTTGGCTGTTAAAATTTTGGACTCAACCCAGCTGTCCTGTGAGCTGAGAGAGGCACAGTGAGCATGGCACATCCACTCACCCGGGGCTGTGCTGTTCCTTCAAGGGCATGGGATGCCTGTCACTGGTGAGGCCCAGCCGTAGCTGGGCATGTGTACTTGGATCTGGTTTGGCTCAGTGTTTCCACTGAGATTGCTGGCTTGAATTCTAGGTATAGGATCTCTTTGCTCTCAAAGCAGGAAGCAGAAATACTTGGGTTTGATTGTCTTCCTGTGCTCGGCATTGGTGAGGCTGCACCTCAAATACTGTGTTCAGTTTTGGGCTCCTCACGACAAGAAAGGCACTGATATTCTGGAAAAAGTCCAGAAAAGGACAACAAAGCTGATGAGGGGTGTGGAGAACATGTCTCGTGAGGAGCAGCTGAGGGGACTGGCGTTGTTTAGCCTGGAGAAAAGGAGGCTGAGGGGAGACCTTTTTGCTGTCTACAACTACCTGAAAGGAAGCTGTAGCGAGGTGGGTGTTGGCCTCTTCTCCCAAGTAACGGGCAAGAGGACAAGAGGAAATTGCCTCAAGATGCACCAGGGGAGGTTTAGGATTCATATTAGGAAAAATTTCTTCACCAAAAAGTTCTTCAAGCATTGGAACAGGCTGCCCAGGGAAGTGAGTGGTTCAGTCGTCATCCCTGGAGGTATTTAAATGAGAAGTAGATGTGGAGCTTAGGGATATGGTTTAGTGGTGGTTTTGTCAGTGCTAGGTTAATGGTTGGACTGAATCATCTTAAAGGTCTCTTCCAACCTAGACAATTCTGTGATTCTATAATTATGTTTACAAGGCAACAGTTTTTCATTAGGTTAAGGGGAGCTGTTCTGGAAGTTTAAAGCAGGTTTAGGCTGGAGTTTTAACTATTAAAATGAAATTGAACAACTAGGATTTTATAACATGAATCTAAACCACACTATGATCATTCTATTTTGACGTGTAACCATTGTAGCTAACCCTGTCTAGTTATGTTGTCCAGTATAACAAAATCCATGCCAGAATGTCTTCCTGAAAAACTTTTGCCAGGGCACAGTTTCAGTGCCAGAAGCATACTATTTCTCCCAGCTGAAGAGTTATTCAAGTGGTGGGAGCCTCTGTTTATGTTCGCTGAAGCCCTCTCTGAAGAGAGAAATTTCTCATTATCCTACTCCTTTGTAGTTACTTGAAGATGTTTCTGCCTGCATGTGTTTGCCACATCTGCTGGAAAACCCTAATATCACCACGCATCAAACAGTTGCTTCCTCTGCTCATCTCCAGGCCACAGAAAGAGCAAAACTATGGAAATAGAGCCAAAAATTGTCAGTGTTTAGGGATGATCTGCAAAAATGGTTTGTCATTAAATTCAGATTGAATGCCTTTATTATAATTGCAAACTGCTATTGAGGACTTCTGACGTCCTTTGTCTGTGTAGTAAGCTGGGCTAGTCCTACACCACCTTTGTATTGTTTCACTGGAATTCTTTTTTCCTTCCTACCATGCTCTTTGATGAGTTAAACCTTCAAGGAGATTATTTTTCATACACATAGTGGTGGTCTTTTTTTTTTTGATGATGCTACTCTAAAATATTAGAAACGATGTATAAAATTGCAAGGTTTGGATTTTTGGAGTCTTGGAAAGAAGACAAGACTGTTGGGCAATTTTTTTTAAGGAAGGCATATGTGTAAAGTGCTATACAAGAGAGTATTCTTCCAAATTTGTATGCTAAGTAGCTGCTACCATTGATTTATTAATGTGTTGCTGTGATTCAGTGCTGTCTCTTGGAAAATCACACTGTGGCTTTGGGGTGCTTTTAGAGATCCACACAGTTTTGCGTGTCAAAGTGTATGAGGCAGTTTTGTCTCAAAACCAAAAGTTGTTGCCACTTTTCTTTGAAGGCATGTGTAGGATTTGAAAGGACTGGTGGTATTCTGGGTTTAGATCAGAAGCAGAAAGTTTCCTTAGATGGGACTTCTGGGGATGTGTGAAATGGCACCCAAATTGTAGCTCTTCTTCAGCCACACAAGCAGCAGTGCTTTGGACTGAGTCAAAATCATGCAGGTAGTGTGGCTACAGAATAATCATAATTAGAAGCTCTTTGGAACAGAATTGCAGTTCCATGGTAATCCTTTGTACTTAATATTTTTGTCAGCTACAGCGAGCACTGCTGCAGATGAGACCTGCTGCAGCGTCTGCTCTTCAAGCCAGTGTTCAGAGTCTTGCCTTGGTAAAAAGCGTAAGTCATTTGTATATATAGTACTTAGAGAGACACTAAGGAGGACCTCAGTTTGTGAAAGACCGCACATTTGATGGGCTAGTATAATAGATGGCCACCTAGCATAACTCAACAACCAAGGGTAAGGATTTGAGGTTAGTGATGTTACCTTAGCTGCACAGTAGTCATTACACCAGTATCTTTCATATATAAACCCACTGCATTTCATTTTCTGTTTTAAAAACAAAAAACTGTCACATTTTTATCATTGTTGTGGGAGCTCTGGGAATTAAGTTTTTCTGGGTATTATTTACAGCTGTAAAAGTGGTGTGTATGGTGACTCCTCAAGTTACTCAGTGGTTGCAGCTGTTGGTCATAAGTTGCCCTTGTGTGTCCATGTTAAGGCAGCGCCGTGTTTTAGAGCTTTTGAAGTCTTCAATTTCTTCCATAGTCTCTTGTTCTGACTGTGGACAGTCAAAGACAGAGAAAGTAGGAAAGTCCTGGTAGACTCTTAGTTGTTTAAATGTTTGAAAAGTGTGGAGTCTGCCAAAACACCTTCTTATCTTTACCATGTGATGTGGTATCTGTTTGTATTAGTGGTTGACTCCCATGCTAAAAACATAATTTGAGATCATCAGAAATAATAGTATTTTTCAAGTATCCATGAGCTGGAGCTGACTATTATACTTTGCAGCATTTTTTCTAAGACTTCTTCCTTGGAGCCAAGAATTTTGAATTGATTTTGAAAGGTGCTATTAGAGGGTAATTGCTAGTGGAAGTTCCAAGTAAAATGGAAGTTTCAATTATTCAAGCTTCTTGTAGGAGGTAAAGCTGTGGAGGAGGGATGGTTGTATTGGCAATTAGTATTTTTTTTTTAAAGAACCTATACGAAATGATAGTGGGAGATACACAGCATTAATTAGGAATATGAATAGGACATGGAATTTAGGATGATTAATTCAAAAAGGAATGCTGCCTTAAAACTTCCTAAAATTGCTGGAAACTAGTGGCTGAGAGGGTTATCTGAGTATCATCCCCAGGACGAGACACATGTAATGAAAAATCAAGAAAACACAAAGCCTGGGGGAGAGACAAGAACGGGAAGGATTCTGTGCAGAGATGCTGACAAGTTTTAGGTGGAAGTGAGCAGGTAAATAGGGGAATAAAAGAATTCGAAAAGGGCCTTTAATATGGATTTTGCTTTGAGGTAACGCAGTAATCCAAGCCGAAGACCTTCATTTGTGATATTTCTGTGTGCAGAGGATTTGTCTCTGAGGTAACAAGTTCTTAAGGAATGGATGTTGGGCTAATGAAGGCTAAAACAGTTTAGTTTGGATTCCAGAAGTCAGAAGTTCAGACTGGGCCGAGATTAAATTGAAGCTCAGCCTGGAGTATGGATGGTTTCAAGATTTCAAAGATTTTTAGATTACATGAATTGAGGTCACTAGGAGGAGGTTCTATACCAACAACTACGCTGAGAAAACAGATTGTTTTCACTACAGGGGTGTTTCACTACTGTCACACTTAAAGCTACACTAAAGAATGGTAACAGGCAATGAACAGGAAAACCTTTCAAAATAAAATTATTGGCCTCTGTATTGATTAAAAAACAAGTAGATTAACCATTCATGACTCCCATCTGCCTTTATTTTATTTATCTTTTCCCTGGTTTGTAGTTTACTTCAACAGAAATGTCATCCTCCACCTCTTTTTGTAGATTCTATTTCTTTTGCAGGCTTTGTGAGTGTAGGCTAAGTTTCCAGGAAGTGATGAGCCATGCCTTTTTGGTGCTGTTAGCCAAATGAAAAAAAAAAATAAAAATATTCCTTTTCTGAGGCGTTCCACAAGTTATATATCAAAGTGTAGCTGGTCTGCTTTGGCTGTCTTCTTTATGAGACAGTGTTTGTTATTAATAATCATCAGTTTATGCACAAGCTTGGGTTGGTTTTGAGACAGGTGAAACCTTAGATGGTTTCACTGGTTCTTTGACATATCATGATGTTCATTCTAGAAATACATGAAATACGTTTACTAAGCTATTGTTGATTTCAGTTTACTGCTTCAAGCAGTGTTTGTTCATGTTCTGTGAAACATTGATGAAAAGTCAGTCCATGGCAAGGTGAGAAAAGCTTCCTGGCTTTAATGAAAAATAGCAAGAAGAGTCCAGATCTTGTTTTGTTTTCAGTTTTCCTCACTCTTTACAAGATCAAGAAACATTTCATATAAACAGTGTCTGCCTCTAGAAAGTAATGCTGTACATAAAACACTGGACTGTGAAAAATATTGGAAACTTCTTGGCAAACACCTCCTTAACAAATCAGTGTGTCTGTCTTTCTGTTTCCTAAGTGACATATTAGTTATATAAAAGGTAAGCATTACAGGCCAGGGGCTGTCCTATATATTTCTATCAGAATTTAAAATACTATCATAATATAAAAAACATTAATGCATTTCTGGTTCAGTGCACTTCTAGGTTTGGGGTTTTTTTTGAGTTTTCTTCTATATGGACTTGTTCCCCTGAACTAATATGTGAAATGGATGTAAATTATTCTTAAGTAATATTTAGGAATGTTGCTGTCTGACCAGATTCCATCTTTATAAAGCGTAGATTATTAGGTAGGTAGATTATTTAGGACTACTTTTTATAGTGCTCAGTTTAACTCTTTACTGAAGTGCACAAGCCCGAGTGCTTTTTTCAGGGCTCTCCAGTGTGGGACAGAACATACTGGGGCTTGTGCTCACCACTTACCTTTTCCTCTCTGCTGCCTTCTGTGGAACAGATCTGGCCCTTCATTTAGCACAGGAGGGGTCTCCATCACTGTGCCCCTCTCAGGCTGTGTCAGGGGCTGCAGTGTTGCCCCTGTAAATCTTCCATAACGTGAAGTTACAAGAGAATAAACCCTATTGTGAAATGGAATTCCTGACTAAACCTCCTGCTTTTCTTTGGTTAGTTAAATAGGTTGTGTTCTGGCATGTGACTTTGAAATGCGTTGGGTATCATAAGGCCTTTCCTCACAGTTTGAATTGCAGAGAATTGATTGCACCATCTCGGCGAAAACATGACATCTGCAACTTAAATCTAAGGTTGTGCAAATGGTGTGGTCAGTGTTCAAAGTATCAGTTTTACAGGATTGTCTGTTTTAAGGACAGTGTTAAGGATCAGTTTTAAGGCTGTCCGTTAAAGTAGCTCTTTCCCATCATCCAAATGAGGTCTAGAAACCTAAATTTTTGGAAATTTTTATCTTTGTTCATTCTGAAACCAAATTGTATCACAATTAAAAGCAGTCAGCTGATAGCTTCTGTTGAATGTCATCATCTCTAGAGTTAAAAAATTCTAGCTTTTCCTAGTATGTAAAAATCCAGAGTAAAGCAGGCACTGGGATGTCACAGTGACAGCTGACCTGTATCATAGTCTCAGGTCAGTCTCTTGTCTCAGGTCACTAGTGCGGTCATCAAAGGCTGTGTTTATAGGCTTTTCTCTTGCCTGAAGCTCTGATGAGCTCAGCTGTCACATTCAAATACATGCAGTATATAAATCTAAATGATAATGGAAGTGTTCAGAAATTTTATGAGCCCATCTTTTGACTGCCATGTTCTTCTGATGTCTAGCTGAGTTGCCCTGTGTTGTTCTGCTCAATGAAGAAGATCCAAACAAAGTGCTGTTTCTGCTTTCTATGTCTTTCCTTCCCCTGGAACTAAAATAAATGCTGCAGTATAATGTGTCTCAGTTACATAAACACTGTTCATCTGGTTAATTTTACTTTTTTTTCCCAACTTCCTACTGATCTCTTCACCAGTTTTTTTATCTCCAGGTAGAAGCATTTGTATCTCCACTTTTTATCCGTAAGGTAGTTAATTGTGGCCTAAGATCTAAGAAGTAGGAATGCAAATAGAATAACTGCTTGTCTCCATTATTGCGGAAAGGTCTTGAAATGTGTGCCAACCTAATTTAAATGCTTTGCAAATAGGTTCTGTGTGCGATGTTGCAGATACACAATTACTTGGCATACAGCAGCAGCTTAGTGATATGATGTTGGAGCTTGGCTTAATTTCAACGAGTTCATTATTATCCTGGATCATGCTGATATGCCAATTGTCTTGCATTCCAAGTGACAGTAACTGAATGCTTTTGAAATACAAGGACGATGCTCTAACGCAAAAGGATTTTTCCTGTGCAATTCTAGTGCAAAGATTTTAGTAACCTGTAGATGTCAATGGGATGACGAGAAATGCACATTTAATTTCAGAATTTTTTAAAACTAAATTAAATCTACTTTTCTTGTAAGTTCCCTTAGGATCATACAGAGCCTTTCAATAGAGGGACTTCTGGTAACCATCCAGAAATTTAGGATCAGGGTTCAGCGTTGCTATTGTTCTTCTTATGGGAATGTGTATGGACCACCCCACTGCTCATAAATATACCATGGCATACCTGCAAGGTCTGTTAGCTGGGATGCAAGTGTCAAATATATCAATACGTATTTAGGAAAGAGTAATCTATGTTCCAAGAAGCAAAGAGAGATTACACTGTATGTTGGCTGTGCAAAATGTGGTGGCTACTTGCTCCATCTGTGCACTTCAGAAGGGTCGATCCCAGTTTGGCATACCATGTACACTGTGGCATCTTGCAGGATGTCACATTGCTTGTGGTGACTCAAAGACTGATCTCACTAGCAGTAGGATGGCCTTTATTTTCAGGTTTTTTTTTTTTTAAATTGTGCTTACTGATTCTACTTGAATTTTATTCATAAGTACAGAACTTTACAAATTTGGAGATAAATACAAGTATGTGCTATTATTTTTTTTAGTTGGTAATATGCTACCTTTTTAAAATCATATTTGGAATAAAACAGCAAGTTAAAAGAATGCTAAACAACAAGATAATAAATAGTAATTTAAAATTGAAAAGAAAACAGATGACCTGTTAATCCATTGGATTAATCCAGGTAATGGCAGCAGTTTCAACTAGAATTAGGACTATAGTAAAAGAATGTAAAATAAAATTTCCCATTAATAAGATTTGGTAGGCATGAGTACATGAGGCTCATGTACTCAAAATGCAGCAGCTTACAAGATGTCACGGAGCTGTTTTACAGACAGAAAGGATGATGAATTTGAGACACTTAAAATTTCCATAGGAGTAAAAAAAACAACAGGAGAATCTGTCAGTCCTCTCTCTCTGTGTTTAGAAATGCTTGCCTTTCTGAAAGCACATATCTGCTTTTGTTTTGGCTCTAGGATGTCAAGTGTTCCTTAGGATTGAGACATTTAAGGAAATAATTGGGGGTATAGCAAGGAGAACATGGATTATAAACAAGGGAGACAGAAATTGCCAACAAATAGAGACAAAACCAGCAGTATTATATGGAATTATACTTATTCAATGTAGGAATCTCAGTATAGGATGCAGGAAAAATGCTATTGCTTAAAGCAGGAGAAGTATGCTGCTGTACCAGTGAGTTTAGTGTTTTCTCTCTATGAGCATTGACAGGAAAACGTAGTCATTGGATGCTAGTGAGTAAAGAAAAACAATGCATTTTGGTAGATACAGAGGAAAGATTTGCCTGCAGTAAATGTGCAGTTCAGCCTTTTATTTTTTTAACAAGATTTTCATGTTAGATTTCACAGCTGAATTAAGACTTTTCAGTAGGTACTTTTTATTTCAGATAGGAAGGAATGGTCCTGCTGGGTGTGCAATTTCTGTCACAGATATAATTAACATACTTCAGAATACTCTTGACAGAACTTTAGCATCGATACTGACTTTTAATTTCTGTTCCACTTTTGCCTCAGCTCTCATAATGAGAGCAATACGAATTGAGAAACCTGTATTTCTTATGCAACCTGCAGCTTTCAAAGCTGTAGCTGTTGTAAAGTTGATCATGGAACTGACCCAAGTGTCTTTGGAAAGGGACTGTATAGTCAGGGTGGTGGTTTCATGTGAGACACAGTTCATCCTTAGAGGCAAATGTGCATGTTCAAGGGCAGCTTTTTCAGCAAGTGGTGGCCAACAGAGGACATTGCTGTAGTGAGATCAGATGGCACTACATTACCCTGCCTCATGACTGAAATACAAAAATAACTTTGAAGGCCTGTGCTGTAAGAAACGCATATTAAGGCCATCAAGTATCTGAAGCCTACCAAGACAGGCTGAGAGAGTTGGGGTTGTTCAACCTGGAGAAGAGAAGGCTCCAGGGAGACATTATTTATTGTGGCCTTCCAGTACCTGAAAGGAGCCTGCAAGAAATCTGGGAAGGGACTGTTTGCAAGGGCATGTAGCGATAGGATGAGGGGCAATGGTTTTAAACTAGACATCAGGAAGAAGTTCTTTACAATGAGAGTCGTGAGACACTAGAACAAGTTGCCCAGAGAGGTCGTGGAGGCTCCATCCCTGGAAACATTCAGGGTTAGGCTTTGATGAGGCCCTGAGCAATCTGATCTAGTTAAAGATGTCCCAGCTTACTGCAGGGGGGTTGGACTAGATGACCTTTAAAGGTCCCTTCCAACTCAACATGTTTTATAATTGTGTGTGATTGGGCAGCTCGTTATCAGGGGGAGAAGCTCTCAAGTACTCCAAACTGTGGAGAAAATTGTGTACTGCAATGATCCATGATGTAAGTTGGCATTAAGAGTTGGAAGTGGTGGCTTTGAGGAACTCTGGCGGTAGGCTTCTGTGTTGCTCTGATGGTGATGCCTAGAACACTTAATACAACTTTCTCTTCTTCTTGTCCTGTTTCAAAAACAATAAATGTTTCTTTCACGCTGTTACTATTGTGAATGGCTCATGAGCTTCCTCTTCATATGAGGACTATAGCCTTTTCTTTCTAAGCAAAAAGAAAACAATTCAAGCCCTGTTCCCTGAGAAGTCATCTGTACAAAACTCAGCGTAAATGTGAAACGTGAGCTTCCTGTTGGCTGCAGATGCTTTATTTCTGTCTGGGACTTTTGCAGTTTCTTTCTAGCCTTGCCTCACAAGAAGACTTAAGGTCTTCATTTTCACTAGTATATATATACACTTATCTAAGATAAAATGCTATTGTGGTTTTTTTCTGAAACCAAATCTACATATCTGATATTATTTAAATAACTCTTATAAAATAAATACTACCATAGTGAGTTCTATTTTAATAAACCACTGAAGTACTTTCAAGCTTTTCTCTCTGGTTAAAAAAAAAAAAGTAGATGAGATAACAATCCATTTTTATCTCTTCTACAGCTCATTTTACAAACACTCTTAAATGGTGTTTAATACAATGCACTACTGCTTGTTGATGCAGCAAATTGTTAAAAGGATACAGTGATGTATAGAGGACAGATGGGGATAAGAAAGAGATCCTCTGAATGTTTGGCAAGAGTAATTTCAGTGGACATCAAGAGGCAAAATCAAAAGTGGAGTAGGGATGGGAATTCCAAGACTGAACACAGTGAGCAAATGCTTCCTGTCTGTGAAGTTGGAGAAGGGCGAAAATGGAGCAGTAGTTGCAGAGGCAAGAGAAACCAGGCTATCTGATTGTACCTTCTTTTTCTTCTTTTGCTCTTTCTGGAATGCCCATTCTGGATCTTAAAACCAAAATCTTCTGTTCACATGAGGTTAGTCTTTGTGTTGCGCTCTGTCTAAACTCCTGCCTGCTCCTTATGGAGTCTTCTCTATCTCAGAACCACCTGGCCATGGAGCAGGCAGACAACGGTAGCTGGTCACCTCCATTTCCCTGTTCCTGCCTTCTCTAATGGACAAACACCACCACCTCCCCCATACCCCCTAGCCTCTTCACTGTTTCTTTTCTGTTAAACACCTTGAGAACTTTCTTTGTTAACGGAATTAACCATGGTTAATTTTTTCCCTCAGCAAAAGGACGATTTGTTTGAGTTTTGTACATTGTCCGGTTTCTCTGTAACTATATCCATCCTTTCTGATTGTCCTGATTCACCTTGGTATTCCCTATCAATCTTCTGCCTCTTATCCTGTCACTCAGCTTCTCTGTACCTTGTAGTCCTTCCACGCTGATGAGGCTGCTGCTGCTTTTAATTCTCCTGCCATTGGTTATCCTGTAAGGGTAATAATTTAAAGACTATCAGGAGATACTAGGAGCAGTGGAAAGTGGGTAAATATACAGAGTTGAAAGTATTGATTCTTATAGCACCAACAAATAGCTTTCCCAAATAGACTGGAATTCAGTTTTAAAAACATAAAGGTGACTATGATTAAAGGGACTATGTATAGATATGTGGTAGCAAATAGTTGTGGTGTACTAGCTAGATATGAAAAAAAAAAAAGAAGAAAAATTTCTTTTTTTTTTTACTAGGGATAAAGTTTGTTGTTTTTCCCCCCCCCCCCCACATGGGAAGATACAGAAAAATGATAGCTTGATACAGCATTTTAAAAATTGGATTTGTTTTTCTGAACAGTGAATGTACTCTACTAGAATTTAATGTTTCTGTGATAGTGTTTGAAATATACCATTACTCAGACACATGCCCTGTGCCAGCCATATTACTTGTAAGCAATAAATCAGCTTATCTTCAGACAAATTAAATCTGACAGCTGGCCTTTCATCACTGCCTATCAAATGAACATGTCAGACTGTTCAACTCATTAACCTCCTGCTTAAGTCAGAATCCAGTCTGGGTTTTGTATGAAGTGAGGTCACGGTAGCCTTTTAGCATCCGTTCTTTAAGGAAGTTCCTAAGGGTTCTCCTTTAGGAAGAAAGATTTGAAATCTCCTTCCCATTCAACCTAACTCCTTTAACCCTGTGGAGAAATTTGTGGGGCTGTCAGAATACTTTGGTGGTAGTGACAACAGGGAAATTCAAACAAATAGCTTTAGAAAGGGGTGTGTGTATCTTATTGTTGTCCTGATATGCAACTGTAGCATTCTGATTTATGCTATTGAAAGAAAAGTTGAAAATGCATGATTTTGGAAGCCAACCTCTAATTGCTGAACACAGAACAACTTACGCTGATGTGTTTTAAGTTGTGATACCTGTTACCCAGACACCGGGTAATAGCATATGGGTCAGTTTGCCCCCTTTCTGTAGGCATACGTTGTGGGTGTGTGTTAGGGTACATGGATATAACTTCTGCAGACGTGAAGAGGAAGCACAAAGGAAAGTGTTTCTAAGGAATGGTCTGGTTATAAAGAGTTTTCAGCCGAGCTGTGTTGCACGAGGGTCAAGCAGTATTGACATTATTGTGCTAGGTTTTGGACAATGCACAGTATAGTTGTTTCCCAAACCATTTATAGACTAAACTGGAACACTGACTGTTGAGATGAAGAAGTGGAGTATAACCAGAGCTGTTGAGTCTTTTACTGTACAAGTAAGACTTGCAGAACTGACTCTTGTCTCACACTTCCCTGAGTCCTCTGCACTGTTTTGTGTTGTCTTTGACCCTTTTTCTTTCACTTGATTCAACCTACATCAGAGGCATGAGATCTAATGTGTAAAAAGATCCCCAAGAGGTAAGTCTGGAGAATAAAAACATGTAGAATTTTAGCAGGAAGAGTAGACATGAATGCAATAAAGCACTGCTTTTACTCCTGGCAGAAGCCCCATGTTAGCACCAAGTAAGTAAAATGTCCTTGGTCCAAAAATAGAGGTAAGCATGAATTTAGAAAACAAACCCAACAAAACCCCGGCAATTATTTGACCTTTGGGAAGTTTGGTTCCATATCCAACATTTAAAAAATCTTTAAGATATTTGGCAGTTATAGTTAATAAGTAAACAGGCTTAGGTTACTTTATTTTGTTTATGACCGTGCCATTTCTTGTACATGCAATACCAAATAGGAATTGCAGATAAGTTTTCTTAGCTCCTTCAAGTTCAGATTTCTTCTCAAGGTTCATTTTTGTGGACCTCTATATGTTAGCCAAGAACGGTGGTCTGAGTGACATTCAGATGGTTGGAGTAATAGTTGGATAAGTAAGGAAGTATCATGGAAAGAAAAGGTCTGCTTAGCCTGCAATGAATGAATAACTGAGAAACAGATGGTGGGAATAAGATCAGATTCATAATGAAGTCCCAGAAGGTTCTGTGCTAAGATTTGTCCTCTCCATCATGCTCATAAATATCTGGGATGAGGGATCGTTGTTGGGTTGACAACGTGCTTACTATCAGGAAAGTCAATGCTAAAGCTTGTGGCAAAGACTTACAAGGGAAATTCATGATATTAAACTGGCTAGAAGGAAAGCACAAATGTAACTTCTTGTCAGCAGATGAAAAGCGATGCACCTATCTAGGCATTCAGTCATTTCTAAGTGAGCTGTTTCTGTTAAGGAAAAAGATCTTGAAGTAGATTGTGTTTTGAAAGCCAAAGCTTTGATACTCAGCAGTGGTCAAGGCTGCAAATGGGGTGTTAGAAGTGATTTGGAGACAAACTAGCAGATGCTGCTGATGCCCACAGCACCATAGCAGCATGCCCACTTTTCAAGCTCTGCATGGAGTCCTGCCCAACCATATTTTTTCTCTGATGTACAGAGAAAAAGGATACGGAGGATCCATAGAGAATATGGAAAAAATACCTGAAACATCTTCCAAGACTGCAATTTTTAGCATGGAGAGGAAAGCCAAGGAAATGGAGTTGAGGTCCATACAATCATGAATAACATGGGAAAGTCAAATAGGGAATTACTGTTCATTGTTTCACATTGCATGAGCAATAGATGGTAGATCTCAAATAGAAAACGGAAAGTCTACTGTCATTCCTCATAGAAAAACATAAATAATTAAAAAAGTTACTGTATTCTAAACTCTATGTATTGTTAATGCAGTGAATTAAACTAACGGGACAAGTGGACAGATAACTTTAGTTCTGAGCTAGCACAATTGATCCTGGTTTTCAGTTCCTTTATAGTTACCATCTCAACTTTAAATTAAAATACTTATGACCATAATATACAGGCCTTACATAATGCCTGTTATTTAAACTGAAGACATACTTGAAGAGTCCTGAAAGTTACAGTTGTATGTAGAAGCAAGTGTATGTGTGAGGGTTAAAAGTCCATTTTCTGTTTACAGATAGGGCCAGAAATTTTGTTTGAATGTAAAGCTACTTTCTCTATGGCTCTTGCCCTAGTTTTATCATTTTCAAAGAGCACAATCAAATAGGTTTAGACAGATTCTTCAGTGATGATACTCAGTCTCTCAGAGAGATTAGTGTTATCTCATTAGCTTCACATATCATCAGGAATACTTTTTTTAATTGAGGTTGGGTATTCTGAGGGAAAAAGAAAAGTTCCCACTCTGCTTTCGTTGTTGCAGGCATGCTGGCTTAGGGGATACTGCTGTCATTTACGTACTGTATGTGGCACAGAATGAAGATTCAAAGACCTTGGCTCTATTCTTTCCTTTTCGTTTAAAGTTGAGTTTTAAAAGGGGAGCATGCCAAGGGTATTTGACACATCCAAGGAAGAGTCCAAATGTAGAAACAGACTGTGGCTTTACAAGCTATGCCAAGTGTATCGTGTTTGTAATAGTCATCTTAAAAGATATATAAATACTTTCTAAAACTTCTTGTTCTAAATCTGTTTTGATAGGAAAAAATACTGTGTGTAGAAAAGGAAGAACTTGCTGCATCTCCTCCTCTTTGTATCCAAAAAGTTTGTGTTGTTGAGAAGAATAAGAATGTGAAATCAATTTGGTTTTGGGACCTCACGTCTGCTCTCCACATGGAAGCTGAAGATCAGCAAACATGAAGATTGTCTTTGTTAGAGATAACATCATCTTTACGGTTGAGATGACCAAAAAACCTACAATAGAGTGATTGGGAGGTAGACTTTTCTCTGCATAACAAAATTGGGAGTATGTAGAGGTCTTATCTAATGACTCAGAAAAATGTCTAAGTTTTTAAATTATTTTCGCCAATACAAGATGATACTTGGGCAGAGCTCACAAGTTTCTAGCTAGGCTTTGGGTTGCTGTGACTTTGCAAATGTTCTTATCTTTGCTGGTTAAAAGATATGCTGCAAATAGATCAGGTTTTGGCAGCATAAGAGGGAGAAGGCTATTTGTTCTCTGAGAAGTGGGGAATTGTATTCATTTTTTGTGTGCGTGCTATAGTACTGCAGGAGAAAAGTGTTTGAAAGGGGTCAGTGGCCTGTTGAGTCAGCCTCACTTTTCCAGGGCGGGACCAGCTCTTCACATATGTTTGTCTAAAACTTCAACCACCAAGAGATTCTGCAACTTCTCTGGGGAATCTTTTCCAGTGTTTCAGTGTTCTCGCTGTCAAAAGGTTTTTCCTAAAGATTAACCTAAATCTTCCTTGCCTATAATTAAATTTCTTCCTGTCCTAGCAATATACCAATTTCCCATGCAGTGGTCCCTTGATTTTCAATGCTTATTACCAAGTCTTTTTTTCCCTCCAGACTAAATAACTCTATTTTGCTCAATTTTATATATTTTTGTTTGCTCTTTTTCTTTCTTGGACTCTACAACATCTCCTGTCACTGGAATTCTGTTTTCCATAACATTTAATCGTTTGAAGGCTCCCTGGAATGCTTTTAAGTCTGAGCTAACTAGCACACTCCTGCATTAGAGGAGTTTTCAGTTTACTTGTATGGATGTCATCTGAGGGTCAAGTAGCACTACAGAATGATTAGAAATCTCTAAAAGATGATTTGCAAGGTAATTCTTACATACCATACCTATCCTTGTTGCTCACAAATCTTATCAGCAATAACTTTATTATATTTATTTTGGCGTAACTGACTGGAAAAAAAATTACTGTTAAACATCATCGCACCGAGTGCCAGTCCCTGTGGATCCCTGTTGGAAAAGCTGCCTTTTCAAGGTGATTTCCCAGTTGCAGCTACTGTTTGAGAACTGTTATTCAGCTATCTTAATCCAGTTACCATGTGCTTTACTGATATTGAATAGTGCTAGGTTTTGAATCAGAATGTCATGCAATAGCAACGCAAATGTTTCATCTGTCTATTGCATCTATGTAGTTATTGATGAAATTGTTATTTAATTGAGGAATAAAACCAGGCTTATTTGACAAGATAGATCTTCCACAGAATTCCTTTGACCAACAATAATTATATTCTTGTCCTCTAATTCTTTATTTTTCAAATGTATTATGTTTATCAAGACTGGTGTCAGGCTAACTGCAGTGTATCTGCCACTGTTATCTGAAATGACCTTTGTATTTTAGTGGTACACTTGCAGTCTTTAAAAGATTCTGCAGCAGCCAAAGATTTATATATCAACAAGATAGGCTATTTTTCAGCTAATGTCTTCTAGACTTTTGGATGATACTTATCCAGATCTTCTGATTTTGAAAGGTTTGGTTTTGTACTAGATACTTTCTGACACTCTCTTCAGTTGTCAAGGGACTGGAACACGCTCTGTCATGATTTGATGCAGTAACTTTTCTATCACTTCTCAAATGCAGGATATAAAAACCTTTTTTGCATCTTTATTAACAATTTTCCCATCCCGATCCATAGAGAACCCATACTACTGCTTTTGTTTTTAATTTGCTTGAACATTTCCAGTGTCCTCAGTCCTTGGAGGTGAGAATTTTCCTTTGTCTTATTTCCTTACTGGTTTTCTGTCTCTTACAGCTTTTACCACACTGCTATTTATTCCTGTCTCTTATCAAATAACACAAATGGAAATGGGACCTTAAACTGCTTTTGTTTAACCTACAAACCAAGAGAGGTGGTTAGCCCATGTTATCTTGTTTGGCCAAGCCACAGGTTCTGGACAACTGAAAAATAGCTGTAATATTTTTTTCCAATCAGTTATGCCCTTAGTTACGGAAGAAGTAAATATTTAGTCACTCCAAGCTGGAGATCATCTTCCTTTGAAGCTGCAAGTACTTGCTCATGTGTGTAGTTCAGACTCACTTCTCTTCTCCAGTAGTTTTTGGATGTGATTGTTACTTACGTTTGTTGTGCCTACATTATCAATTTACAGTTCTTTAGCCTGAAGACAAACTTGGTATTTAATATATTGGTTTTTATTGGAAGATTATTGGGTAGGATGTTTAAGAAACGAATGCAGTGAAATGCTGCTGTTGGTTTCACAGAAAGTCAGGCGTATATTTCCTGTCTTCAAGTGTGGGAGTGTGAAAGCTCGGTCACTGTGCTGTGCAGTGGTGGAAAAGACTATTGTTCATTCTAGTGGAAGGGAAGAAGAAGAAAATGGCAATTGAGATGAAGTCTGATTCGGTACTGATCTCTGGAGAATAAGTGTTTGGGTGGCTGGCGAGGCAGACGGGCAAAGGGGCAAATGAGGTTGAGCTGCACTAAAATGTCAAATGTACCTGGAGAGGTCTTGAGTCAGAATGGCACTTTTTGGCATTTTAACTGCTCTTCTTAGAAGGAATATTGTGGAGGGGGAAGAAATGAGAATGAAAATGCCTTTCAATAATGCTTTTTTGCCTTTAATTATGGTTTTTTATACTACTCATTTTGTTATCTGCCTTTCTGTATGAAAGTGGCATTTAAAAAAATATTTTCAGTACGGGGGATCATGAGCTAGAATTAAGGATGCAATTAGATTACTTAATAAAACTGATCCTCTAGCTTCCCTGTGCTTGGAAATGTTTGTTGGATTGGAAAAGATCTAGACTTCAGAACTGGGATGTATCACAAAGGCAGTGAAGAAAGAAGAGTGTGAAGAAAATTGGCTAAAATTCTCTTAAAAGTACAGGTGATTGAGGCCCCACAACAGACTTCTGCTTAATTTAAAATAACACAGGTATGTAGGTAGTTCCTGTGGGCAGTGCATAAAATAGGCTTCTTGTATGTGAAAGCAATCAGGCCTGTAACATCTATGTGGCTTCTCACTAAGCCGTTTATTGGCAAGCTAAAGGTGTGGAAAATCATGACTCTGTTTTCCTTGAGATGCTTGGATGAGGCGGTTGCCTTGGAAAGTGGGAATTCTATGGCACTGTTTCACAAATCAGCCATTTGAAAACTAACAAATAAGCTCCGTAATCCTCTAAAAGCCTGTGAAGGTGAAGAAGGGAGGAGTTGTCCCCTTGGGAGCTGGAAGGGCACAACACAGCTTTCTGCTGCGGAGCCTGTGTCCCGTGGGCCAGTCCTCAGTGCTGCTCTTTCCACGTGAACTGTAATGGGACATGTCTGTCCTCCACAGGCACCAAATCAGCACCTTTTAGGAATTGTGGAAGGGTAGAGAATTGCCAACTTTTAAGTAGTTTCACATGCCCTCACACAGCAAAGGTGATGCGTGGTTCACCTGAGTGCAAATGGTCATTGTGCCTGGTCTGTATTCTGCTGGAACCGTGGCTCAGAGGCAGCTTCTGAACATCTGCAGGTGCTCCCTACTACTTTCAGTCACCCAGTAGTCATTGGGGAGACTCAAGTCAGCAAGTCTAGGCTGTTTTAAATTTAGCATTTCCCACGTACATGGTGATGTGCAGGGGAGCTTATCTGGCTTTGTCCTCCATATCCTGCTTTATTAACAGTATTGTGGTCATAAGGGGAAAAAACAACTATGCATGATCAGCAAAATCCATCCAAATGCAACTTCTTCCACCCTCATCCATTTTTACCACTGCACAAGGATTAAAATTGATATGAGGATTCTATTTTGCTCCTACTTCTCCTAAAGGATACCTTCTAGAAAATACTATTTTGACATATATGTGAGAACCTCAGTATTTCTCTGCACTGCAGCCACAAGAGCATGCAGCAGAGATTGCCACACTAGTTTTAAATTAACAAACTAGTATCGGAAAGCAGTTTCTCTACGGCAGCAGAAGACTCAATATGGGCTGCTTTATCTTCTCATGCAGTGACTGTTTACACGGGGAAGCAGGTTACTACTTGCCACAGCAGACAGACTGTTGTGATGATGTCTGCCAGGGACTCACCTTTTCACCTTATTGGAGTATTGTATTTTGCGGAGCTAAAGAAGTAAAGAAATTATGTGGAAGCAAAGGAGTGACCATACAGAAATTAAAACAGCCCTAACTTCAGGGTCAATCAGTTAAGATCCAAACCTTATTGTTTTGTATCAAAATAACATCACACTTCTCTATCAATGTATCAAGAAGTAGCTGGAAGCCTTAATGATAATGAAGCTGAAATGTATAAGAAATATCTACTGCGTGTGCTCTATTTTGTTCTAGATTGTCTCTCTAGCTATTTTAAATCTCATTATAACTGGAAAATTACCTTGCATAACAGCATGCACTGCAAGAACTGAAAGGGTTTGTGAGTAGAAAATGGCAGTCAAGTTCCATCGCAATCAGCAGTGCCGTTTTTAGGCCAGCTGAGTACTACTTTTCAAAGGTTTTCTATGGATAAAACGTGATTGCTATCAGTATGATGGAAGAAGCTCATAGAAAGAAGTGAAATTCCTTCTTGCATTGCTTGAAACTGGCTTAAAATGTTCCTGCTGAACTGTGCTGGGAGCCCGAGCAGAATTTTGTGTCAGGTGATTAAACTTTGTCCAAGTTTAACTTAGTGAAATGATGTCTTCTCTCACCATTTATATTACTTTTTAAGAGGAGCAAAGTCATAGAATCATTTAGGTTGGAAGAGACCCTTGGGATCATCTAGTCCAACCATCCACCCTACTCTACAGAGTTCTCCCCTACACCATATCCCCCAAT
>JAOXJM010000001.1:184230858-184241274 GCA_026413425.1 Tringa solitaria
GCCTGTAGCGCTGCATGGGGTTATTGTGGCCCAAGTGCAGAACCTGGCACTTGCCATTGTTGAAGTCTTCACAAGAAACAGTGTTACTCCTAATACTCCTCTAATATCCCTCTCTTTGGAAAGTGTTGGAATTGCCAATAACCCCCACATTCCTCTCTTTAGGAAGTACTTGGAGTTTGATAATGACCATAGAGGCAGTATTTTCTAAATAGCCACCCCTTCTGTAAGAGATGAGCCAGACCACAGATGCTTTCCAAGTGTGAAGATCTTCTGAGTCACCTACACAGTCTGAGAAGTGCAACCCATTCCTACAAGGCAGAGGAAACTGTGGCATTTGTGCTTCTCTCCTGAAGCCTCCAGCTGCCCTACTCAGTTAAACAGTCATCATCTCAGGAAGAGTAGGTCAGGAGGCTTGTTTTGTAATCCAACAATACCAGGGAAAAACGGAGATGCTGTCAGAGGATCCAGACCCCAGAGAGGGCCAAGTGGCATTTGCTTATACGGCTGGATATCAATAAAAGATGCTTGGGAATTAATCTGACTGGTTTCTGATGTGGGGGATGAGCCACGTTTGGAGCCGTGTAGAAGTGAGAGCACTTGTTAAAACATTGGTTTTCAGACAAGTTGTGTCCTGTGGTAAGGAATGACCCCTTGAAGATGAACCTCTGATAAATGCAGTCCCTTGATTCTTTCACAGCCCTGCCTTTGTCTCTGTACCATGGCTTGTATCATACAAATAGTCTGCAAAACTTACATAAGAAAGTGGAGTAGAACTGTCCTGTCACTTCAGAAAGTTCTTTGAAACGTTGGTAACATTCAAGATTAAATAACTAATTTCTTTAGTTGACTTTTAGACTTTAGTAGACTTTTAGTTAACCACTTGGATCTTCTCCTGACAATAAGATCCAAGTGACTAGTCACTGAGAAAAGCTACCAACCCCAAAGTCCTCATCCAGAAAGATCTTGGCTTTATCATCCTTTTTTGCTTTTGAACAGTAGTCTTTCAGCCTTTATACCTTTCTACCTCACTCTTTGACCTTATTGCTCCTTTACCTCATCCCAATACTACACCCCCCCAGCACTGGGGGGCTCCAGGCAGTTACACAGACAAAAGCAATTCCTGATGCTTGCTTAGGTTAGCGATGCCATTTCAGCAACATCCCTTTATGAATCTATGTGAACGCCCTGCAGCGCAGAAGGAACTGGCAAATGCATAGGGAAAGAGAGGGAGGAAACCTGGCCTGTGTCACAGGCTCCTGTTTTCTCTGACAGAGGAAAAGCAGGAAGATGAGAGGGAAAGGGATGTGGGTGCCATACATTGAAATGGCTGGAGGCAAGGCTGAAGCTCTGACAGTGAATGACGGGCAGCAGGACAGCAGCTCTGCTTTCAGCTTGTGGACTGACTGTGGTTCAAGAAAGGAGCTGAGAATCAGGTGGTGGTGGGGATAAGGACTTATTTTTGATGAAGGAAAAATGCTATCTAAAGGAAATGAGATCGTGGAAAGGGACTGTAGATTCTGCATGCTGCGCTTAAATGTTTGAGCCTGATTGCTTATCAGGGCATTGCAATCCTATGATTAAAAAAAAAAAGAAAAGGAAAAAAGCATAATTTCTCTCTCTCTTGTGGTACAATTACCTTTAATTTTGTGATAAGATGACTTTGCTTTGAAAAAGTTGAGCTAATAATTCTGCCCCTGTACCTCTCCTCCTTCCTTGTACCTCGCAGCGGCTGAGATAGCTTCCCAGTCAGTAGCTGTTTTCCTGCTGAGCTGCTCAAGCGTGAGCAGACGTGGGCTGACAGAGGGAGGAAGAGTTGGAAGGGTTTTAGTTGTCCCATTGCTGACAGTGCACTGTTTTTTGTTGTAGCAAACGGGAGGAGGTAATGCAGAGATTGTTGGGCATTCATTGAGGTTGCAGTGTGATGGGGAAAACTGAACTGCAAATAGCTGAAGGGTTAAGTGTTAATTCTAGGCTTTCAGTATAGTTTGGATACTTTTTTCAACTGTTTTCCCTGGGCTTTGTCACTCATTCCTGGTTCTCTGCACCCCATCTTCATTCTTGTCATCTGGCCATCCATGAGATACCATGGCCATCGTTCTCCTCATGCCAGGCAACCAGAGCTTGAGTTTTGTTGCAGTAAGGGAGCAGTGGCCGTGGTGTGCTAGCTGCTTTACAAGCATCCTACTGGAGGCCCTTTCCTTAACCTTGGCTTCTGAATTTTCTTTCAAATGTGCCTAGAAGGAGATTGGAGTTTAAGTTATGCTGCTGCTGCATTTAAAAAATGTAATGCTCTTAAGGGTCCTTAGAAAACGTTGGATAGGTATCCTTTCTGGGGGTTTGTATATACTTAGCTTTTTTAAAAAACAAAACCAAACAGACTTACCTGACTAGCTGTGTATTAAATAGCAATTTTTTTCTTCTCTGTACTGTGTGCAATGCTGAGTCTTGCTGCTATTGTTAGTTCATGTAAAAATACATTAATGCATTAGAACCACTATTTGTTTAATACTCAGAAAGTCACTTCAGAGATGTTGGCAGGTGTTATCCCCATTTTACAGAGGGAACGGAAGCATGTAGAGATGAAATAAAATGTCTAAAATATCCCCTGATTCTGGATAGCCAGAGCGGCGTGTCTGTCCCCTGGCTCCCAACTAGGCAGCCCTCTTTAAGTCTCTTTCAGAGCAGAGCTTCATTGTGTTCAGCAGCCTCCGCCACGACACCCTCCTCTTCCCCTGCAGTCTCATTTCATTCAATACGTACCTGCTAACTTTTCCAGCAAATGAAGAAGGATTCTATAGATGACAGCTTTCTTCATTATCCTCTTCTGAAGGACACCTGCTTGGGGGATGCGTTAGCCTACAATCATGTAATTAAAAACTCTGTGTAATGTCCATTCCCCAGTAGGGGACTATGGGGAGCGCGGCAGCCGCAGCCCGTGGCTCCCATTCTGATGCCGCAGTAGCATCTGGTGGTTGGAGCGACAATTGCACGTGCAAAAATGGGCCTTCTTGGTTTCTTGTGCCATAAAGCTGGGAGGGGCACATCCTCCCTAATACGGCTTTGTGCTTTCTGGCGCGAGAAATTGCCCCGTGGAGGCAGAGCATTAGAAAAAAGGGATTGTCTGATTCTAAGATGCTTCTACAGGATGCACATTTGAATAATGCGCACCCACATTAACATCTGAGAAAACTGGAGTTTTCACAGGGAGAGAAATGAAGCTTTTCTTTGACCTTGGTGTAGTACCTGTGCCAAAGGATGGAAGGGCTAAAACTTCTCTATAAAGCACTTGAGTTATTTGGGTTTTTTTCTAGCTGGTAACAGGGAAAGGGCTGAACAGCTGGTGCTGAACATTTCCCTGCTCTTTTCTGGGACTGACACTGGTGTGAAAAATGTCAGATGGTTTAAGATCTCAACGTGATCGTCAAAGATGATGGACTATAATGCCACCTATTCATAGTGCAGCCAGCTCTACACATTGCATAAGCTCTTCCTTCTGCAGAGAAGAAATTAAGAAAAGCAGGTTTCATGAGACAAAAATAAAATCTCTTTGGGAAGAAAAGTAGTAGTTTAAAATTTAAGTTATTCTTCCTTACAGTGGTACTTTGTTTGTTCTTGTTACAGTTCATCATCAAGCAGGTTGGAAAAAGCAAAGATTTTATGTACATTCTGAAAATGCCTGGTGAATCGTGCAGCTTGACTTCAAAAGCTGGGTGTTTGGTCCCACTTATGCCTGGTGAATATGGACTGTGTGAGTGAGGGTTTGTGGTTACACTCACGGGAACATCACAGACTCTAAGCTGCTCTCCCCTGGCTCTCCACGGGGCTTCTCCCACCATGAGATGACAGGAGGATTTCAACTCTGGTCCTTCAAGGGTCTTCAGAACTAGCAGTACCATAGATAGCCCCAACCTTCTCATGCTGTTGCAGCTTCTTTCACAATTTTCAGATGAGAGATCCTGAGTCCTTTACTTGCCAGCAGGCTTTGGGGGATCACCCCAAGTACTAAAGCCAAGAAGGAATGCAGAAAAATAGATAAGCTGCACTAATGTGGTCACTAGATAGCAATAGTGTGGAAGAAATGCTGCAGTGTGGTTCTGAAAATGAGCAGTTTCTAGTTTCAGTATGTTTGTCCTGTTTCTTTGTAAGTTGAGGTCTTCACAAAGACATAGTTGAGCCTCTCCTGCTTCTTCTGTCAAGCCAAATGTTGATAGAAGGCTTTGGTTGCAGTGGCCCATGGTTTTGATAGTGCTGCACCCTGAGTTTGACTTCAGGCTGTGGCAGGATGACTTTGTGATGGTGTGACACAGCTGCTCTGGGATGTTGTCTGCCTTGTTGGGCCACGTTGAATAGAGATTTGCTGCTTTCTGGTAACTGTGCTTGGCTGAGGTGGGGGGAATGAGCCTATTTCTCCCTGTGCAATGTGACTTGAAGTAAATCAGAATTTCTGTGCTTGAAATGCTGTTTTCTGTATTGCAGTATTGTACACCTTAACAATAAAAACTGTGTTCTGTGGACTTTAACTATTTCCTAGTAAGAAAAGAGATAACATTAGTGCAAACTTTTTTTGAAGGTCGTGTGTTCTTGCTATAATATCATGTCAAATTATATTAAGGCCAGATAGTTTTCATTGATAAACTTTTCCTATATTACTCTAGGTTTAAAGTGGAAGATTTAGGTTCTTCTCCAGCACTCAAGAAAAATTAACTTTCATTTCTGCATTATGCTTTTTACTGAATGCTCTCCAAACTCAGGACAATGCAAACGTATGAAAAAAATGTATCTGTACTGTAACACATTGATTAAACTGGAACAAATCACATGGTGGCTTCTGGTAGGTCAGACTGAAATTGAGCTTGGAATAGAACCTACAAGAGTGCATTCCTAGGCCTAGGGGTTAAATGTATATAGCCCAAATGCTATAGGGGTATGAGCCTTTATTCCCTATTAGGACTCAGTCTGTTATGGCTGCTAATCAGCCATTTCTGCATCTCAGTTTCTAGTCTTGAAATTTGAGGGCTGTCACCTCAGAAGTGGTCAGTTACATAAATGTAGGGCTTCTTGTTTTCTCATGGGCGTTATCTAACCGTGCATATTTTTAATGCTGTAAGGTATTTGAAACAGTAGTAAATGTAGGATTATGTTCCTGAAAGGAATTGGAAGCTGCATATTTCAAAGGGTCAAGTGTATTGTGCATGACAGCATCTGACTGAAAATAATACCAGAGGGAGCTGTCAGCGGGGCTTGCTTCTGCACCGGGTGAAGCGGGGTGGCTGCAGTGATTTCTCTGCTGAAGGGCAATGGGTCCTCACTTATTAGTGGATTCAGACTGTCTTATGCCATCTGCTTATGGAGCTCCTTCTCCATATCCAGTTGGAAAAGGTGAAGGCTGTAGCAGGTAGGCACACAGTGACAGGTTTATAAGAAGGTGTGAGAGGGCAAGCAAAAGGAAGTTATAAGTTAAGGATTTGCAAACATAACACCTAATAACATCACACTGTCTTTCAGAGGATCCGACATGCTCTACAGTGGGTTCGCAGCGGTCATTTTATTTCCAGTAAATATCATCACCAAAAGTATAAGTCTTTTGTGTGTTTATTGTAGGAAGTTACAAGAAAGTACTCCATGACATTGTATCTGGAACACCTTCTTCCATCCTGGGGTTTATTGTTTTTCTTCTCAAGGGAAAAGAGCGCATGTTTCACTCCATCAGTCATCTAGCTCGATGCTGGAATCCTGATCATGCTGCGGTGAAAGGTTTCCATGGCTTTGTCTGTCTGCCTTTTGCTTTTATTTCCTCAGAAAGTTACAGTTTGTGCTTGTGAGTGAGAACACGCTGTTGTTATTATGGATCTGTGCTCAGAGGCAAATGAAGAGCATGATGAAGAGAGAGCATTTCCCATTTCCTGCCAAATAAAAGAAGAGTTAGGTCTGAGAGACAAATCCATTTTCTGACAGCCTGTGTCCCAAATGTCTCACTTCAAACCTTAGGCAGCTCCAGACCTTACCTACTGTGAATTGCAGTAATGGACAGATTCAATGGCAACTTCTATTTTCAGTTCAGAGTGGAAAAACTCCTGAAATTAAACGTGGTGGGTCAAACCCTCAGAGGTTGCAAAAGCTGGGCAGTGGTTTCCTCTTCTGCCCCTCTCCCCCATCTCTATCTGCAGCAGCAAGAAAAGACCCTGGCAAGTTTGTGTTTCTGCAGAAAAGGTCATTTAATAGATGTGGTACTCCATGTGAGGCAACCTCCACAGGAAGAGCTCAGCGCTTTGTCTAGACTGTCTGCATATTTCTTGACATGAATAAGAGTTGGCCTTTGTTGCTTGCTTCATCTCCTCCTTATGTTATGCTTGGGTAAAGCCTCATCGGTGAGATATGAAGAGACTTTATGGAGATGGCTTTTTGTGCAGTGGAGCGTGTGGTTATTCCAGCTTCATGCTAATCTGAGAAAGTAGGTAAAATAGTAGAAGTATGAAAATGGCATGTGGCTTTTGTGGAAAAAATGAGCTACTGCTCATTGTCCCCTTTCCATGTAACAAAGTAATGTGTGTTCATCATTTCTTGTTACCCTTCAACCTCTTGTCACACCGGTATTAAGCCTATTACATAAATGAAATGTGTTCTGTAAACTCAGGTCAGTTCTTAATGGACAATAATTCAACTGATGAGACACGTAATTGGTTATAACTTACTCTAATTGACATGCTTTTCCCAGGACAACTCCCGAGCTCAGACAGCAGGAGCATGGATGTTATTAACCAGGGCAAGTGTGAAGGACGTCCCACTTTTATGTGTCCTGTTTTGTTTCCCTGGATCAGATGCACGATAACTTTCATCCAGACAAAATGTCCTTCAGGCTGTGTACATATAAACACCTTCAACCTCAAAATCAGCCAGAAAATTCCTGCCTACCTTAATTATATTAAATTTGAATGCTGTTACAGGCAATGACAGATAATGAGCAGGCAGTAAAAATTAGGTGACACTGCAGTGCATGTGTCCTAATGCCCTGGTTTGAAAGACCAATGTCTTTCAGACATTGGTCATATACTCTTTCCTTCCAAGGGGGCTTGTCTTCGGTCAGCATTTAAGAAAGAGTATTTTATATTCTTTGAATTACTAGAAATTTGAAGCCCTTGTATGTGAAGGGGCAGAAGATAGAAAATTTCTTTCAAAAGTTGCTACTTGTAGCAATAACAGTGCATGGACTTTTTTCTCCTAGCACAGGTCTTAAGACTCAAAAAATGTTTTCAGATTATGGACTGCTCTGATATTGTATGTTAATGTAATTGGCAGTCTTAAAATTGTACTGCCTTTAATTTATTAAAGTATAAAAGAATAAATATTTCTCTAAGTCTCCTTGCAGACAAAAGTAGACACGTGTTCTTGCACAGCTCTCGTGAGCTTTAAAGTCCTTTTTAAAAAACAACTGCAGTAACTGCTAAAGTTTTTAGTAACAGAAAGACCAAAAATATTTTCTTCTTCTCTTTGTTAGACTCCCTCAGAGCTGCCAAAGACTACAGTCACCTGTCGGCCAATGATAAAGGCATTTTCTTAATGGGAATCATATACTGGTTTCATGCTCAAGAACAGTAAAAAAGATAAAAAATTTACATGTTAAGCTGTTAAGTCAAATTTTTGATGATTTATGTTTGTGCTGGTTCCTGAGTTTCTGAAAAGCATTTAGTGTCATTATCTCAGTGTAAAAAAGTTGATTGTAACTTACTGTTTTTCCCTCCTGAAAGTCTCCTGCCTGCCTGAATATTTAAAATGCGTCTTAATTCCCATACTGTATGAAGGCATGCTATTAATTGAGGGGAAAAATTTTGCAGGCCTTTAGGACAGCTTCTGGGATCGTTATTTTAATCCCAGGGAGTTCTGTTCATTTTGTTTGGTGGCAAGTGTACTTTCTTCTAGACTGCATGCACAGATTTTCCTCTGCTGCAATGCTCTGGGTTTCAGCCATTTCCTTACTGCAAATGAATAATGAATAAGCTGTGGTTTGAAAGCTAATGGTTCAAGATGAAATCAGAAGCTCATTGCAACATGGATGATACTCATTTGTCATCTCCATGGAAACATCTGTTTATCAAGACATTGCAGCTAAGACTTTAACAAGAAAGTAAGCAATTGTTGGAATGCAGGGCTTTTGCTGAGAAGCAGATTTAGCAAACAAATGATAGGATTACAGAGGAATGCAACATTTTTTTGGAAATTGGGTATTATTTTTTTTTAAGAATACAGAAGTCTTTCACCTCTAAGGAAATGGATTTTTGTGTGTTTTGAAAAGTTGAAAAACATCAATAGAATGAGGAAAAAAAAGCATAGATATCTTAGGGGATCTCATTCTCACCTGTTGTGGTCCACATGTCTGAGAGCACGTGGTAATTTCAGGGCTACAGAATTGCATGGCCCCTTTGCTTCCAAAGCATGTCTGCATGACCTCCCGCATAGAATATGCCAACTACAAATGGAACAGTGATGTTTAGCAACAGAAAGAATTTTCTGTTAGTGACATAAATTTATGATAGAGCAAACTTACTTAGGTTTTCCCTAATTGAGTTTGGGTTAAATCCTTTGTTTCTGGTACTGGGAAATAGGGACTTGAAGAATGGTGCAGTAGGTATCATTCCTCAGGACTAGGCTCTCTATTTCTTCTCTTATACAGTTTATTATTTTCTCATTTAAATAGTTACAACAGTGCAAGCCTCAATCCTGAAACACTAATACGTCATTCCATAGCAATCCTGAGTGTTTTAGTTTTACAGATGTAAAGCAGTGGACTCGATTTTTTTTTTTTTTTTGTGCTCTTAAGACAACCTTAACCACATGCTGGCAGGTAATCTCAGGGCTTGAGAGGCAACAGAACGAACATCAAAGGCTTTTTTTCCAACTTTCACATATGGTGTGTTTCAGCTTTTTGAAGCAGTGAGGAGCTTTCCCAACCTGGTGCTACACTTTCCCAGGAAGGCCACATGCCCTTGCTTGGGCAGGTGAGAAAACAGACTTTTATTCACCTGCAAAGCTTAAGACTGAAGTTTCCACAGCTGGATTGAAGTAGTTACCACTCTTCCTCAGGAGCAGGGTCAGGGATAGCTCGACTTCTGGGAGTGAGGTTAATCAAGACAGGTAGCTTTGCAATTTGATGTCCAGGTGAGGAATTTGTTCGCGGGACATAGGCAAAACTGAGAGGGATTGGTGGTGATGAGGATTGTCTCCTGTAAATTATGGGCACACAATCTGTTCAGTTATTTATTTCTGTTCCACTTTTGTTTATGAAAGTGACTTACACTGAGGTTGGGTTTTTATTCTTTGCATTTTTTAAGGGAATGAGCTATTTTGGAGCATGCTTTTAGCTCCCTGTCAGAGGTTTGTGCTTCTAAACATATATAAAGGGCGGCTTATTGTCCTTCACAATTAGTTTCAAAAATCAGTTAAAAAACCCCCAATAAACCCTGATCAGAAACTTCGACTTGATTTTGCAGAATGCATACCGTGTATGTGACAATTCCACAAATGATGCTTACATTTACTTCCAGCGTGTTAGGGGTCCCTGCCACTTGGCGAAGCATTTTTATATTGATACAAACAGTGCAATTTACTGGTTAACACAAAGTATGTATGATGGTGTGTACACCTGAATTGTTATCCCTTAGCCGTGATGATGATGATCTCCTGTAGTGCCTCTTGTCCCATGTTACTATAGGGATGGAAGATGCTTCAGTAGGACCTGATCGTTATCTCTAATTGTCAAATATGTAGCCTCTCCTGTTTCTTCCCAAGGGCAGAATGCTCGAGAGTGAAGAACAAAAGATTGAAGAGTAAGCAGGGAGACAACAGAGTGGGAATAAGGCAATTGAAGCAGCAGATATTAATGGAAAAAAAGAGCGTGTGATGGCAGGAGAAAGTGAAGTGAAGGGGGAAAAAAAAATATCACAGAATAGTTGAGACTGGAAAGGGACCTCTGGAGGTCATCTGGTCCAACCCCCCTGCTCAGGCAGGGTCACCTAGAACAGGCTGCCCAGGACTCTGTCCAGATGGCTTTTCAGTATCTCTGAGGCTGGAGACTCCACAACCTTTCCTAGGCAACCTGTGCCAGTGCTCGGTCATCCTCACATTAAAATCTGTTTCCTGATGTTCAGAAAAAATGGGAGAAAGTGTGAAAACCAAGTTTCATGCTACGAGCACTAGCTTGGGTGATTGCTCTTAGGCAAGCGTAGCTTTAGCCAAGTTAATGCATCTGAAATGTCAGAAGGATAGAAAAGCTTCCTCCCTGGGTAGAAACAATAGATTTCTCACCTTTAAAAAAAGCAAAAGTCACTGGTCTTGAAATTCTGCAAAGCGAGCTCCTTTAAGGTTGTAGGTAATTAATGACAGAACGAGAGGGAATGGTTTCAAGCTGCAACAGGGTAGGTT
>JAOXJM010000001.1:184249452-184266056 GCA_026413425.1 Tringa solitaria
TTTACAAGCTTTGTTGCGCTGTTTGAATTGTCCATCACAAGCATGTTGCTCTATTTTGCAATTGCTGTGGGATTAACAGGAGCGTGTTTGATGGTGACTGGCAGGATTATGTTTCCTTCGATGCAAAAGAGGGCTGTAGTTGATGGGACCAAGTGATTCCTTACTGAGGAGAAATGCTTAGCTGAAGTATGTGTTTGATTTCTGTGAGCAAGATGGTCTGGGCTCTGAGGCTGCAAAGTTATCTCCCTTTTAATTGTGGCATAGGAATATGAACTGTGTATTTGACAGGGGAAAAAAAATGCTTGGGGATGCGCTTGTGACAGATGGACATCCCGCTTCTTCATCCAGCTGGCCTTCTGAACCTGAAAGCTTGCTTTCCCATTTCTTTGCCAAAAACATTGCTTAGAAATTGCCGCAGTCCTTGAATTGCACATAAGTATGCCATCCTGCTTACTTGATGAATAATCTATCCAGTAATTCAGCTTTATCTTTTGTATTACTAATAAAAAATACAGAACTTTTAAATTTAATTAAAGTATTTGTTTAAATATGATGGTAAATATTATTATTATTAATAATAGAAGCTTTTTTGAGATAATACCTGTGGTGTTGCCTTTCCCTGGATGTTGGAGTAGTTCTGACCTGTGCTACAACATACAGCTACCTGGCCAGCTGCTGCTTCCAGATGTTAATGAGCAGAGCTACTGCAGGAAGAGAGCATCCCGCTATTCTTTCTCAGTACAAATACAAATAGAAGAGGCAATAATAATGCCTGATCCGTAACTTTCTGGGTCACCCTGTGGCAGATAGTAGAGGACATACAACTGCTTTTGCCTTGCTTTCTGCTCTAGCAGCCTCTCGTCAGCCAAGAAAATGCTATGGGCCACCAGTTGGACCACAAAACAATAAGATACAGCTCTGATTCAGAGCTTGGAGCAAATGTACATCTTTTTGTTGACTCTATGGGGAGGGCTGGATCAAGCATTATATGTGCTGTTGTATGCAAGTCATTGATTGTTTGTTACTGTTTGAGATTTGCTAGGCACTTTACAGTAGATTAAGGAGTAGCGAGTGCCACAAGGTACTTCTAGCCAAAACATAGGATATACCTGGCTGGAAATGCAAATTCTCGTTTTGTAGGAAATGCCAAATAATAAAACTTTTGAAGCCCCAAAAGAAGCAGAGTTAAAATGTACTATTCAGAATTTTTAAACTATTTTTAGTCCCAGGACGTTCTTATTCTGATGCTCTCCTGCATCAGCTCATCTCATGTAATCCTGGTTAGATAGAAAAATCTCTGGAGAAACGCATACTTTGGATTCTGACTACATAATGGCATCTGTCAATAACTTGGGGGAGTACAGTGCCCCAAAAGGAAGATGAGTCAGTTTAAGTCCATAGTGGCTACCAAATAAATATAAAGATAAAATGCATAAACCGTGATGAAAAATTATTGCTTGCTATCTAGACTCTACAGATCCAGGTTTCCTCAATCTAGGTTGTGTATGACCATCACTCTCAAAACAGATATAGCAGAAATAAGAGGCTTTGAAGAAACTCTCAGTGGAGTTGCATTTTTCCGTAGGCAGCATGAACCTGCATTGCACTCCACTTTTGCAAGGGCAAAAGCTTATCCTTCATTGGTCTTCAACCTTTAGAGGGTTGGATGAAGCTAGTAAAGGTGTTTGTTCACATCTGATAACTGCAAGATCTGAAATATTCCTCTGAAATACTTCTACTTTTAGTCACTTTGGTTGGACTGGAATGCTACAAGGCAAGAGCTGGATAGTTAAAGAGGTATATTGAGTTAAGGTTTCAGTAATACCAGCAAAGTATTTTAGATCCCTTTTATATAGAGAGTTAAGGGGCAAAGTAGTATCCTAAATTTAGGATGGAAAGAAAAAGAGGAACACACTAAGATTATGGACTTGGTAAGCCAGTAGAGTTTTACAGCTTATATAGCTGTATATAGTTGAACATATAGAAGGTCTGGAGTTTCCTGATGACTGTAATCAAGGACATAGTAGAGAGTAAGTGGAAGGAGCCCAAGACTAAGCCATTCTAGAAATGAAAGAGTGGTTTGAAACTGCAAAGAAAGGCATTGATTGCAGTCTTTGCAGGCAGGAGAATGACTAAATGTGGTACCATGAAAACCAGAAGGGAGATTTCCACAGAAATTGTGTGGCACTGTTAAATTTGAGTTAAATTGAGAATAAGAAAGAGGCTGGTGTTGAATTTGCAAATGCTATCCTTAGTGGAGTGATGGAGAGGTTGTAATGCCTGTGGTGCTCTTCAGAGGGTGCTGAAGAGGAGGATGTGGGAGGAGAATTACATTGTTTTGCCAGGGTGTTATAGCCATGGTATAGAGGCAATGGAAAAAGCATGTTCAAAGAATTCATGTATAGGGGAGAAAACGGAGTCTGGTAGAAGAGGAAATGGCAATTGCCTTGGGCAAGATACATCGTTGTGGTGTGTGATGTAGAGAGATGAGTTTAGAAAAAAGAACTGAAGTGCGAGGGCAACAATAGTGTTTTAAGTTAGAGGTGGCTTTGTGTCAGCACTGGAGACTTTCAGAAGATGCGCAGAGGGAAAGGAAATTTTAGTACGCTGTGGGGTTTGGATAGTGGAGTGAAGGAACAAAAAAGCAATGAACTGGTTATAAAACTGGAGGGCAGCAAGTTTATATTTGATGCTGGAGGTGCAGAAGTAGGTGAAAGGAGATGCCCACTCCAGACTTGATGATGCTGTCTCTGCATTTTTCCTCTTTCCTATGTGCATGTGTGTTCTCTTGCTCCACAATAGGTAGTTAGCACAACTGCGTATTTGTGCATCTGTCAAAGTAAGGTAACATTCAAGGAGCCATTTTTGGGTGTGGATAGGAGTTGGGTTCTCACTGCTCTTATGCTGTCTGCCATGAAGCAGTTTTTGTCAGGAAGATTTTGAACTCCCACAGAGAAACCTTTCATGAAACTGAGTATTAGTGCTTCTCACCATCACATTCATGCATAAGCCCATGGGTTACCTGCTGGGAAATATCCCCTGCTCTCCTCAAATTCTGTAACAAAGAAGCTTGTTAACTAAATTGGTTTTAATCTGAAAAAGAAATTGCTCACCTCTCACCTAATGCTTCAAGCCCAAATATAGTAGTGTCAGAGAATGAGAACTGCCTAGTTTCTCTTATTTTTGTCTGAACTTCAGAGGATTAATTTGAAAGTTTTAAAAAAGTTTAGTCACAAATTAAACATGTTACTCAAGACGATGGTGATGGCACAATTGCAAAACCTGGGATCTTAATATAGATTGATTTTCTTTTAAGTTTACTATCATTTAGTGCAACACAGAAAAACAAAACAAAGGATATTAAGATTAGCATATAAAGCATAGTATGGAAACTTTTTTCCTGACCTTATGAAAAGCTCTTACTTACCGAGACAGAAATACATATTTTAACTGAGAAAAAACAGATACTTCATTCCTAGTGATGTGTTTGCCAAGTTTTAGCTGCATAAAGATCATAAAGTTGCATATAGTACAGAATGGATGTCGATGAATACATAAATCATAGAAGTAGTCTGATTGTACATCTTCAACAATGAAATGGATAAAGCAACCTCTGTCACCAATACAGAGGTTACAAAGCGAAGAGGGGTCAGTCCTGAGCCAGGGCTGATCAACAGGCAGCTGAGGAGGAAGGTGTGTGTTGGGGGCAAAGCATGGCTTCCCTGGGCCTGAAGGTGCTGGACTGCTTTCCCTCTGCTTTTGTCAGGCAGCACAACACCACGTTGTTTCTGCTGGGTCTGAGTACAAAAATTGGCGTGTTTCTAACTGTGATGGTGTCTTGTGTTCATCGAATCTGGGGGGGACACACATACCGTTTCAGAGGCAATAATCTGCAATGTGGCCTCACAAGCCAGTTGGTAAAGGCAGCACTGCTGTGTAGCTTCAGCCAGTTTCAACCCCTGTGGTAGCATCTCCTCTTCACTTACAGAAACCCCTATGGTAACATCTCCTCTTCATTTACAGAGGGCACTCTTGTAGTGAGAATCTCATGATAAAATGCTCTTTTTCACTGAAAAGCTCTCACAGCTTGATGATGCAGATGTCACCATGGAGATTTCACTCCAACAGAAAAGAACAAATTCCGTGCCGTTCGACTTTGGGAATGTGTAGCAGATACCTCCCAATGCCTTCAGCTAAGCCACCACCTGAGGAGAGAACTTGGATGAGAAGCTGAGAGAGGAAGTACATATATGCCGATGATAAATTATATTTTTTGTAGATGACTGGCTCTCAAGAAGTGGCATGTGTGTAACGACAGATAGATGTGAAAGGGCATGAATAAAAGCCTCAGAGCCTGAGCTAACAGGAAAGGAAATAGACTTGCCTTAAACTTGAAGGAAATACCCAAATGTGATGCTCTGTGAATTCCTGTTGAGGTCTAATTCCTTTCCCTTAGAAAGGATATTAATTGCCATTATCCCATAGTCCACACAGAATTGGCCTGGCTGAGGTTCCTTAAAAATAAAAATAATTTAAAAAATAAGCTTGAAGTTTAAATTTATTTAGAAACAACGAGTATTTTTCTTTCCCCTTTTTGAAAGCCTTATTGATATGTTTGGATTTCTCATTTCACAGCAACGACCTAAAGAGGAATTACACCAGTATGGAATAATTAATTTCTGATTTTCCTGAAGCCTTGAAATCCTTCTGAATAAGTAACAGTTGTTTTACTGGTCTTTCTGCAAAGGGAAGCTCTACACAGTGAGGAATATATTGCTAAACTGAACAAAGCATTGAGAAAGCTAGTATGGGGAGTAGTCCTATTCTGTCTGGGAGATAACTGTAGTAATGTAAAATGTGTCTTCTGGTCCTGTCTGCTAGAATTACGAAGTTGAACAAGACTATGTTAATACCTATACAAACAACTTGTGTGGATTTATAAGCTCTGAGGAAAATCCATAGCTGTCACGAGACTTCTTACTGCCCGTGGTATATGGCAGTGAAATCGGTTCAGGATGTAATCTGAGATGTTCCTCCATGAAGCACTAGAGAAAGAGTGGGGAAATGGGTAAAATAAGTGCAGCAAAGGTGGTAGTTAGTGGAAAATATAGTGGGGTTAAGGAGGAAAGTAGGGGGAAAACATCAGTAAAGATGAATTTATATCTTAAAAGCAGGACAGGCTTCATTTTATTGGAAAAATCAGAGGAGAAAATTCCTGCCTAGGAATTAAACATTGAGGGTGAGTGAACCAAAAGTATCAGGAAAATGAAAAACAGCTCCGTAATAAAACTCATAAAACTTGACACAAAATTAATGAGTCAGAGTCCTAAAATCATGAGTCATTTAAACACTGAGGTGTTTCCAAGGATAATTTTTTGGGTTTTTTTTCACCATCAGAGAAACGATAATCAAACTCAACTTGAGATGGTTTCAGGTTCAAAAAGACTACTTTAAAATAGCTTTAAAACTTCCCACCTGGCTGGCTAGGGATGGAGTCTGGAAGGCACTTGACACTGACTCTCTGCCTGTCCCCTCCTTTGGGCTGCTCTTTCCACACCAGCCTCGATTACCCCTCTGTCGCCCTCCATGCATGCTCCTGTCTTGCAGCCCGCATCATCTCCTCCTTCCTTTACACCTCATGTTTTCCATTTGCCGTCATTCATTTATCTTTTTCGTTTCAGAAAACTCCCATACCCACTTGTCAATTGAGTTATCCTTCTGCACCTTTTTTGTTTTACCACCTCATTTCTTCGTCCTCACTTTTCTTTCCAGCTCTCCAACAGCCATGGTGCCTGAGGGCGACCCAGCTTGAGGTATTCTCGTTGCTCATCCAAAATAGCTTTCAGCTTTGAGTCTAATTAAGTTGTTGTTGTTAAAAGAAGACAAACAAACAGAACACATCCCTCCTCCTTTTCTGTCCAAGAACCCAGTATTATGAAAATTTTAACAACAACATGAGAGTTAGCTCACTGTGCTGGTGCTGTGAGCTATTCCTGAATACAGAGGAAAATTTGCATTTCTGATTCTTTTTTATTTAAAAAAATTCAGAGTTTGTATTAACTTGAAATGTGGTCAACTTTAAAACAATAGGAAATTATATGATTTGCTGTGACTGACATATACAGAGTTTTGTTCAGGGTTTTTTTTGTGTGTGTGTTTGTTTTAAAACATGAATTGAAAAAGGTCCCTGACCCCACTGTAGTCAGAATACAGCAATTGTAAAAGGTGATTTCATCTGTAGCTTTCATTTCATGCTTTTGAAGAAAGGATTGATTCCGTCTCTCCTTCCTTCCTCCCCTCTCTCTTTTCTCTCTTCCTCTCCTTCCTGAACTCTCTCTTTTCCCTCTCCCTCTCTTCCCCTCTGCCTTCCCCTCCCTTTTCCTTCTGTTCTGTTCTCCCTTCTCTCTCTCTCCCTCCCTCTGCACCTCCTCCACACCGCCACTGACTGCTCTTTCTCACTTTTGGTGAGAAAATAAAACCAAGTAATGGCTCTACGAGCTGCTATTCTTACCCTCAGGTCATCTGTGCTCCAAAACATAAAGCAAAGTTTCTTGCATATTTTGTAGATATAAGAAAGAGGGTCTCCATAACAAAGTTACCAACTTCAAAGAGTTGAGTATTAAGAACTTAAATGTTTTGGGCCAGTCAAGGGAAAACAAAAGACTCTACGATAGTTAGATCTCACAGAGATTCCAGTTATTTTCCTGTTAAAGACAAAGGAGGAAAAATGAAGGCAATTTTTAAGATGCCTATAGGGTTTGTGCTGTGGTGCAAAGCCCGTCCTGATCCTGGGCTGGAGGCCAAGTTTGCTGCTCTGCTCCCTGTCTCCTTCTGAGGCAGTTTGCCTGATCTGCTTCGTGCTCCCCCAGCGGCTGTGGGTGCCTGGCCCGGCTGGGTCCCCATGTTCCCTCTGGGTTTCTAGCTAAAACACCACACCAAGGTCTGAAATACGAAATAGTCTGGGGCCCTTCTGAGGCAGACACCTGCATTTCCTGCTGGAAGGGCATGTGGGATTCCGAAGTTGCTTACTAGGACAGGGTTTGTTCAAGTGAGTTTAGGGACGATGGATTCTTCTGCCTCTCCTCTGTTTTGCATTGGGTATGTACAGGTCAGCCAGTCTTTTTTATGTGACTTGCATATTATCCGAAGCCTGTACTAGCGATCGACATTCTTTGCTGGTGCTTGTCATCTTTCTCGCCACAGATGCAAAGGATTGTTATGCCTAAGACTCCTTGGCCTCTGGTAATATTACTGTTATTTATTCTTTCCCCTACAGAGTGTGAGAGAGACACCATTAACTTCAAATATCACCTCTTTGCCAGAATGTTTTTTTTTGTTTACAAGTGTCACTGTATATCAGGTGTGTGGTAGAAAACATTTATGTTTTCAGAATTTCTTTTTACTTAAGGTGTACATTTGACTGTTCCTGCTTAGACTTTGTTTTTCCCACTGTGAGAAGTGTCCCAGTAGAATATATAAGATGTAATCATACTTGTGAAAAAGAAGAAGATGATGAATTCATAACAATAAAAATGTTTGGGGAGGCTTTTGTAATTCACCTTTTTAAAAACTGATTAATTTTAAAACTGATCATATGCAGCAGAGCACACTGGCCTCTCAAGCACTGGCACAGTCCAGTATGGGTGATACAAATCCTTGATCTTTTAAACCATAACTTTTGAGGAGCTGTGTTCTCCAGAAGTGAAAATGGGTAATAAAAAGCAGGTCCTGTTGCTTAACTGATGACTGAGCATGAATAGAAAGTGCTTACAGATTTCTCTCTGAAAAAACCTGGAAGGGGGTGCTGTATATTTGTTAGATGCCTTCTGGAAAGGCCCTTCAGTGTAACCTCTGAGGAGCACAAGCTGGGGAGCAGGACAGGCCAGGGATGCTGAGACTGAAAGGATGGAGAAAGCAGACAGTGAAGGACATCTCAAGGCTTCTAGTAAATAATATGAAAAGATACTGGAATCCTGAAGACATATTATTCCAGAAGGAGATGGGTTTGGAGGGAACTTATGCTCTTGCTTTCTAGGAGCTATAATTATAATTCCCAAATTTATAAAATCTCAGGAGGCAAGAAAAACTGTAATAAGTGTATGTAGTTTTACATACAGAGCAGGAAACTGAGAGCATGGAGAAAAGAGGCAAGCATAAGAATGTTTTAAATTGTAAGTGTAAAGTTTATTAAAAAAACAAGGAAGTCTAAGTACAAATTATTTTTCTATTTTGCTAATCTTATTTTTTTTCTTATTTACATATAAATTGTACTGATTGAACCTGAGATGCTTTAAATATTGGCATAGTTGAACCTGAGTAGGTGTTGCTACCTCCATTTTAATGTCTTATTTAGGCTTGAATGAAACCCTTTGAACTGGGCAGAGCCCAGCGTTTTTGAACTTTATTAAATCCATACAATTTTTTGATTCAAGTATGAATTTAATTTTTGGTTGTGCTTGTTGTCAAAATAGCTCAACTTTCTGCCTAGGGTCGCTTATTATTTATTCGTTTCTAATACTCTGCTTAGTATAAACACAAATGTAAAGGTTATCACTCCCCAGAAGTGTGGCAAACTTGGGAGGCAAACAGGAAATCACAGGATTTTTAATGTCATTCTGGAAATGAGTAGATTTGGGCTGTGGGAGAGGTGGCAATTTCAGAGGAACTTGACTGAAGGGAAGAGATGTTTAAAGCTTGGTGGGAGTGTGGGGTGGGAAGATAGGCAGGATATGTCTTGTGGACAGAAAAAAAAAAAGATGGGAAGTAAATGAGTTTATATAAAGGTTGCTGAGGCTGAAACACTAATAGAACATAAACTGAGTAGGAGCATGGTAAAAAGCTCCATCAAATATTTACATTTTTGGTGTTGGTGTTCAGGTACTGTGCGGTGTTAAGATGACAGTGGTGATAGGAACAGGGCTGTGGTGGACGAGAATTTAAAATTATACATATTGCTTAAGAAAAGAGGAGTACCTTTGTCTCTTTTTGGGTATTTATTTCATCTAGTTGTTCTTCTCTCAATTTCCTCTTTTTTTTTATTTGCTACTCTTCTACTTTTAAAGTAGTTTTAATGACAAGTCTTACTCTGCTAACAAGTCACGACATGTACCACTATTTTTCTTCCTTAAGATTTTTCTAGCATAGAGGCTTAAAACTGTCACAGATGCCAAAGCCTTCAGGCATGTTTCCAGGAAGCACGATATGAATTTTATAACCCCCAGACAGCAGTCACTGTAGGTTGGGGGGGGTGCTTGTTTTTATGCCAAAGTCTGGCAAAGTCTGTCTAATCTCGTTAGCTAATTCTTTCACATGTGTTTTTGTAGGCTTTAAATGCCATCTTTCCCCTTCAATCCCCCTGCTTTTTATGAGGCGGGTGGTCTGGTTCAGCTGGACTGTGCTCAACTATTTTGTGAATTTTTAGAAATTCTTTATGTGATATTTTCCTGTCTGTACAGTGATGATTTGAAGTTCTATTTGTGAAATTAACCTGTTCAAACATTATTGCACTATTTATTTACAAAAAATTATATGAAAAATAAGCAAACATAGCCTTTTAAAATCCTCTTGTAAATGTGAAGCGGAACAGAGCTTATAATATTGTTTACCAAGTGTCTTTTTTTTTTTAAAGGTAGTCTGATACCTAATTTAAAATTTGTTAAACTTGGGTCAGTAAGTCTGAAGTCAGATTTTTGGAAAGTTACTGATTTTTCTTTAAAACCATTAGTAAAAATAGTTATATAACTGGAAGCATTAAGCTGTTAAGTAGCGCCTTATTAACTAAAAGCTGTTGAAAGGAAATCTCATGTATGGACATAGAACTACACCACGATCCCAGCTATTCACATTTGGGACGAGAAAGGGATTATTCATTTACTCAGTACTAGAAGTATCATTCCAAGCCCACCTGAGTGTTCAGCTTGGTGCCTTTGAAGAGACTTCACACAGACTCTGCTGGTGAAGGTGAAGGGGGTGTGATGGAGACTCAGTTCACCCATATGAATTTCATGTTCCGTACAGGAGATTTTGCTGAAATAATGACATTTAATTCTGCATACAAAGCTGTAGCCTCATTTCATGCTAGTCAAAGGATAGAAATGTGGTCTCAAAAGCAAATTAATTACCCACTAGCTACTGAGTAGTACCTTGTGCGTAAACAAAAGGCATTTACCTCATACCCCATTGATGCATCATGTAATAAATGTGACAGTTATGGCTTTTTGTCTTATCTCTCTCTTCCTGCAGTGTCCATAAAAGTGTTTCTCACTTGTAACAGATGGTCAGGGTGCAGCTTTTGACATTTATCTGGAGACGAAACCCTGTTGATTCCATTAAAAGTGAAGAGCTTTCATGCAGATGGAGACAAGGAGAGATTTACTGCTCTTACAATTCTGATGATGAGGTATTTCATACAATGCCTTCCTTTCCTTTTTCCTTGCAGGTGATGTGCCTTCAGGATTTCTTTGGTGACGATGATATTTTTATTGCATGTGGACCAGAAAAGTTCCGTTACCAGGATGATTTCTTGCTGGATGAAAGTGGTAAGAAGATGTTTTTTAAAAATACTTACAGAATTGAGAGCAGATTTCCATATCATGCTAATTAAGCCAGAACCGTATCATCTAAATTGATTTCAGAAAGAGGATAAATATTTGTGTTCTTTAAATTCTGAAGGTAACTGAAAGCAACATTAAAGCTTCCAAGGGAGAAATACCTGCCTGTGCAGCACAAAACTTTACTTCAGCCTGAATGTCATTTACCATAGGAAATAGTAACATGTTTGGTGGAACTCCTAGTTTTCAAGGTCTTTTTTTGCCTTTATTTTCTCTTTGGATTTATTCTACTTCTTTATCACAGTCTCTCAACCTCACAGCTCTTAGAATTGAGATTTAGATAATACTTCACAGGTAGTATGATAAAGGAAGATTGATACAGTTCTGTATCGAAGATAAATATAATCAGCAAATGCAAACAAAATCATCTGAGACAAGTCAGGGAGTTCTCTCTCAGAGACTGATTAATACAATAGTATAATCAATGTATGCAGTCTTCTAAGGGAAATACATGTTTGATTTGCAAATACTTTTATTGTTACAAAGAATATTCCTAACTTAGGAACCACAGTAGTAAGGAAAAAAAAAAAAGCAACTATAGGCTTTGTGCATTTGAAAAAAAAAAAAGAAAAAGAGCTACTACTTGAATTGAGTTTGGTTTTGTATAGAGGAAGGCCCAGCAAAGGTTTTCTTGCCCCTGCACTCTCTCTTGGTTCGGGGTACATTTGTAATCCATTGGTATCCACTCCTCTCATCTTTTTTTTAAATATCAAAGGTCTCAAAGAACAGGTGACTTGAAAAATCAGTCAGAAAAGAATTTGTTACAGTAGTAACTACGTCATAGTCATCACATGCGTGCTTGTTTAACTTCACCACTTGGTAACTGGTTTTGATGCAAATATACATTCAAAATGGAAGATGGTGCAGTTGTATTTCCCTGACTAACCTATGGAACCTGAAGGCTTCTTGGTTTACCTGGATCCAGACAGATGCTCCATCAGCTTGTGTGGGAGCAGAAGCAGCCAGCTTTTGCAGACCTCACGTTGTGAGCTGAAGGATGATTAGGAAAAAGGAGTTATTTTTGCAGCTGGGAAAAGGGAGTGACATTTTGTATTAGGTACAGACATAAGCAAGCACACATTCCACCTTCCTCTAGAGAACCTTATAATATGGAAATAAAAATCAAATAGCACACCAGATTTGCTCTTTGCAATAATGACATTGCTGTAGTTGCCTCTAGGATAAAATGTACTTACCATGGAAAAGTAACTTTAGCCATCTTTAGCACAGGAATTAGAAAGTAAGGGGGACATATTTGGGCAGTGGAGGGGTTTCACAGGTGGCAATGTGGACAGCACAGCCATCCTTGCCTTTAATGAGAGGAGAGGCAGGTTAGCTGACTGCGTAGTCTGGATTCACTTGTGTCTCTTATCTGAAAAATGACACTGGTGGCTGCTCAGTGTGTCCTCCCAGTGAGTCCTAATGCACTTTTTCCAGAGCTGACTCGGGGAGAAGTGCTGGCAACACGTTTTTCTAAATCCCTTTTTGAAGTAAATAGCTCTTTTTTGGAGGTCTTGTGTCAGGGTACAGACATAGCCTGACTCTGCTTAATCTTTATCTGCCATGCCATCAGCTCTTTGAGTAAGCACTATCTTTCTCTGGAACATTGGTGCTTAAAACATATTATGCTGAGCTGAAAAAAAAAAAAGCAGCTTAAAATCTAGGTTGAAAATGCACCTTGAGCAATTTGTTGTGGTGTTTGCTTTTCTAGTAGGTAGAGATTCAGTGAACATTGACTGTTTTGAGTACAGGAGTGAAAAAAGAGCAGGAAATCAAACTCCAGACTATGTCTCTCATTTCTTTGTAAAGTGTACATCTCTCTATTTTTGGGAAATTTTGGTATCAGAAAACTTGTTCAGGTTCCTTGCCATTAACAGCTGATGTACCAGCTGATAGGGATCTAGTCAGCCTTCTCTGAGGTAGGAGCAAGATTTGGAGACAGAATTAAAAAACAACTGAGCTTTTAACTTGTTTTGCTTGGCAAATGAAGTTTGTGTGATCACACTGTGTGTCTGTGTGTTCCTCCTTGTTAATCTAAGAACAATAAAATTATTAGTAAGTTCTATCCAACTGTGCAATGCTTGGAAAGCCTGTTTCTGCTTCTCTGAAAAGCAGCTTAAAGCAACACTGTGCTGGTATCTGTCACTATATCCCTCCACTGTTTCCCAGTTTCATCCAGATGATAATAACAGTTAAGGTGTTGCAGCTTAAGGAATTAAAAAAAGCAAAATTTGAAGGTGGGAAAGAAAAGTAGAGAGAATAAATACTTAATTAGGGTTCTGGGCTTTTGGGAATTACTTATCAGGGAGGAAGAATGCCCTCGTTCTGTGGCCTGTGTTCAGAGCTCCTGATACTAGAGATGAGCAAGACACAAAATTTCTGATCTTGGAAAACTAATCACCTGTACTAGGATTCATTTTAGCTAACACTAGGTATCAAGAAAGTGGATACCTACAACCAAGTGAGTCCCAGTAAGTTTCTTTCCCAGTAAATAAAACTTAGACCTATTGACAGATGGTAGGTGTTTGGTTGACTCAACAGAAGGTGGATGTTTAGAGCAGTTCATGTGAATTATGCTCCAGAAATGTCTGGATGCTTTTGTAAAGGATCTGTGTGCCTGATTTAGCTGTTCTTATCTACACTGTGTTTCTGTAAAATTACTGAGAAAACTTTTAGAATGAGATTAATTCAACCCCATCGGAAAAGAAAAGCCTAAAGACTCATCAGTCTTCATTTTTTCCAGTCATCTTTCTTTATCCTTTTCCCATGGCTTGTTCCGAGCACAGTGTAATACCTTCTAAAAGCCATAGAATCAGAAATCTAGAAAAACTAGTGTAGAAGTCCCTGTCTAAATGTGGGATTAACATTACCCATTTTATTTCTGACCTATTTGTCTAACATGCCCCTTTAATACCTCTGATGAGGAGGAATCTGTAACCTCCTGAGATGTCCTGTGCCAGTGGTGATCCTCCTCACTGGTTTTCGGCTATCTTAACCCAGATTCCCTTGCTATAAATGAAGCCATTACTACTTGTCTTATCTACTGTGAACATGGGAAACAGATGATTCCTTTTTCTTTGAAAAAAATCTGTGGACTGCCATGAGCCTCATCAATTTTGTCTTCTTTAGGCTGAACGATTACTTCAGCCTTTCTTTGTTTTGACTACAGGCTCAAAGCTGTCCTTGAAGAGGGCATGTATTCCTTCTTTGTATCTCCCCTCTCTGTTTTATATCTTTCAGGAAGAGGCATTGCATATCCCCTTGGCAGTTAGTTAAGAAAAGTTAGTTAATTAGGGATCCATCAAAGAGAAAAACAAGCAGTCGGCACTATACATTGCAGTTTCTTCTGTCTTCCTTGATGCATAGATGGTTTTCATATTAAACACACTGTTTATCGCATGAAATACAGAATCAATAGGCACCACCCCCATTGTAATTCGTAGCAATCATCTCTGTATCTGACCTAATTGATCGTCTTCATGTCCCACCTGCAGTTTTATTGCATGGGAATGACCATGAAATTAAGAAGTAAATACTCCTTGTTTGCCAAGTATTATCAGTGGCGATGCTATTTTCATAGAAAGTTTTTGTGGGAAACATAAGCACAAACCCAATATATTAATGAAGCGCACATTACATCAGCCAGCTTGTAAGATGAAAAATTCCTTAGCGTAGAATATGGCAGTGGCTGCTTCAGGCATTGTTAGCTTGCGATTCTGGATACTTTCCCAGAAATCCCAGGTTTTCTTTAACCAATGGTGGTTCGGTTTTCAAAGAAGATAAAAAGTCAGAGGATGGTTTTCTGTAGCCCTTAGCTACTTGTTGGCAGAGATTTAAGGGCCATGCTCACAAAGATATTTGCAAATCAGCTATTATTTAGGCACCTAAATAGGATTTGGCAGTGTAAATAACTCATGGGATTGGGCCTAAATGAGAACATCTTCTTGGCTTACATGGATATTTCTTTCTTAGCGCTGTAAAACATGAGAGGTTTTGAGGCTGGCAGTATCAGACTTAAATTTTTTAAAATTAAATTATTTTTTATGTTTAGTTAATATTGGCTGAGTGCTTTGGAAGCTCGAGAGTCGCACAATCCTGAGAGACTTCATCACAAACTGAGATGCATCGTGTAAAAAGGCTGCAAACTCAGTTGACCAAAGTCAGTGTCTGCCTCCAAGTAGAGTGTAACCAACATAGAATGTCTGGATGTGAAAACAACTGCAGATAGCTTGTCAAGAGCACATATTACTGTTATGGAAACAATGATGAGAATGACTCTCTTTTAGGGGAAAATTAAGCCTGGAATCTTTGAAACCTAATTTCACGTTGACTTTGCTGGCCTATGTTAGGCCTCAGCTCAGCATCTCTGTGCCAGCAGTGTTACTGCTTCATCTTGCCAGCAGCAGACAGTTTGCCAGGAAAATCTGAGTCCTGCGGCGTCCGCACAAGTGCGTGTGCTCATGGAGGCAGGCACACGCGTCTGAGTCAGTAACTGCGGCTGAGGTCAGGAGTATCACGTTTATCCCTGTTAATAACTGTCAGGTTTCTGTAACCTCAATTACTCTGTCCTTCCTAAAAGAGGGAGGAAGGGGAAATGGGTTATAGTCCTCGTCTACCCTGATTTATAGGACAGAGCCTGATGTGTTAAGCAGCTTTTGGCCGGACTTAGCAGTGGAGAGCATGCTGGCTGACTTACCCTGCCCTCGTCAAAAACTCGTGCTTTGGCAATTGGAAAGCGATGGTGGGTTCTGGGGACTTTGAGATATAACTTTGCTTTCAACAGAGGCATAAATATAAAGTGTTCCAGTGCAGTGTGATATTTTCAAATGTCAACAACTGCCGGGCCTTGGAGACAGATATGCTGTGTATGAGGCAGAAACAAATGCAGGCAGGAGGGGCCAGTCCTCTGGCTGTGTGTACCATTTAGACTAATGGCTCAGAAAGGGCAGAAGGAAAGAAGCTTGTTTTCCCATAGATTTGCATCCAGTGCCCCCTTTATTTTCCCGCTCCAAGACCTCCAGTTTCATCTCCACCCTCTCACCATGCCTTGGACGCTTGCACAGTACCCTCAGCTCCCTCCCAACTTGGTACACCACTGCTTGTCCTCATTCCCTTCCTCACATTAAGGATGTTAATGGGGTCTCTCTTTTATCTAGCAGCGTGACAGTTTCACAGCTTTCCCAAAACTGATGGAAATATCGCATCTCTGATCTGCATCCATCAGCTCTGGAAGTACCTCCCTCCCGGTCCCGTGCTCCAGGCTGGGCTCTGGGCTGTGTGGAAGTACTCAGCCATGTGGTAGTGTGCGAGTGACTGGCTTGTTTCTGTCTTAAACTCTTAAAAGGAGAACACCGATCTGCAGTTAAGATCCTAAGAACAGGCTGTTAGCATGATCATCAGGTGGCTGTTAAGATAATATCATGTGGCGTTCATTAAATAAAATCTGTAGTAAAGCTTGAGTTGGATCAGCTGTTCACATGAAAAATGCATTCACAGAACTTTTTTTCTGCACAGGATTTCTCTTTTAATATTTGGCTTTTTTTATAGATGTGTTCTTGATTACATAAGCCCATTTCTTTATCTGTTTTCTGCAAGCTATTTGCTTTGAATGTTCTTTACTCTGTCTCACATGTCTACTTATCTGAGACATTGCTTCTCACCTTTCTCTCCTAAGCATCTCTAGCAGTGAGTTTGGTCACTTAAATCATAAATCTTTGCTCCCCCTGGCTGGCAGATTTATAGACATGAATAAGGACATTAGAGCTTTCAAGAAAATTACGTATGTACTTTGCAGTCGAGATTTACACTGTAGTCCCTCTCTCTTCTTTCCCTGTCCCCACCTCCTCACTATATTTGCATAGTTATCACTTTTCATCAATATTGCTATGAAAAATTTATCTGTATGTATAACCAGGAAAAATCGTGATCACTTAAAACTTATAAAACAGAATCACAGAATCACAGAATTGTGGTGGTTGGAAGGGACCTCAGAGA
>JAOXJM010000001.1:184286019-184299886 GCA_026413425.1 Tringa solitaria
GTTGGACTAGATGATCTCTATGGTCCCTTCCAACTCCAAAAATTCAGTGAAATAATGAACAAGATGAACATCTCTGTTTGCATTTGTGTGTTTCAAAGCAGCCCAGATGTTAATCCAGGTATTTTAGATACTTCAAGCCCTACTCTGTTGGAAATAAGGTATGAATTCAGTATTCATGCTCTTCTGAAAACTCCTCCTGTTGCCAAAATCGCTTTCAACCCATCTAAAACATTACTTCCGTATCTATCTGTGTTACTTTTATAGATAAAAAATCTCAGATTTATAATACTTAATTTCAGACTCTATTGCTTGCACTGTAGTGCTCTCACCCATAGAATATCTAGCTTATAAGTTACAAGAAAGCTATCACTGGCTTTCATCAGATGTGAGTATTAGGGGAAGGCGCTCCTCTTTGAGCAGGAAGGCACTTCGTTCATCAGGTTGGCTACTTTAAAAGGCGCTGCTTGTTTGAAATGGCTCAGGGAGCTGAAATGTTGCTGCTCTTCTTCATCTGTTTCAGTTGGTCACTTAAGATGTATAGCTCAGTCCATCAAGCGTTCCTTGCTCCTGGCTCTAGACCGTAACTGCTGCAGAACACCATTGTCAAGTCGTAATCTGTAGGGTGACAGGTTGGGGCTGGACAATCAAAGTGCTTCAGGGTTTGGTTTACCATGTTCTCTTGTGATTTATCATTGCATTTGCACTGATTTCTCTTTATAATACTTGTATCTTTTTTCCAATGTTTCTTTATTTTTAGAATTACTTTTCCTTAAAGCAGTGCCTCTGGTACTCTGCTTTTATATGATTGATGAACTGCACCCTCTGCCGCATAAAGATAGCATGGAATGTAATAATTTGGAAAGAAATTGGACTGGGACTGATTATTTTTCTTCAGTACCATCAACAGAATCCCTGTTAGTACCAGAGATGCCCAAGCAAGAGTTGAATAAACTCTCTCACGCAGTCAAGCAGTCTGTTGCAGCAGTACAGAATTTAACATATGCTAATTTACCTTTCTGAGCTCAATTTTCATGTAGGTAGGTTGCTACCAGTACTCAAGTTAAATCATGGATGGTACCTCCAGATCTCTACGCAGCAGTCACAGAGTAAACATACCTCATTAAAAAACTCCCATTTGTCCCAAGTATTCTTTCAGCACAGGAAAAAACACGCCTGATCTACACAACAGAGTTTTGGCATCCGGAATTAACCTTTTATCTCCACAGGTTTGCATGCAGGCACATGTAAATGTGGAGTAAGCAAACAAAGCCCAGCTTGTGGCACCTAAATAGAACCACATGCCTCAAACCTCAGCCAGCAAGGCAGCTGCCAGCAGAGCCTCAGCGTGCACGCATCCCAGGAGCAATGTCAGCAGCTGCGAGCCCAACAACATTTCTGGCGGTGATGTTTCCCAGTTTAGGCCTGGCCACGCTTTGCATCCCTTGCCCATCTGTTTGTTTTGCATTGTGTTACATCATCCCGATTGCAATATTTAAACTATAAAATCATCGGTGGATCGTGCAGGGGGGGAAGCTGCCTTGTGCAGGTCGCCTCAGGGAGAGCTTTCTATTCATAGGAGTTGGTGTCAGAGAAAGTGCAGAGGCTTTTTTTGTGGGAGGAACACACATATGGGAACGCAGGACTGACACTGACAAAACCACGCGGAGGTTAGAAGCAAATTGGAAAGTTAAGGCAAGGATGTTTTGTCCCCAGTATTTCTACATTTCAGTTACAAAGCAGATTTGTGATGTTCTTGAAGAGCTTCCTGGGTTCCAGATACTGCTAGAATGGAAAACAGGAATTCTAGGGACTGTATTTTACCATTGACATTGTTGCCTAATTAAGTATTAGTGACTTTGAAGAATTTAAAAAATTAAGTATTTGTGACTTTGAAGAACATTGCTGTATATGTGCTTAAGCTTTCAAGGAAGAAGTCACGTTTTTGTCTAGGAATATCTAGAGGAAGATAGTAGTATGTCCTGTGAATAAACATGGATTTTAAGTTAACTTGGTTTCAGTTGCGATTGGAATTCTTTGTATTTGTTTTTTGAAAATATTCTTGTAAAAAAAAAGAGCATATTGGAATGACTTTTCAGAGAAAATTGTCTTTTTGAGAATATTTATAGAAAATTAACTATTAAATGTTTTCTTTGGATAAGATCTTTACTGGTAGCTGTTCATTAGCTGCTCAGAAACAGTTTCTGAGTGTTGCATCCCTTCCAAGGCTAGGAATACTCCTACTTTTAAATATTGAATAATCCCAAAGTTCTAAATGCATGTTTTACAGAAGTGAGACTTTAAATAAAGAACATATCTAGGAGAATTATGAGTGACTCACAAAGAATAATATGGGAGAACTTGTTAAATTATTTTTCGTCTTTCAGAGTTGCTACATGACTTCAACTCAAAAGCAGCCCAGGGTTTTGTGAACATGTATGACATCCCTCTTCAAGCACTTTGTAGAATTTCATCTTTATTTTTAAAAAAGTTAGCAATGGATATGGCTCCACATTTTAATTCATTTAAAATTAATGGAGGAAATACAGGACTATATGTATTTCCTGGACATCACCTTCCAGAACAAAAAAAATATGTGGGTCAAAGAATTCAAAAACTTAGATACCCCTACGAAACATTCTTACATACTACAATGTTAGGCTTAGCATATTTTGTCAATTATATTAATGTGTCTCATGTCATGGAAGAAGTTCAGCTCAAAGTGGAATTGTCTAATTTGAATTAAATTTGTGCAGCCTAGTAGTGAAATAATTTTACAAAAGACAACTCTAAAAACAACAATCCACTGAAAGGTTAGATATTATCAGAAATGATACCTGTAATTTTAAAAGGTAGTGTATAAAACACTGCTTCCAACAATAACCTAACTGAATGTGTGTAAATATAGTCATATTTATACATATTTAGCATTCTTTCTGTCCCCCTTTGCCTCCCACTGCTTGGTGATTATCATTTAAGCATCAGCTACATATTAAGCTGTGATCCTTGCTTCAAATGTTTACAGTGCAGACTGCTTCAGAAGATGGTGTGGGCCAACATGTTTTTGGTTGGTTGGCTTTTATTTTCTTTTTTTTTATGACAGCTTTTTTGAACTGGGCTAGCATGTGTGATTTGCTGTTTTTATTTTTGTTTTTTTCATCTGGACATGCTTATATATTGGCTTAAGAATAAAAAAAATGTGTTTCTAGATCAGACTGAGTTTTGGAAGACGAAAATAGAGCCAGGCCTCCTTAAGCACCTCTAGCATTATGAAATCAGTTCAGAGCTGTCCAGTTAGAGTAAAAAAGGATATAACCAATGGAGTTGGTAAGAAAGATCTTCTCTCAATACTGTTATGTCATATAGCTGATTTGGAAATAATACATGCATCTTAATGGTAGGAGAAAACATTAGCCAACAAGATTCTGAGTTGTCCGAGAAGGAGGAAGTCAGAGTTTTTTGGGAGATGTCAATTCTGCTAATGCCCTGCCAAGAGAAATTCTTAGAGCTAATCAGTCTGGCTTTTGAAGATAAATGAAAGATTTATATCTCAATAGTCACCCTACTCAGGAAATGATAATAATTTTAATTCATCCATTAAGCAAGCACTTTTCCCTTGCTAAAATGTTCTTGGACTTTCAGTTTTACATTAGAGTGCCTCTCTTCCTTATCTTTCAGCTAAATCCAGACAGAAGTGCTGACAGTGAAAAAACTTTTGAGTTCCTGCAAGTCATACTAGGAAGACTTAATCAAAAGACTCATAGAAGAGACCTGAGAAGTCCCCAGGGAGGACCTGCTGTACCTAAACTTACTTTACAGGTTTTTGACTAACCTGTTTGTATGCAGTTATAGTTAGGGAAGTTCAACAAGTCCTCCACATGGTGTGTTCCAGCACTTCCTTATCCTTGCAGTTGAAAACACGTTTCCTTATGTCTGAATTAATCTACCTTTTAGAAACTTAAGATCACTATTCTTTGTCCTATCTGTGATGCAACTTATAGTAGGATTTTTTTTCTTCTTCTTGTTGGCAATCTATTAAGTAATGAAGGCTTCTATTTTGTCTCATCGCTTCTTTTCTGAACTAAAGAACCCATTTGTATTAGTTATCTTTCATTGGTCACGTTTCCCAGACTCATGATCTTTCTTGGTATTCCCTCAACCTTTTGAAGGTGAAAGCCTTGTTCCTAAATGGGAAACACAAATGTGGATTTGTTGTGCTAGTAGTAGCCCCGAGGAGAGCAGAATAATTCAGGTGTCTTCCACAGGGTGCTCCTGTTCATACCAGCAGGATGATGATTCCTTTTGCTGCAGTAGTATGCTTCAGATTCAGCATGTAATCCACTGCAGAGTTTATGTCCCTCTTTGCAAACTGCTGTTTAGCATTTATGCAACTGATTTTTGTAGTGAGTTTGTTTTTACCTTTATTCTGTTGCTTATTCTTTCTGGGTTGTAGTACTTCAGACTTGTTGAGTTCTATCAGTTTTTTTCTGATGACTTCTCCAGTTTTCAGGATTCTTCTAAGTGCCATTTATGTTCTTCTACAATGCTTACAGCTTTACCTATGGTAATGTTATCTCCAGATTTAAAAAGCATACTTGGCTTATTAATAAAAATATTGACTGGTACGAGGCTCAGAAGCAAAACTCTGGTGAGCTCCTCACCTCATTCTCTCCTAGTTTGAAAGTAAACCATTGGTAACTACTCTGGTTTGGTTTTCCAATACCCACCTTAAAACAGTTTCTGTAGACGATATTGTCCTAAATTGTGGCTTGGATTTCAAAATCCCAATTAGAAAAGTTTATCATCTCTTCTGCTCTCTCTGCTACACTGTTATAGAAAGGCTACTTTGACACAATTCGTTCCTGAAAAAACAATGTAGACTATTATATTTCATTTTGATACCTTGTAAGCTTCAAATGGTTTGTTTCATTTATTGTTTGGTATTGTCACAGAATCACTGAATGGTTGAGGTTGGAAGGAACCTCTGGAGGTCATCTGGTCCAACTATCCTGCTCAAGCAGGGCCACCTGGAGCCAGCTGCCCCCAATCATGTCTAGACAGCTTTTGAATACCCACAAGGCTGGATACTCCACAACTTCTCTGGGTGACCTGTGGCAGTGCTCAGTCATCCATATGGTGAAAAAGGGTTTCCTTATGTTCAAAGGGAACCTCCTGTTTTTCAGTTTGTGCCTGTTGCCTCTGGTCTTGCCACAAGTGAAAAGAGAGCATGGCTCTGCCTTCTTTATACCCTCCCTTTGGATAATTTTTTCCAGAATCTCAAGTTAGGCTGACTGTTCTGCAACTTCCGTTTTTCTGCTTTATCCCATTTTTAAAGACCCGCACTTGCTTTGACTTTTCCTAGTCTCTTGGAACTTATTTGTCCTTCACAGTTCTCAAAAAATCATAGAATCATAGAAGTGCCTACCCATTGCCTGGGTTGGAAGGGACCTTTCAGGTCATCTAGTCCAACCATCAACCTTACATTGACAAAAAACTATCACTAAACCATGTCTTTAAGCACTATGTCTACCCATCTTTTAAATACCACCAGGGATATTCATCTGTTTTTAATGCTAGCTTATATTTGTATATCCTTTTTTTATGCAAGACTCCTTGCTAAGCTGTATAAGGGCCCTGGGAATTTGGCTTGTGTTTAACTGTTGTGCCTATAATCTTTATCCCTGTATAGTGTATTTTGTTTCTTTGAAGAAGAGAAAAAGGCTTTTAAAACTTAATACTGCACAATAAGTTGTTAAACTGATAATTGCATTATAAATATGCAGATTTACTTGAGAAAAAGCATCAAAGCAGAAATAAATAGGGCATTCGGGTTAAATACATATTTTCTTCCTCACTACAGATCAGTTACACAGAAAAATCTGTAACTGCAGGAGACATGGTTAAAGTATGTTAAAAGTTAACCTTTTTGAAGGGATGTTTCTCAGTGATACCTTTAGCTGATACTTTCCACGTGAAGCCAATATTCTGCAAATGGGGACTTTTTGCTTTTCTAACTGCGGAGCTTGTGAACTTCCAAAAGAGTCATTTGAAATGGAAGACAGTTGAAAACAAGTGATACTCTTCAGACAGCAAGTAGTAGTATCAAAATCCCAGAATTTGTTGGACTGCAACATTGTCACTTCTTTTGGGCTGGAATAAAAGAAGAAATATGATGGAATGCCCATGTACTTGAAATTTAGGATGATGTTAATATTTACCATATGGATTGAATAGGAGGTCTGTTTATTTTCAAAGTAAAGAGCAAGATGATTTTTAGTAGGTAATATGACAAATATTACCTCTTTGTGCTGAAAAGGAAAGCAAGCCATTGATCTTGCTGAACAGAAAAGTTAAGAACTAATGACTTTGTACCATCCTCTCATTTCATCTCCAACTGCACGAATAAAACAATGCCAAGAAAAATGCCATCCAAATTGTGCAGATAAAGTAAGGCACTTCAGTGATGAATTTTTCCTCTGACTTTACCAGGGGCATTTGAGGGTTGTCTGCTGTTAGAGCATATGCTCAGTGAAAAAGCTTTTGTCACAAAAAGAAAAAGCCATAAGCAAAGGCAGGACACATTTCTTTGTTTCATGAAGAATAATGCTGAGGCCATAAATGAAAATTAATTGATTGAATTTGTAATCGGTTGTGTCATCTTAACCATCTCCACTTAAAAGGAACTTTCTGATACTTTGATCAGTGCAGATAGTGTGTTAAACCTGAGAAGTATGGAGAGGATTTGAAATATAGGGGCAAACTAATGAACATTTATATTAGCATTGGAACAACTTGGACAAAGGACATTGAGCAAATAGCGATAAAATTTCTGGAAGTGAAGCAGAGTATGTGGCAAGGCACATGATAAAAACTACATGTGTGCTAGTGGTGTGGTTTTGCTAATGACAAATATAATTCATATTTCAACTTGGTCTTCAAGTTTCTCAAAAATAATTTCTGATAATGCAATTTCTTTCAGAAATTAATACTGTACACATTCAAATTCAGCCACATGGATTCACTAGGAAATATTTCAGATTTGTTTAAGTAAGCAGGTTTTGAAAAAGCCTTCTAATTTTGGCCGCCTACAAATGCAGACCTGGAAAATAATTAGATAGTGTGCCTTGTCAGAGATGCTATTGTGGTGATTAAAAACGATTTTTAACTCCTTCTTATCACTGCTGTGGGTGGAATTTTTCATGATGGCGAATTTCTTCTCTGTTGAAAAATAAAATTTAACATCATAGTGTTTGTATAGCTAAAATATTAACATGGAGGTTTGTATGAGATAATTCTGACAAAAAGGTTAGCACTTGAAGAAGGGAAGAAGATAAAATCCATACACAGTAAGATCATAAAATGCAGGAAAAATCCTGTGTTACTGTTTGTATCCCCATCCAAAGATACTGCTTCTAATTAGGGTATGTTCGCCAGTACTCAAAATCTATAATTTATATCTGGTCATTTGAGAGTTACATTCACCTTTTCTAACTTACAGATTCCTAAGATAGGTGACAGAAATGAAGATGTTCCATTGACAGCAGAGGACCATGGGATGAATAGTTCACTCGTATGATCCATATGTTTAGCTACCTAGTACTAGATAAGTTCAGTCCTCCCAACAGTGTCTTTAAGTTATGTAGACAAGAGCATGGTTGAAGATAAAGGAAGAAATACTTGAAAAAACATCCTGATTATACATAAAAACTACCATTTTAGAAAAACTTTCTGGGTAAATTCACTGAATTTAGAAACAAATAAGGACTGTGAAAGTTATACAGTAGAACAGAATGAGATATTAGTGATAACACAGGAATTCATGAATAACTTCCTTATTTCTAACTTACAAGGCATTTTTGGAGTAGTACATACATCTGAAAGCACTCTTAGGTTGGGTGAACCTATTTGTTTTCCTAAGAGCTTGCAAGATTTTCTATTTTATTGATTTGCAATAAGGCCTAGAGGGCTTTAATTGCTTGTGTTTTATTGTATGTAGCTTTTGCCTTGTTAGTGAATACTTATCCCATTTTCAGAACTGTAGGATGATTTTTCACATGAAACCAAATCTAGCTTTTTCTGTATTTGATACCCCAGTCAAACCATGGTTCTTGGCAGAAAAAAAAAAAAAAAAAAAAAAGAGAATTTAGGTATTTGCTATCACAAGTATTCGGCACACAGTTGAAATAGACAAAATTCCTAATCTTTATCATGAGTGGAGGATTGGTTACTGGTAAGAAATCAAATCAAAAGGTAAGATTTCTCAAAAAAACATGCATTTACAGTGACAGATAACTTACTACATGATATAAAACTTGAGGATTTTGTATTCTACACATGCATCACTATCCATCCTTATCAGGAACGCACTGAGTGGGAAGATATACAGAATAAAATTGAAGTAGGCACAACCATGACGATAGAAAACTTGAAATTACTTAAACCTCTGTGAAGCATCCTATATTACTTTCATCTCTGAAACTGTGTGATAGTTACCCTTTTGAACATGTTGCAAATGCAAGTCATAGCTGCCACTGATTGATCAGTAGTGTTGGGTGAATTGTGGTGTGTATCAGTGCCACTAGACAGGATGGTACCGTTTCCCTTTTGCTGAAGAGACCGAAACTTAGTACTGCAAACAGAAGATTACTGGTTTTAATTGAAGGCATAAATGCAACTGAAAAGTCAAATCTTATTAGCTGCATTAAGAATTAACAACATGGAACAAATTACTCTTAACATTAAAAACTAAAATCGGTACTGCATTTGGGGTAATGATCTACTGATTGGCCTGAGGACACTGCTGGTGAGGCTAATGTCTTTAAGCAGTGGTAAGAGGTACCAGCCTAAGGCTTAGAGTAAAGTGGCTTACCAACAACCACAGACATCCTTGATCCTCCCTCCTCTCTTATCTGTAGGATACAGCTGTTGCTGAAACCAAGTTAAATGTTCTTGTCTTAGAGAAACAGATTGGCAGGGATACCAAAAAAATAAATATCTATTCCCTACACACAGACCTCAAAAAAGCAAAAAGCACAGAGAGTGCGATATTTTAGTCCAGAAAGAACTCAAGAAAGACATACCGTCAACTTTTGAGTAGCTGACAAGTAAGCCTTTTTGATGTCCTGGTAATTTAGATAACTTTTCACAATCTTCTCTAGAAACACATTAAATTTGTTCATTTTATGACAAATTTATCACAGATTAGTTACTCTCTGCTGGTTTCTTGCCATTGTAAAATCTAATGAACACAGAAGCTAATGAAACAGTTTGGAAATGGAACATCACAGAGCTGGAGACTGGAGGCGTTATGATTCTGCGTGTTAGCATCCCTTAATTGCCTCATGCTTACATTTTATATATTTGACAACAGGAAGAATCAAGAGCTCACAAGTAAATATGCTGGGATTCCTCCTAGTTGTAGCAGTTTCAACTGCTCATTGACACCACTGTGCAATCTCAGGAACTTTGTGTTCCCTATCTTGTCCCTATGGGGTCTCAATGATGTAAAATCATAACCCTGGTATGTTTCCTCTTTTTTTTCTTAGCCTTATTGTTGTTAATGGCCATTAAATACCTCAGACCTCGGTGGTAATATTCCATGCTATAAAGGGACTGCAGTGTTACATTGTTAGTCTCGCTGCTGATCGTCTGTGCTCCTCTCTCCTACTTTGTAGTTCTGTCTGTAGTTATACAATAGAACATCTTATTGCAAGATGTTTTGGCTGGAAAAACATTCTTATTTATCCGGTATTCTGAGTTGGAAAGCAGTAAAGCCTGTGATCAGACCTTAAAGTTGACCTTTTGCTTCATGTTACCATGGGTATCGTCATTTCGTTCCTTTAATCTTAGTCAGTTGATGGTGAGAGGGAAGGACTGGGGCTTAGTGATACATTTCTTTCCTCACTGAACATACTATAGAAACACCTGGTGTTTCTTCTTGGAGGAGCATGCCCACAAGAGCGAGAAAGGCAGTATAACTCTTTTCTGTCAGGAGCTCAGATCTACTTCTGACACAGTTTTGGCATCAAAACAAAATTGGGAAAAAATGCTCTTCTATTTCATGGCTTACTGAGGAGCTGTTGTATAGTTTTCAGAATACTGTTGATGAGGAAAACATATGTAATTATTTCCTTACCAGTATAAATTCTGTGCTGAAAATGCAGTTTTAAAAAGCACACAGTTTTGTTTTGTTTTCCCTTCCTCTTTACATATACATAGTTTTCCTACAGCAACAGGCAGATCACAGTAATGTCGTAGAGGAGACAAGCGGTGGTTGTGTGGTTACTGAGTAGGAGCTTTCCCTACAGTAAAATTTTATTTCCCAAACTAAATGTGACAGCAGAATTGCATACATAAACCGTTCACGGGAGCTGAGACCTGTTTGCAACAAGCAGCATGGTTACGTTCTGCCTGTGGCTGGAAGTCCTTTTAGACTCTGTAAATAGTCTTGCCACAGTCTTTGAAGGCAGGAGTTGCCTGACCCTGGTGAGTGCAGCAGTGAAGGCTTGCCCACATGCTGTGGCCATGCTGTGACCCATGTCATTTATAATAAACTCATAAACCCATAGGAAACATGGCACTTGACGAAATTTACCTTGGGGCTTACAGTGGTGTTTGATCTGACAGGATGTATGCTCATTTGAACTATGACCTTTTAAAACTTCATGACCCACAAATTATTTTTGAGAGAAAAAAGAAAATTTTGCCAGAGAAGGTAATAACCGAGCTTAAAAGGGTTTGTACAAATGGAAAAATAGGAAAAGAGAGAAAATTTCTTTGAGAGAGACTAAAGAGAAGAGAGAGTTGCCCTCACAGAAAAGAATGATAACAGCATCCAGGGCTGTATGGACAGGAGTGGAGCCAGTAGAGACAGGGGAGTAATTATTCCCCTCTACTCAGCACATGTGAGGCCACATCTGGAATACTGTGTCCAGTTTCAGGCCCACCAGTTCAAGCAAATCATCCCTAAATTGGAGGCAATTAGAGGAGGAGCATCATGATGATGAGGGGCTGAAGCACATGCCCTGTGAGGAGAGGCTGATGGAGCTGGGCTTGTTTAGCCTGGAAAAGAGATGGGTTCAAATGGACCTGCCAGCAGCCCCTGGTGCCAATGGGGCAGCATCTCTTTTCCATCAAGAAGGTGGAGTTCAGGCTGATCACAGTGATGCATGGTAGGAGGATGAGAGATCAGAGATATAAATTGAAACGAAGTTCAGACTGGATATAAAGAAAAACACTTTCACTGTGATGGCAGTCAGGCACTGGAACGGGTTTACCTGGGGAGGCTCTGTAATCTTCCTCCTTCAGGATTTTCCAAAAACAACTGGACAAAGCCCTGAGTATCACAGAATCTCAGAGTGGTTGAGGTTGGAAGGAACCTCTGGAAGCCCTTTGGTCTTGCTCATGCAAGGTCACCTAGAGCAGGTTACCCAGCACCATTTCTAGACAGCTTTTGAATGTCTCCAAGGATGGAGATTTCACAACCTCTCTGGGAAACCAGTTCTAGTACCCAGTCACCCTCACAGTGAAAAAGCTCAGGCAGAACCTCCAATATTTCAATTTATGCCTATTGCCTCTTGTCCTGTCACTGGAAGCTGCTGAAAAGAGCCTGGCTATGTCTGCTTTGCACCCTCCCTTAAAGTATGTACATACATTGATAAGATTCCCCCTGAGTCTTCTCGTCTTTAGGCTGAAGAGTCCCAGATCCCTCAGCTTTTCTACATATGAGAGATGCTGCAGTCACTTAATCACCTTAATGGCCCTTTGTTGGACTCTCTCCAGTTCACGTGTCTCTTGTACTGGGGAGCCCAGAACTGGACGCTCCAGGTGTGGCCTCACCAGTGCTGAGCAGAGGGGAGGGAAGGATCAGCTCCCTCAGTCTGCTGGCAACACTCCTCCTAATGCAGTCCAAGATACCATTTGCCTTCTTTGCAGCAAGAGTGCATTGCTGGCCCATGCTCATCTTGTTCTCCACCAGGACACTCTGGTCCTTTTCTGCCAAGCTGCTTTCCAGCTGGGTGACCCCTAGCATATATTGGTGCATGGGGTTGTTTCTCCTCAGGTGCAGGACTTTGAACTTCTCCTTGTTCAACTTCCTGAGGGTCCCGTCAGTCCATTTCTCCAACATGTTGAGGTACCTCTGGATAGCAGCACACCCTCTGGCGTTTTCAGCCACTCCTCCTTGCTGAGGGCACAATCTGCTCTATTATTCAGATTGTTAATGAACATGCTGAGGAGGACTGGTCCCAGTGTCAATCGCTGAGGTACACTGTTAGTTACTGGCCTCCAACTAGACTTGAGGCCAGTAGTCTAGTCTAGCACTAATCACCACTCTCTGGGTGCAGCCACTGAGACAGTTTTCAGTCTACTTTGCTGTATGCTTATCAAGCCCATACATCAACAGGTTGTATATGAGGATCTTACGGGAAACAGCAGTGAAAGCCTCACTGAGGTCCAGGTAGATGGTATCCACCACACTTATCTCATCTACCAAGCCAGTCATTTCATTGCAGAAGGTTATCAAGTTGGTCAAGCATGATTTCCCTCAATGAATCTGTGCTGACTATTTCTGATTATTTTCTTGTCCTTAATGTGTCTTGAAATGATTTTCAGGATTCCCTGTTCTGTCACCTTCCCAGGGATCAATGTGAGGCTGATGTGTCTGTAGTTCCCTGTATACTCTTTTCTGCCCTTTCTGAAGATCAGAGTGAGATTTGCTGGGTCTTCAGGTGCCTATCCCAATCACGGTGATCATTCAAAAGATTATTGAGAGTGACTTTGCAATGACATCAGCCAACTCCATCGGCACTTGGGAGGTCCCGTGGACCTATGTATGTCTGCATTGCTTCTAATTTTCTAAATTCTCTAATCTGATCCTTTTCTACCAAGGGTAGATCTTTCTTTCTCCAGGCTTTCCCTCTGCTTCTGGGACGTGAGATTCCTGAAGACCGATCTTGGTGGTAAGGAAGGTCCCTCTTCCTTCCAGAGGCTTATGCAGTGGAACTCTTCCATGAAGATCTCTGAAGAATCCAGAGTCTGCTCTTAAGAAGTCCAGAATTGTGATCTTGCTTTTTGCCCTGCTCCATCCTCTCAAAATCCTGAACTTCACTATCTCATGGTCACTTCAGCCAAGGCTGCCTTCAGCCTTCACATCTCCAATGAGCCCACACTCATTTGTGGCTGTGAACTGAGCGTTTCTCCTCACTGGTTTCTGTATCACTTGCCTCAGGAAGTTGTCATTGATGGTCTCCAGGATACTCCTGGACTGTTTATGCTGTGCTGTGTTGTTCCTTAGGTTGGTTGAATTGCCCCATAAGTGGATCGGGATTGTGAATGTGAGGCTACTTCTAGTTTTGAGCAGGAAATTGGACTAGAGATCTTCTCATATCTAGCCTGGATCATTCTATGATCCTGTGATGATTGTTTACTTCTCAAATTATCATATGAACATCTGCCTTTCTGCTTCAGTGATGAGAGATTTAATGTACTGTGAGAGGTGGCTTCCTCATGAGATAATATGTCATTAGTATAGGGATACTCAAATAACAGTTCATAGTGTATAGGACATCAGGACAACTTGCAGACCACTCCTAACATCATCCTTTCTCCTAACATTGCCCTTTCTAAGGAGCCTGTCAGTAGTGAGAAGTAGTCATATGCCCCGGTGGTACAGCCAGCTGCCAGTCTCTCTCCCAGAGATGGTACTACTGCTGCGTAGCATGTGAGCAGGAGCACTTCTTGCTGGGAGAGGAAGAAGACGGTGACAAGATGCAGTTGGCTTCTGCAGTGCAGATCTTTCCCATGTGTGACAAACTCCAGATCACAGAATCACAGAATCTTCTAGGTTGGAAGGGACCTTCAAGATCATCTT
>JAOXJM010000001.1:184316088-184332180 GCA_026413425.1 Tringa solitaria
TGATCCCAAGGGTCTCTTCCAACCTAAATGATTCTGTGATTCTGTGATTCTGATTTTAGTCATTATTGGCCAGACCTGTGGAGTGTTTTGCTGAATACTGTATGAACTTCAGTGAATGTGTCCACATATGCATGTGCTCTCCCACACACACTTAATACAACATTTGAATCAGTGCTGATATACGCAAACCATTGTCCTCTGTACAAAGAGAATTTGAAGCCTAAATAAGTGCAATGAGTTTCTATAAAAGCAGTCGATTTAAATCCAGTTAGTGTATCTTATTGTTCCTATGGTTATATAAATATATTGCACCTTTACCTTAAACAATGCCTTGCTCAAAGTGATGTTGAGATTTGAGCAGTCATAGCACCTAAGCACTATTAAGTGATCCTTATTTATCATGCAGTATAGTGTGTTTTATTTATGTGTGTGGTGTGGTAGGTATACATGTTCCTTCCTTAGAATGTGCAGGCCCTGCATTAGCCAGTGAGAACAATGTATTATGTAAAAAGTAAGAAAAATCTATTAAAAATGCCTACTGTATTATCCAAAGGAATTAGCATTTGCTAGATTGCCAGTCAGCCAAGGTTTTACAAGAGTTATTGTCATTTTGATTTTCGGATGAGTCATTTGGTATATTGCCCCCAAAGGCACCTCATTATGATTCAGTGCACAGCATATAAAATTGCTTAGGCTTTCGGGGCTCCGTGGAAAGCGAGTGGGGGTTGCGGTGGCTCAGCGTTGTGAAGCAGCAGCATTATGCTTAATTGACACCTTTGATGTAGCCCTAAGACAGCACCTGCACCTCCCACTGCTGCTCTGAAGACGTCAGCCTTACGCAGAAAAGGCTTCTGCTTATGAATCCTGCATCGCATTCAGCTCACTCTGTGAGCAGCCCCAGCTATCCTTAACTAATCCCATTGCTTCTCAGTTTGGCTACAGCTTGGCTTAGTACAGAGCAGGAATTTTGCTGCTTGCTCTTATCAGGTTAAACAGTAAGATTTTGTCCATGTTAGAACTCATAGAAGGTAAGTCAAATGCCTTGTTGATATCCTAGTATGTAAATATTCAACTAAGATTCAGAATCTGGAAATCTGATTTTCGGTTCTTTTTTTTCCCTGCTACTGACAAATATGGACTGTGATATAACACTTGCTTGTTTGAGAATATTTACATATATATGTGATACACGCTCTGTAGTGTTTCTATCAGTGCTTCAGTGTGAACATTATCGATAGCCTCTTGTGTGATTACTTTGTAGTAGAATTCTGTCCTCTGCTGGTATTGTTTTGTTAATTTAATGGATAATGTCACATGCATGCAAAAGATGCTTTTAATATGATAGGCACTGACATATCTGAAGGAACTTATTTGAGACAGTGGTGGTTTGCTGTAAGTCAGGCTTGAGGTGTTTTGTCCAATTTATTTGCCTCTTGAAAGCCCTTCTGGGTTAAGTCTGAGGTGATGTTTGGGTCAGATAGTATTGCAAAAATCTCTTCAAATGAATGAGTGAGGAACAGCAAGCAGCTGATTTGTTCTTGCAAGCAATGCTGCTTTTTATTTTCGGTGGGTAGCACTTTGAGCCATAACTAAATGGAATGAAAAGGTTTACATATAGCAACTGTCTGTTAAGGTTGACAAAGCATCTCGCTCCCCATCACTTTCAAGCACAGGAACAATACATTTTTAAGAAAACATGATCGTGTTCTTTGCCATTGACTAAACAGTCTTTTCAGGTTTGTTAATTATTTGCTTGCACTCTGTATAAAAATTGGTTTCATGAGCCAAAACTCCGAGGAAACAGTTCTTTTGTGAATTACCTTACTTAACGTTCAAAACATTAAGCAAAAGCAAATCAATCTGTTCAACAAAGAATGAAAAAAAATGTTGATTTAACTATTTCTTTGCTTTTAATAATGCCTTGCATTTATTTTTTCAATTCACTGTCCTTTTAGTGAATGGAACCCCTGGTAGCCAGCTTTCTACTCCCCGCTCTGGGAAGTCTCCAAGCCCATCTCCCACCAGCCCAGGAAGCCTACGGAAACAGAGGGTAAGGAAATAAGGAAACTGATTTCTGAGCATGGCTGGGGAGAATACAGCATAGCCATTATCCGATAGCCTTCTCCCCACTGATTCCTTGTGAGTAGAGTCGGAGGGTGGAAGAGCCTGGCTACAGTCCTTGTAGTGTTTGTACAACACTCTGAAGTGGAATACAACTATTCTGTGTTGTATGCTAAATATGCTGGGAATCGGTTTATCCTGGATGGGAAAAGGAGGGGTATCATTCTCCTTTTTTACAAAACTTTTTGTTACAGTTACTTTTTCCAAACATTTCACAAATGGAAGGTAATGTTCATGTTGTCAGTGACCTTTTTTTCATTCTTAATTTATCATGGGCATTATGTCACTTGCAAAACCTACAAACAGCTCTGATTTTGAGGCAAGGTGAAAGAATGCACTGTGGAATTTAGCTATGGATTAGCTGTGATATCATAGCCTGGTGCAGTGAAGATACTGTCAGTACCAAGACAGCATGAGACTTGTCAGTCACTTTGCTGGGCCAGAGTTGTTAGCAGCTGTAGGTTCCCACTTGTTATCATGCGTAAAGGAATCTACATTGTGCCTAAGCATCCAGAATTAAGATAGTACCTATGTTCCTGCTGTAACCCTCTGACAAGATAGTTCTCGTTCAACCCAAAAGGCTCCACATGCTGATTTAATTAATTGTATCTGTTCAAAAGCAATGGGACAGATGTCTATGTATCTTCTCTTCTGCTATTTTCCAAACTGTGATCAGTTCTCAATGAAAGCTTCCCTAAGGCAGTACTCTGTATTTCAGACTTGTTTATAAACACAGTTTGAACACATGCTTTTTCTGCCTTTTCAGTTTTTAAATAAAGACTTAATTTGTGTCTCTCGAAGTAAGGGGATTACGTACAAAATTGGCAGTGTTTGACTTTAGGGGCTGGTGCAGACCTGATTTCCCAGATATCCAGGTCAGGAATAGCTGTAGCATGGCATGACCCCCTTCTAGCCTGTGTACCTTTCTTCATATCTGGTGGATACCAGGGAGCTGAGGAATTTTGCATGCCCAAGTCTCACCCCAGGCAGGGATACAGCTGTGGGTTTCTGCCACGACTTGTTTATAGATATGGAAGCCAACTGTGATCTTGCAGTACAGAGATAGCCAGTGAGTGGCAGCTTGAAGCCTCAGGGTAGTGTCATGGTTTTCATCACCTGGTACACAGAGAGTAAAGATGCAAGTTTCAGTTGGGTAAGCTGGTACTAAAATCTTTTTGAATGCAATGTCTTCCACATCCCTTTGCTCTTTCTCTCAAAGCTTATTAATGAATCATTAATAAGTCATTGAAGAGGGAAGAAAGAGTCTTCCAAATGAATTATGCATTGGTGATGTAAGGATGTCTGTTTAGATGGATGATATCAGTGTACAGTGGGTTTTCATTTGCTGTAAGGCTGTCTTCATTGGTAACATTCCTAAGCTTCCTTCCCCATCACTGATGCTTCTTTCCCCACAGTAAAGAAATGTTTTTCTATTAATGTTTGTGGATGGGTGAATGGGAGCCATGTGGTCAGCACCATTAGACACAAAGGGTGTTTGTCCACAAGGTTTCTGACTTTGAAATGTGAAGAGGAGAGTGAATGTGCTGCTTCTTATCCAGGTTCCCTATGTGAAAGTGTAACAGGATCACTAAGTGGCAGTATTATGGATGCAAAGGGCTCTGTAGTGGTAACATAATCACATTGCTAACTGTACAGAAAATAAATATTGAAGCAAAATACAGGAGAGATAAGAGATTGTTAAAAGAGTTGAATTCTTCTCAGATTTTCATATCCAGTCCCCTTGACCTCAGTAAGGGACCTTTCATGCTTGTCTGGCTTTATTTTGGACAATTTTTTTTTTACCTGATGAAACATGGAATACATTGATGTAAAAATACATTGCAATCATGTAAAAATGCATTGCAATAATATTATTTAGGTTGCAAAATCAACTGCGCAGAGTTCAGGGATGGAAACTTTACACTTTCTCTGGGAATTTATTTCAACTCCTTTCATGTTTAACTTGTGAAGTGAATGAGCTAGAAGTTCAGTGTAAAAACATATTGTGTCATTAAAGGTCTTCCAATGACTAAACTAGACCTATGAACAGCACTTAAACAGTGCTTACTAATCTTAATTTTATTGTTAGCAATATAAATGGTTTCTGTTTTGTTTTAGTACCATCTTTTGTATGTTAACATTTAAGTTTTATTTAGAAGACAGGTTTTTTATGTGCCATATTGTCGAAAACCAAATTTGAACCCAAAGCATTTTGCTTTGTCTTCAATGGCTTCAGCTGCAGGGCTGATGAGCCAGATGCAGGAGGAGGTTTGTTCCCTAGGAGGTTGTTGAAGTGTTGGTATCATGTGGTAGACCTACAAGAGAAGAGATTGATTTCAGTGCCCTCCTTGTCCCCATTGTTGAGAGGTGAGGTATTCCTGCCCTGAAAAAGAGTGTTGGCTGCTGGGGTTGAAGGTGATGGCTGGGTGTCTGACTGGTCTGAGTTTCTCTCTTTACGTGGAGTTTTGAGGGAGCTGCTGCTTTAGACCTGAAATAAGATGCTGGGTCCTGGAAATGCCAGCTCAGCTTTGTAATTAATTTTTTTCTTCCCCTCCCTCCCTGTGGTTAGAGGAGTGCTGTTCTCTCGTGCCACCAGGTATGTGGGATGCCGGTGCTACGTACTGGGTCTGGAAGATGACAGGGAATGTTGACTCTTAGCATAGCCTGATTCCCCTCAATGTAACTACCCATCAGCTCTTCAACATCCCCAGCCGAGTGCTATGAGGGAGTTGTAGGCTTGGTCCTTCAAAATGCTCAGGAGTCTGGGCAGGCTGCCAGTGCTTGTCGTGGGAAATACAGGTGAGAAGAAGTCATGTTTTTGAATTCAGAGGCAGAAAGCAAGGTACTTCACAAGCTGAGGGATTTCTCCCCATGAATAGTAAAGACCTGTAAAAATAGTAGAGATGGCAGAATTTTCCAAAGAAAATATTCCTTCTATTTATGGAGTGCATTAGGCAACTTAAAATAGGGATTGATCAATCTTCTTACTTACTGACATTTCATCATTCACCTTTAAAAAAAAAAAATCTGGCCTTTTATGGAAGACTTTCCATTGGTATAAATAAAGCTAAGAATGCTACTGTGATATGCGTATTATATTAATGAACACAGTATTCTCATAACCCTGCAAATAAAATTTTCTACCCTCAAAAGCCAGATCATAGAAAGATCAAGTTTCATCCTTTCTCACTTGCATATGTACATGGCTAAGTTGCTTCAAAAAATTCAGAAATCAGTGAAATTTATATATTTGTAATCTCGGGCAAAATTCCGTCTATGTTTGAGGAAAGTAAGATTTGAAAGATTAATTTCAAGAGTGTAATACAAGGTCTTGAAAGCGAACTAGGAATAGTTTGGACTTTTCTGTTTTTTTTCCAGCTTCTGAGTGTTTAAACTTGCAGCCTGTGTACTATAGTTATGCTTTCTTATGATTGAATTCTTTCTTTATATTTATTCTTAAATAGAAAATTAAGATTCTTTGTTTAAAATTGTTACGTACTCAATTGTGTATTTCCACAGAGAGTAAAAACATCTGAAATTCAGGTTTATCTCAGTTGAAGCAGAAAGTTACTGAGTTGCACATGCATATACTTCCTACCGCAACAGAGAACAGTTAATGAAGCAGACTCAGAAAAGGTGGCGTGGCAGTCATAACAATAAATATACGTAATAGCAACCCCCACATTTTATTTGACTAGCCTTTATAGTAGTTTATGAGCTTGTTTTTCCACTGTCTTATAATCAGAGTTATTACTTCAATTAGGGTGGAAATGTACTATACTTTATACCTAATTTTCCATTGCTTGCCATTATTTTAAATGTTTTTTCTACTTCCCTAGAGACTACAACCTATGGAATAATAAAAAATTAGATGTAAGGTATCTATCTCTTGACCAATCAAACAAAGAAGTTGAACGCAAAATAATTAATAGATTCTCATATTTCTCAGAAATAGAGCTCTGACTACTTACAGGCAAGGAAAATTCCTGCAGGAAGGAAACCTTTTTAAAAGTTTCAAGTATTTAAAAATATATGAAAGGCCATAGAATGATCTTGAAATCTTGTGCATGATTTTACTTTGAAACAACCGTAGAGTTAATGAAAGTAACCACAAAAATACTTCCCAAATATTAAAAGTCAGTTCTCACAAATATCTTATTTGTAAGTTCTGAATGTATTTTTTTCAATATTCAGAGGAATGAGCAATCACTTGGAAGATTCAAATATTTGGTGTGTTACCCACATTGTCAAGTATTTTTTTTCTGTAGTATATATTAGAAATTCCAAAACTGTATATGCTCATAAGGAAATGTTAATAATTAACTAAAAAATTAGTGTTCAAAATGAGATGATCTGGTTTGTTTAAATTTTTTCTGTTGGCTAGATTGTTCACAACGGAACAGAAATGTATTTAAGATCTGATTTTCAGCCTGCCAGTTTAACATGTCTGCTGCTATGTGTAGGCATGCCCATTGGCAAAATACATGCAGAATAAGCATTCCAGGGGATGAAGAACCCCTTTAAAGGACTTAAATCCTCTTTATATCATGCCTACAAGTAAAACATAAACTTGCATAGATTACTGAGCACCTTGCACATTTGAAATTTGTAAAGCATTCATTTTAGGTAGTCCTTGTTTTATAGTACAGGTTTTAGATTTATTTTTTGTCTCAGTCATCTCCCTGTGATTAAAAAAAAATCCAAAAAGTGCCAAACCAAGGTCAACCCTAAAGCTGGCTCCATCATCCTTGCCACGCTGAAGTGTTCTTATATTTTGTCTTGTAGTTGTTTTTTATTACATTAATATGTTTTATACTTAAAGGATCCCCAGAAACAGCTTAAAGGTATCAGAGCTTGCCTATGAGTTGTGCTGGGCACCTGCCTACTTGGTGCCCTTCTAAACCATCATCTATGCTTAATTCATCTTAAAAAGATATTACTTTGTCCTCTGCCACGTCTCCCCACTGAACTTCCTCTGTTGTGTGCCTTGGCAAGGATTGTTGCGCTGTGCAGGTTGGACAGGGCAATGTATCACCCCCTAACACCTGTGGCGTTTGAGGATTATCTGATCCATCAGAGGATGCTCGGAGTGGGTGTTGGAAAACCGAAGTGGATCCGTACACTCAGCCTCTCCCTCTGCTGTCATGAGTCGGTTGCTTGGCTACCGATGGAAAGAGCCAGTGACGGGGGGGATTTTACATGCTGTCTTTTTACACATACACACAGAAAAACTGTAGGAGAGAGAGAGATGCCATTGACAGTACAGTATAGGTAATGGCAGTATTCAGTGTCAGCATTCTGGGGCTCAAATGTTGCTGGATTCATGCTGTATCACCAGTGGGTGGCAAGTTTTGATTACCTTAGATAAGGTAAGCACTTACTTTCCTACTGCTGTTTGTGAAACAGCAAAAAGGGGACTATATTCCCTTTAAGATTAAATTCCGATTGCCAAGTTTCCAAACAATTAGGAGACTCTCCAGAACAGATAAATATTGTTTTAATACTGTTTAATTGGAAAGAATAAAAAAACATTGCCTCTTAGAATGTTTTGTACATTGAAACTCCAGCTTTATTTTCTATCCATCTATTTGTTGATTGAAAAATAATTGTATGACATTAGGCCAAAAATCTGGTTATATAGAATATGTGTATTTTATGTTGAACACTATCTTCTGGTCCACAGTAACACAAAGAATATAAGACAGTTGCAGTGCAACCAATCAAACACAATAAACAAATCTATACTGCACTTCATCTTACAGGACCTGTATCGCCCACTCTCTTCGGATGATATGGATTCAGTAGGAGACTCAGTGTAAAAGAGAAAATGGAACAATGTTTATGGTTTGTGATTTGGTGAAGGTTTAACATTTTTAAAGAGAATAGCTGCTAATTTACAGTAATAGTGAATCGCACAAAAGAGTTTTGCATATTTAATATTAAAAACATGGGGCCAAATTAATTCTAGTGTGTGGGGGGGTATTTTTGGCTTTACCACTGCATTTTAATGCAAGAATTTGTAATGAATGAGCCATTGAATATGTCCATCAAATACAGAACGGCATTGTGCACACTTTAAGGAACGAAGATTGGATAAGGTGAATATAACGCACAAATCCATAATGGGCACATTTATGAATAGCAGTCTTTTTTATCATCTAAGGTACTGATTATATGTTCTGTTTTTAACATAGGTATCTTTATTCATTTTTGTATGAACAGTTAATGAGTGCTTTGCTTTTACCAACGAATAGGTAAAATGCAGAAAAGAAAAAAAAACCTGCCATATTAAGCTGCTTGCACCACACTGTCTGATCCCCACACGCACATTTGAAACACTCTAAGTTTAGTCTTTTTATCTACATGAAAAGAAGAAATCCCATGTGGTCTCAGGGCAAAAAGTAAATGCCTTCAAAGCAGTGTTTGAGTTCTCTTCGCTGCGTTGCCATTTGATGACTGTAAACAGAAGGGTGTTCACAGACAACATGAATGTTTTACCCAGCAAGAGCTGTTAATGCTGATCATCCAGATGTTACAAGTAAATATGGACAGATTTCCATACGAGGAAAGATGGGGGCCTGCTGGCTAACAGCGGCATCTGACACACGTATGATGACACCTTTAGGAAAAACACATTTTGCCTGAGAAACTGGTGATTATTTTCACTTATGTTAAGGACAGGAACATCTTTTTTTTTATTTGCTGTAATAAGACATTTTATGCATTTTTAAATGAAAGCCTAAAGAAATGGTGGTACTGTAAATCATCCTCCTATTGACCTAATTTCTCCGTTTTCATAATTTCTATAGCTGGTCATTTTGTACAGCATGAATATGCAAAACTCCTTTAGTGTTAAAGTAGGTCATGCATTATAACCAGTTGCTTAACAAATATCTACTAATTTTATTTGTTTTCTGCTGCTTTATTGTGAGAATTTTAGTCTACTTTAAGTAATAGCAGTATTTCCCATCGCGTGTTGCATATTGCTTTAAAATTTTTGTTGTGTTTAAGCCCATAGTGTAGTGATCACACACTTTTACAGTCTTACTACACGTTTCCTTTCAGTATCTCAAATGCTAATGATGTAAAAATTAAAAATTAGTGTGATTCTGATCCTCAACAAAAATCTAGAGAGATTATATTTTGAGCTACTTAGTGATGATTTAATATATTTTGAAATCAGGAAAATTTGCTTAATAGCAGAAAATGTTTAGCTGCCACATGCCAACTTTTAAATGCAGTGAAATAATTCCTTTACACTGATGTTGCCCATAATAAAATTCAGCAGCTGGAAAATGTTGGCATGTGATGTTATGGCTTCACTGTATCGATATTGTTTTCTTTATGCAGGATATTTGCAAAAAGAAGTAAAAGGGCAGCAGAATACAAAACTTACCTTCTCTGTTTTCAGTACGTGATTCCAGTATCACCTGAAGAGAAAGTCATTGATCTGGCAGGTTTGCTGAAGCAGTTAGGTCATTCCATTTCAAAACACATGTTTTGCCATTCCTGCTTCAGGCTTCAGATCTAAAGCTGTTCCCAGCAATAGGAACAGTCCCCCCCCACGGCCATGCCCCGATCCTAAGGCTGTCCTGTTCTCCTGAAAAAGTTTGCAGCTGTGAAGTTACTTGCATTTTTTGCCTGCTATGAGGGAATGTCTTTGTAAAATGTCTTACTTAATCCCAAGAAACGTGTATCATGTAAAGGTGCATTGGGATCAGTTTCCAAAAATTCAGACAACTCCACCAGACTGAACAAAATACTTACTGACGTTTTGAAAATTGTTTTTCCCTGTTAACAAAATAAATTCCAGGAATTTTATTTTTCCTCTCCTCTGCCACATAGGCTACTGCTGCTTAAGGCAGTTTATTAAGAATGTTTGTTCTGCGCAGGGAGCACAGATTGCCAGCAAACTGGAATCCCACAGCTTTCCTTAGCTGTGGAAAAGAAAAATGGACCTTATATCAGTAATTGTTATCATAGCGAGTTTTCCATCAAGACTGTTNNNAAGAATATGCTAGTCCATAACATTTAATCATTTCAACATATGACTTGTATTAAGGGGCTATTCAGGGGCAATATGTATCATTAATATTTCATTTAAGGAATGAAAGTCCCTTAGAGATTGAAAAGGTACACTGTTTATAGACTTTGAGATCCCTTTTGTGTGGAATGTAATTCCCATTATACATGAGCAGAAATGAAATGTTTCTGTTGAGCAAGACCAGAAGGTTTCAGTTTATGGGTAAAACTGAAATTGTGTTTCTTGATGCTGTAGTTCTGCTTTGCAACAGCACAGGTTTTAGTTTGTCCCTAGATTTCATCAACTTCATTAAATAACGGAATAGCTTAAGCAACTTTATAGTGTTTGAACCTCTTATAGTTCTCTGGATGCTGCATTATTTGTGCCTACTCTAAGGTGATTACGATGTAGCTAAAGAGTCTTGTATAGATTGTGAATGCTTTGCTTTCCTTTGAGCTTTATGAATACTTGTGATTTTTTCCCTAATGCTTTCTTCAACTTTCTGGTGTTCTTTTTTTTAATCTCTTTTCTTCTTTTATGCAACAAATGGTTCACATGTGAAGCACAGAATGTGTATGTTTATATTTATACACACATACACAAACACACGCACATACATAGTTTAATGGCTTTGAAACCCATGCACAGTTATGTCACATTTGTGACGTAAAACATATATGCGGGGAAAATGTATTGATGGGAGGATATTCATCTGGTGGGATTCACTATAGCTCTGTTAAAGCCAGTGGAGCTGCACCAGCCTGTACTTGCTGAGCAGGTCCTCCGAGGAATTCTGTACAATTTTAAGAGATCTCGTGTACAAACAAGGGCTAAATTCTGCTCAGTTTTAAGTTAATAGCAAAATCAGGATTGACTCCAAGGTGGGAAGGATAGCATCTTAGGCACAAATATATATACACAGACAAAACATTAATCATAAATATTAAATGGTATTATTTTGACATGTTCAGACTCGTGTCTCCTCTTGAACTGCACTGGTCTGCAGTGTCATGCAATATTAGAAGTTCTTTTGTTGAAATCAGTAAAATCTTGAACATTCATTATCCAATGTGAAAATAGCTTTTCAATTTGTAAAATAATTCAGTGACAGCAGATTATATATAGTTATTTTTCTCTTCAAAGCATTTTCAGAGGGCGTATATGGCTGTAAAATGAAAATTCTGGGGCATTAATATTGTGGCTATAAATGTATATTATAAGAAAGCATACATAATGTTAAACAGCCTTGAAGAACACCTGGGTTGAGATTATGTGGCATATCAATTGAAATAAATAATAGTGTTTGCTTTTATGGTTTCATACTTCACACTGCGATGTGAACTTTACGTAGTGCAGAATGCTACAAAAAATGTCCTCAAACTCTGAATACTAAAATGGATTAACAGAAAAGAACCTCTGATCGACACAAGTTTACTGCTTTGTCAAAAACAGGAGAGAAACGAACAAACAGAAAATCTTTATGGTGCTAAGTTACCTCATCACTCGATAAACGCTTAGATTAATGTTGTCTGTGATTTTCTTGTATCCAGTTAATGGTATACAACCGAATACAAGATTGATCTTAATTTAATCTTCACTTTCAGTTTATCTGGGAGTGATGGGATGAGATCAATAGAAAAACAACCTTATGTCAGGCAGCCAGCAGTAGCTCTGCACGCAGAGCAAAGCAAGCGAGCGGTTGTCACCCTCTTTGGAAACGGGTCTGCGCCCCCCACCCACCCAGGAAAGCCCTCTCCGTGCAGAAAGCCGGGCTCACCGAGCAGAGCAGAGGCTGTTCCGAGCTGGGTTTTGCTCTCCTGACCCCTTTCGCCCGGCTCGGCTTTGCCTCTTTCACCTCACCCCTGATCTTTCAGCCTCACCCCTAACTCCCCGCAGAAGGCGATGGGTATGTAGATACATGTGTTGTGTACACACACGCTAGCGAAGGGTTAAAAACACACCCGGTGCACACATACACATCCGTATACACTTTAGTGTCTGTATTTGCGCATGTTGATGATATTAAAATTTGCTTAAATTAACCCTCAGCAGTGAAGTATGAAAAAAAAAGCTGTACTGTATTCAGCGTGTACTTGTTGTCCGATGTTATATGAGGTAATTAGTTTGTGGTTTGCCCTGCAATACAGTGTTTTGGAATTTGGACTCTAGTGAAAGAGGAGCTAACGATGTTTGTGCTAAGGCCTCTTCATTTTGTTAGTTGCACTATGATATTGTAAATATTGGCACATTTACAACATAAGTTTAAGATTTTACAAAGTTATGCATACAATTATTTTTTTTAAAGAAAAGTGCTTGGATATTTGCTTTTTAAAATATACCATTTTTGTATTAATGTGATGCAGGAAACCAAAAAGAAAGCTGTTGATTTATCAACAAAAAAAAATGTAAAACTTGCAAAAATAAATGCCGATGAATGTTTTATTTCATATAATCAGCTGAAGAAAATCACCTTCATTTTTGTTTCATCATACTGTGTTGTACTTGTGTTTCATATTTGCCCATGTCATCCTGGTTGCAATTTGTTGTTTGGCTAGATTTAACATTACTATAGATTATTGTAAGCGATGTAATAAATATATTTAAAAAAATACACACTGTTCAGCGAGTTTATTTTGGAAATGTGATTAACAGGCTTTAAAAAAATACTTGCAGTTGGTATTGCTTGTTCATTTTGGATCAGCGTTGTCCATCTAACTGTTCACTTAGTATATGGGATTCATGCATCCTAAAGTGTTCCTTTAAATAGTAGATGCATTCAGTACCTTTTTAAATAATAAACTCTGGACTCTAGTTTGTAGCTGTAAAAGATCCTTCAAGGAAGAACTTGATTTCTAACAGTTCTTTTGGAGAAAGTAAATATACCTGCGTTGAATTGCTTGTGGGTAAGTTTGTGTGCATACGAGGGGATAAATTTGAAGTATGAAGTGGAAAATCAGTAGACTGTATCCAAAGCAAGGTACCAGCTCCCTGCTGACAGCTCAGCTAGAGCAGACTCCTCTTAAGTATTAGGAAAATATGCCTGTAAAAACCTGAGAGTACTGAAATATACCCACGGTGTTTTAAAATAAGTACCTTGTTTTCTTGATATATTCTTTCAACTCTTTAAAAATACATATGAATATCCTAGTTTTAGTTTTTGTTTGGCGGGGGTGGGGGAAGAGAGATGTTACAATTTCTGACATGTCATCTGCCAGTCTGATGCTTCAGCTGATACTCAGATGCTCTCCTAGAGGCATCTTCGGGCCTAATGAAACTTCCAGTTTTGAAACCCTCTTAGTTGCTGGTAAATAAGTCTGCCTAAAAAAAGGTGTGCAGACATAGAAAGGAAACATCACTAAAGAATAGAGGAAAAGAAGATAGAAAATAATCGAGGTTTCTGTCCCTACCAACAGTTGAGAATACCAGGAGAGCTTTTAAAATACAACTCAAATAGATTAAAAAGTGGTGATTGTGCTGTGCCCTTAATTATGTGGAAGAAACAAGAACCTCCTTTGACGGCCTTTCCATTTTTATTCTGTAGTTGAGTGGAAAAATTTTCCTGTGTATAACTTTAGGAAAGGAAAAAGGAAACCTTCACATTGCACTCCTGCACATGTAACTTTTTATGTTAACCACAGTATGGATACAGTAATGACAGGTCAACTTCCGATACCATGAATCTGATACATACATTTTTTTTACATCATCAATCTTCTCTGGAGGATGCCAAAGGGTGAGTGAGCCTACAGTCTGAATTATGGCTCAGCTTTGGAAGCAGCTGTTAGGAGCCAGCAGAGGTCAGATTTAAGTTTAGTGTTAAATACCATATAGGAAACTATGTTGGTCTTTCGGAATTGCTTTGTTACACAAATCAAATGAGTGTATAAGCAGTCAATGCTGCAGCTTAATAAGAGGATCCTTATAAAACAAAGTGCTTCAGCTTGAAAATTTAACTTCAGTCTGTCAGCTCCATTTCCTTGCAAACTCACCCATTTGTCCCTCTGTCTGTCAAAGAAGAAGACCAACACAAGTTCCTGAATGACACGCGCCGGATTATTGCTTGTGTCATTTGAACTTCTCCGAGATGTGTAAATCCTGAATTGCATAAATGAACAAAATAACATTTCCCTATGTAGGGCCTCTCTTAAGTCAAGTGTCTAATGAGATATGGCAGCAGCTTTGCATACATTTTTTATTCTTCCTTTCTAGATGAAGCAGTTTATAAATAAATTTGGAACTTTTTGTGTCAGTTTAGTGCAGCGTACGAATTTGAAAAGAAAACAACTGCATCATTTCTCTTTCTGTACATTGAATTCCATCAGCTTCCATTCTTTCAGTATGAAGATTGTGGATTTGATGTTTCTCCACAAAGTATTTTTTGCCAGCTCTGTACTGTTTACATGAGAACTTTTTCCCATCTCTGCTGGCTGGGCCAAAAAATGTAAGCAACTAAACAAAGGAAAATCAAAAACATTTTTCGCGGGACAGGGCTGGGAGAGGGAGTTTCAGTGTAACCCTTTGCTTCTCTCTAAATTGAATAATAAAAAGCTGAATTTGTCTTCTAAAAGGTTCATCAAAATAATATTATTTTACTGTTTTAAGCCAGCTGTCCTCTGCTTTATCTTTTGTTCTCTGGAGATGTACCATTTTGTTGTATTGACTCACTTATTTCTTGCTTAACACTGTTAGGTATTACAGAAGTTTTCTGAACACAGCAAAGTCCTTCAGAGCTAATACTTGCACTGGACTGTTGTCTATTTTACCATTAAAAATGTTGGTCTTTAGGCTAAGGAATTTGCTATATCAGGAATTCATGATGGCTACCTTGCAAAATTTATTTATAACCGGCCTGAACACTAGTATGGGCTCCAAAAGAGGTGAGAATAATTGCTTAACTGTTTAGTTTTGGTTCTAATCCTATTTATCTTTGCTGAGTTCAACTTTATCATACACATATAACTGACACACATAGCTTTTTCTCTATGTTTTTTTTTTTTAATTGTGTAGAATTCTTTGGGATAGGGAAAATCTTAAGAGGCGTAATTTAAAGACATTAATAGTTCATCTCCCCTGAGCCTTCTTCCTGAATTTACACTTTGTTTACCAATTTTAGTCTTTGCTTCATTAAGCCCGTTTCTAAAAGAGCAGAACTCTGTATGAGATCCAAACTTAGTGTTACACCTGTGTGTATTTCTGTTACTCACATTTCATCCAGATGCTTCCTTCATGCTAGGAAAATACAAAGGAATCTATTGTTGAGAGACTTTGTAGACTCCATATGCGCTAATAAAGGTTTTGAGAGGTATGGAAAATATAATGCAGTGTTTGGGGTTTCAGAATCAGGAATCTGAATTGCATTAACAAACTTCCTACTCACACTTAAGTTTCTTTTCATAAGGGCTGCTGCTGGTTGTCCACAAGAATAATTCCTGCAGTTTAGTTGGAGTGGGATTTTAAGATTAATTTAGGACAAAGGTGAGTATGGGGAGAGAGAAATTACAGTAATATTTATTTTACTACCATTTTTTCATGGGTTTAGTGCAATTTCCACAGAGATACAAACTATTTACAAAACAGTTGCTAAATAAATCTCCCAGTGAGACGTGGATAAAACTCTATAGCGCTAATGTTTCCATTCACATCAATGAGGTGTGTGGTGTGCTGGCCATCTGTTATATAAACCTGAATAGGATCTGAAATCCTTACACCAAAGACCTGATTTTTTTATGCCATCCCTTTTATGGAGGTGTGCCATAAAAGTGGCCATGTGCTGGCAACCTGTGCAACTGGACCCCTTTTAAATCTGTGTAAAAGTGATGACATTTCAAGCACCTCAGCATCTCTTAAAATTAAAACAGCTAATTGCATTAAGGTCTGTGTGTTGAAGAGATTATGCTCTTGCTTAGAGTTTATTTCCTCCCCCCCCACCCCCACCTCCCCTCCCCATC